>CM023450.1:142722632-143245625 GCA_013339765.2 Haemaphysalis longicornis
GGTCCAAAGCGACGTAAGTACAAAAAGAAACAATTTTAAAGCCCCCTGTGTAGCCCTCACACAGCCTGGTATCTTCTTTGAGGACACATCTCTCCCGTAGAAACCTCTGTATCATCCGAAAAAAGTGTGTCCTCTGCATCCTAAGAATCCCCTGAAAAAAGTGCCTTTCCAGACTCATGCATGCAGCCAAAAGCGGAGCAGCCTGGCATTCTTTTATCCTTTAAAGTGCGTTGTACTACGTAATATAATATAAATGCACGTATAAACGGGATGACGGAATCCTATTGCCGGCTGATCACAGCCACACCTTACGTGCAGAACCGAGGAGGTTGAGCGGGAGTGGTCCGCACCTTCCAGGTCAGCGAAACTGGCCAATGAGAGAAAATTATTGCGGCACTTCTCACATTCCAATGACTTTAGGCAGGGTAATACCACGGCACCCTCGCGCCAGCAGATTACTGCGGAGGCTTACAAGGTTTCCAAAATCCACGGTGTGTGTAGGCCATGCGTCGGTTACCTATAAGTCATCACAGCTGCTGGCGATTCTGATCACCATTCGAGACTAGCGGACCTCCAAAGGGGTGTATCCTCCTCCATGACTATCGATGATTGCCTCGCCCCGCTCGTGGGCGAGGCACCGGGCTCTCAAGCCACCTCGGTATAACGATGTACAACTATGCACTCTACGCTGACCCGCTAGCATGGTGTTCCCTGAGGGTCTGCACATCGCAGCCGCTCGTGGGGGTTTGTTGCAGAGATATCATGTGGGGCCCGAGAACACGCCGTTTACAACTGCCATACGGCTGCAGAGTTGCCCCTCACAGTAGCTTCTCCGCTAACATCTCCACTGGCACGGACGTTTACAAGACCGCCCATTACTGATGTGCACACAAAGTTGCGCAATAGGGTCGCGCGAACCGCCAAACCCTGTGGTGGTGGTCTCGTGAACAAGTGGGCTTCTTTGCTGGCCACGCTTTGCGGTCGCCCAGAAAGCTTCTAGAAGCCCCAATCCGCCACCCCAAACTTTGTTCCGAAGGCACCGTGGTGGAGCTCACGGTCGTGATCGGCGCATCCACGGAAATGAAAAGATATCCCCTAAGACCAGGTACCTGCCATGAGGCCTGTGCTAGCTATGCGCAGGGGCACGCGACTGCGCTCACACGACTGAACGTCACGCGACTGTGAGACAGGCATGCACGGCTGAGCTCCTCAATCGACAACTGTGGATCCAGCAGGACAAATTCGCCTATAATCCTGGCGGTTACGACTGACCTGGAGACGGCGAGGGTTAGCGAAAGAGGTCCTGGGCATAGCCCTCATGCCGACTACGATCAGGTTGTGCTGCTGATGGAGGAGCGCATTTAAGCCACCGCCGACTCGAACACGTACAATGTGATTGGCGAAGATGAGTCCGCAACAATCAAGAAAACTTGCGTTAACAAACTGCATGCACTAAACCTGTTTACAAGCTCTTTGGCCGAAACGGGTGGAAAAATCTTGTCAAATTGCGCGCACGTTTCAAAGCTGTTTTGGCTAAACGGGGTGCGAGGATGAAAAAAAGGTGTTCCTTTGAACACCCTAAGAAAGGGTGTTAGGCCGCGTAACACCCTAAAACAAGGGTTTATGCTGCGTAGCTAAGTGTCGCAATTTGAATCGGCTGAGAGACCCTTCTTTTTCACGTGCTCCTCATTGCATGTTTCAAGATTTGCTACCAAGCTACTCGTTTCGTAAGGACCTGGCATGGGTGAATGTCTTGCTGTCATTGCACGCGGGTACCACTTCTTGGTCGTTCATCCCTCTTTACCTGAGTGTCACCAACGCGCGACAGGTTCTTGGGTTCGTCCCGAGCACATGCGGCCGTGGGATGGTATGGTCCTCGCTTCGGGCGGAATGCCACAGCGCCGACTAGTACTTCGAATTCAGTCTTGCTGCCACAACCCGTGGCCTGGTTCACGCCCGACGTTACGACGTTGCCGTACGACGTTCACGTACTACGTTGCAAAGGTAGGGGTGCTGTGCTGCTCCATCCTCTTTTCCACTAACGACGACGAACCCGCGGCTTCGGAGGCAACCCTTGTTGCGAACGGGATTGCTGCTTTGTGCGCGTCTATTCTCCGGGAGGCGGCACTCCTGAGGGACACCTGCTTATGGTCAAGAGGCGGCCAAATCTTCGTCGTGGTGCACGGCTTCCTCAAAGTGGCCTCAACGATATTTTCGTTTAGTCAAAGACCCTAGCACGACTAATCATGGCGAATACTCTTCGGCTTCTAAATAATTTACAAAGCATTCAAAGTCAAGAAGACTCGGAATATGTCCGTTCAACATTCGAAGTTGAACCTGTCTTTGTTCTACAAATTCATAAACATACTTATACTCGATGATTACGATTCCAAGACCTGAACAGTTGTGTTTGCTATTACAGTTGCGTCCGCCCTGAGTAGCACCCGCGAAGTTCTAAGTTCTCCCACGACCTGCTTGTCATCAAAACCGGGGAGCGCAGCGAAGCTAGGGTCGGGGCTGTCCGATGGCCGGGGTCCATCTACAGGTACCAGGCGGGGGGTCTGCATCCAGAACAACGCCCTGGCAGGCACCGTTAAAGAGTGAGGTCTCCGAAATATTGGAGCCGACGTACTTGAGGCCAAACACTAACTTGAAGGCGCTTCGCCTGGAAGTCTGCGGTTACGTTCTGACCCGTTTTCACGGCACCACAATCTAGTGGAAGGGGCGTGGGCGTGATTCCATGGCTGAGCCGAACCGAGTTTATTCGCCTCTTTTCCTCTGCTCCTGATTGAGATAGACGGCAGTTAGCCGCCTATGTCCTCTTTGTCTTCTTTAATAAATCCACACTGCAACAGTGACCACAGTGCAAGGGCGACCATGTTGATATATTACATCTGAAACATGGCGCAGCGTAGAGATATCTGCCATATGATGCTGATGTTGCGGGTTTCAAGTGGCCTCCCAATATTTATGTTATGCCATCGCCACCCGTGCGAAATCACATCCTCTCAGATGTTTAACATATCACGTAACTCTAGACGGTAATTCATGGCATTCTGATGCACATCTGGTCATGCTTCCTACCACAGTGAACTTAAATTGTTTCAACTGGCTCGGGATGCACGACGAGGAGTTAACGCTTGTGCCTTAAGAAAAGCAGGAGCACTTCAGGGGCCGGGATGCTGCGTGTCCAGGCTTGCTAGGCTCCACGCAACCAAGCTGATGCCAAATTAGTTAAGAGAGGGTGCCACGGCATCTCAAAATAGACCCTGCAAACAAAGACCGGGCCTTTTACAAGAACAACTTTTACAGCTCAAGCGACACCGGTTGCTTGCTCGCGAAAGATAGCAACGCCTGAGGGCTGATTCGTCTGCGCGAAAATGTGAAGCAGAAGCCACACTTCAACGAACAGAGAGAAATTCGCAGCTTCGTCAAGTGGCAGTAAAGCATCAACAACTGCGATGGAAAGAGAATGCTGTGGTTTAACTTCAGGAAGCCTAAATGGAACGGCAGAAGAGACAGCGCCGACACAAAAAAAGAAAAGCAACTTATACAAAAAAGCAATACTTAAAAAGAGCGAAGAAAAAAACCACAGAAGAAGGAGAGTAAAATATAAACAGAAGATAAACGCAGTATACTGACAGGATACTGATCATTGCTCCGCATTGCGAGAGCTTTGGCGTTGAGTTGAACTGTATTTATTTTTTTTCCGGTTTGGCTGCTGCCCATTCGTCACTGTGCTCCACCTGAATGTTATAGTACTGCTACTCGCGGCCTCTTTGTTTATTATACATGGGTTCACTCACACTGGGGGGGGGGGGCGCAATGCCCTATTTGTTTTTTATAGTTCTGCGTATGCGCCATGGCATTGAGGGGAGTGTCGTGGAAATGCTTAATAATGAACGAAGGAGGTATCGAGCACGAAGTCACGGTCGTAGTTCACTCTGTGGGCTCGGAAAGTTAGTCCATGATCAGCGCAGCAAACGTACGACTGGCTTTCCCGATCTAGTTCTACTTCGGTTGCGTTAAACCTATCATTTCCACCTCTAACCACGCCGACCATGCAGTAAACGACGCATAACAAGCTGCATCTTACGATATGCCCACCAGGCGTTCCCATTTCCGGCCCGAATCCCTGCCTAACACTGGCTCCTCCAACCTATCCCCTTTTTAAAATCAACATACCGCCCTTTCCTCACCAACTACCTGCAAACCAGGCAGCCCTCCTTTCCACATTTATTCCGGCATACGAAGCATACTCCAGGCGCGTACTTCAAACCAGACGTATAACAACCATAGCGTAGCCTCAAAATACACCCTCGCGCTACTACTTTGTATGCAGGCGCTGTAGCCTCTCATTATGCCACTACTATTCAGTCTCCTCGTGCTCCCTCCACCCGCCTATTTCCAACTTCGATTTATAGTTGCCAGCGCTGACAAGATGATCATCAGATCAATATGAATATTCGGTGACCAGGGACTAGGAAAGTGCGCGGAATCTCCGCCTCCCTCACCAAGAAGGATAACCAGGCTCCTCTACCCGCCACCAAAGAATTTTCAATACCTCAACTGCCGTTCCGACTGCAGCGCGATATCCTGATTTTTGAGCCGTCTGGCATTGTCGGAACACCGCAAACATCACATTGCAAGAGCATTGCATAGCACTAAGGTTATGCATGGAAGGAAAATCTGTATATTATCTTCGTATATTTCCCTGCATTGCAATCTCCAGAGATCCCGCCAAATTCCGTTGATCTGTATATCGCAGTGTAACGACCGATCACCGTGTTTTTGGACCTTTTGAAACACGTTGCTTCTACATTCCACGGACCGTAACCCATCCCAAGGTTTCTGGTAGGTAATTCAAATCAAGATATATAAGACGATAGGCTACTCAGTTTACCATTAGTATAATAAAGCCCTGCATACGTAGCCGAAGTAGTGGTGAATCTGTTGCGGTGGGGGGTGATGGCGGGGGCAAGATAATCTATTGAAGTTACACACAGCTATCATGCGGCAAAGCGACTACGGCTACATTGCCGTGTGGACGGCGACTCTGAGACTAATACGGGGAGCCCAGTCTCTGTAAAAGTTTATTCTCATTTTTGCTATTTAGTAGAGCCACAAGCACCATTTGCATAGCATCGTCGTTGTCTATTCAGCCGGAGCCAAGGTCTTTCAACCATGTGAATCCCCACAAAACGTACCTTATATCACGAGGCATGTGTTGCGAGGCACAAATCTGAAAAGTGAAAAATAATGTATTCGACAAAGTTTTTTGTTTGAAACTATCGATTACAAATTACGTTTTGCGCGCAATATCAGTACACCTGAAATGTTATGTGCACCATAAAGAGAGCCTGCAAACCAATTTACTAAACGCAGGAATACCGTAGCGTGTTCCGGTAAAATCGTGGCAAACAGGCACGTACTGCTTTCACTCATGAAAAAGAGCCTCCAAATTGGATCTCTCCACAATACCTACTCCTGAGTGTACCAATTTTGTACCAACTTTACCCCCTTTTTGAGTACTATTTTTATTCAGTTCACTGGTCACCTGTCTTCAGTACAAAAAGTTACATCGCGGCTTTTTCAGAAGTCGGATGGAGGGATCTGACGGTGTTTTCATATGTGTTGAACTCAGGTGTTCCGGGTTCACGTCTGAAAAAGGTAAACAAAGGCCTTTTACACATATTTGTTTGTTTCCGCATACAAACCTACGGCGGCAAATAAGGAAAAAACCCCACTGGACAACTTGACTATGCTCTTGATCCTTCCTAGAGGCAGGATCCAAGGAATAAAACCAATTATGGTTTCCATCGTACTAAGTTATAGCTAGGAAACAATATTTGTCGCCCAGAAATGCTATGCGTTAAAGATCCTCCTAAATACCACGATAAATGCGGCATACGCAAAAGAAACTTTCCGGGAAGGGTGGCTGTCGTTTCGTCTTAAAAAATGTCTTCAGAAAGACTGCAGCATGAGCATTTATTTTTCGATTTAATTTTCACATTTTCGCATATCCGCAGTTCTCTAGAGGGGGTGCAATTTGATACAGCAGGTTGGCTTCGTATCCATAACAGCGACGTATCACAAGTCTCCGAAACATACCCCCCCGGTTCTCGCCAGTGATTAAACACTTTACCGCAACAGATTTCATGTATTCTACAAGCTCCTACAGCACTATGGGCAGGAACAGCATCTTAGAAGATTGCTATAAAGCAGTGTTGCGCAGCCCCATGTAGCCAGCATTCCAAATAAAGAATGCATTGGTCTTCTGAAGGACGTGCAATGTATTACCACATTTTTAGCGGAATCTCCGCCAGAATAAAAAATAAATACAACACCAATAAATTTGTCCAGCCATTGTCGCCCTGGTGGGTTTCTGAACCTTTGCGTCGTGAATATAACCAATACGTTCAGGTAGCTGAATCACCGCCAATATCACCTGTTGTAACCGTATAACTTATAAACCACAAGCTCTAAAACATAATGCCACAGCAAGAAGAAAACAAAAGCTGGGTGCTGAACCTCTGGAGACAAAAGAACGGAATAAGTCCTCCAAGCTGAGCGGACTGTCTAATGCCCGACATCGTGTACATAGTGTAAATTCCTCGCTCACATCTTCCATGTTTCATTTCCTTTGCCCTGCCTTCACGTGACAATATTATTTTTGTAAACATTTCCAGTGTCATATTATAAAGCATTGCCTCGAAGCACAATTCCAACAGCTAAGTAGAAAAAAACGTTGATCAGCTTCCCCTTCTTGGTGACCAGCAATTCCTTGGGGTAAACACGGTCAGATCTTAACCAAGACGTGTCGGTTATGTCCAGCAATTATTGATTTTGCCGAAATAATCACTTCCGATCGCAGCGATTTTGTCGTCACCGTGTGCGGGAGTGTGCCAGGCATCGACTGGTACCACTTTTACCCGGATAGTGAGTGATTTTCAGACGATTTCTGCGAACTTTCTTCTCGCCAACGAGGAAGCTGCGGTACGCCTAACCGAACCGCCGCGCCTTGGCTCAATACGTGGCCGCACGTGCGGCGGCTCCCGGCTGTTACAACCAGCCCCGGCGAGGCGCGCTCGCTCGCCTCGCTCGAGATGGCCGAGGATGCACCCGCCGGACCCAAGGAAGACCATCGCCCGGATATTTCCGCCGCTGTTTTGGATAATCCCACCGAAGATATGGATCTCGGCGTGCCAGTGCCCACGGACCCGCCTGCCACGTCGCACGAGGCCTCGATGTCACCGGCCTTTGACATCGCCCGACGATTCGGTCGCACCGTCATCGCAGTTGAAGCCGACGCCCTTTCCCCGCGAGACACCGAAGGATGGAAAATCACCGGTAAACAAGTAAGACAACGCCTCTCGGCCCCACCATTACCCGATCCTTGTAATTCCGCACCCGCGAAGTCCCCTGCCAGAGACGCAACCTTTGCTCAACGAGTATCAGCCCGCATTACCCGAGCCGCACGAATGCCAGGAATTATGCCCAAGGAAGACATTAAGATCGTCATGCGGCCGAGGGGCGGCCTTAACATTGCCCGAATAGAAGCCAACATCATCCATGTCGGCAGTGCTCACAGTGGCCGGAACGCCCAGAGAAAGCCGCCCGCGAAGACACCATCTGCACGAATGTCGCGCAGAACATCATAGTAGTCACCACCCCCAGCGAGACACGCGCCGCGAAATACGCTCAAGTCCGCAGTCTTCAAATAGGCGGAAGCCGTTTCGAGACACACGCATACCGCTCTGCCCCGCACGGCACTGTAAATGGTGTTATTCACGGAATCGCCATCGAAGACACGGACTCGGACATTCAGGACAATGTGCTCAACCCCCTCGCCAACCCGATGGCGCTCGAGGCACACCTGACAGGTGCTCCAGCGTCAGACACCACCACCACCAACCCGGTAGTCAAACACCACCCGTGTTATTTGCGGGCCCAAAGGTGCCGAACTACGTCAAATACGGCTCCATGCTCATGCGGTGCGGGCTCTACAGACAGCATTACGACGTCTGCCGGCAATGCGGCCAGGTCGGCCACAGGGCTGACGTGTGTCCCAATCCCAACGTACGAGTATGCTTCGCCTGCGGAGCACCCAACCCTGCTCAAGGCCACGCCAACGACTGCAAACCACGATGCAAGCTCTCCAACGGACCACACCCAACCGGGGAGGCAGGCTGCACAAACAAGTACACGGTTCCCATAGTGGTCACCAGACGGCGCTGGGAGCGACGAGCGGAGGCGCAGAAACAGCTTCAGCTGGACCGCCGCGACTTCCCGCAGCTGCAGCCGCCGCCGCAGCGCCCCGAGGGCCGCGGCAAAGCCGCTCTCGCCAACGAAGCAACGGGCGCGAGAGATCGGCAAGCCGCGGCCGCAGCGCACGCCGCTCTGCGTCGTGAGCAGGCAACCGAAACGGACTGACAAATACTATCAGCTGGGCGGATGCGGCCCCACCACAGGCCCCGACGGCACAGCAGAGGCAGGACACTCCCCGCACAAGCCCAGAGGTGAACTAACTACGCTCGGAAAATGTGCAGCTCAAACGCCGCCTCGAAGAACAAGACGCGAAGATCACAGCACAGGCAGCCACCATCGACGCCATAAATGCAAACTCGCCCAGCTGCTCTCGCTGCAACAACGGCCCCCAACAAGCCACCACGAGCCCGGGAACACCGCCCGCACTGACGCCGTAATCCCCGAGGCAGACAATGCACTGGAACCCATAAGTGAGGACAACGACGTCGACAGGCCACAGCCGGATCGAAACCCCACCGCAAATAGGACCGCTGAGCCTTTCCCGAAGCGAAGAGCGTTGGAGAACACCAAAGACAGAAGAATCCAGGCGCGCCTCGATCATCAACAAGACCGCCAAGACAGACTAGAAGCCGCAATGAAGTCCAATACCGACCGCCTCACAACCCTGGAAAGCATGTGCCAACAAATGATGCACACCATGCAGAGTATCCAGGCGATGATGCTACAAATCCGGGCACAACTTCAACCAGAGTACGCCCCACCACCGCCACCACCACCACCCCGCCGCAACCAGAGCAACAACTGCCATATATCCCCGCAACAGCCCAATCATGGACAGCAGCCCCGGCTCCCAACAACATACAGCCAAAAGGGCGTCGAAAGCCCGTAGCCCACTGCGACACCTCACGGTGTGGCAATGGAACGCCAATGGTATCCAACAAAAGAAGGCCACGCTACAACAGTACATACAACAAGCACCTCACAGAAGCCCGATGTCCTACTCATCCAAGAAACACACAGCGAGACCCCCCTCACTCTACCGGGCTACAGAACGCACGCCAGCCCACCAAGCGCCAGGGCCGCCGGAAAAGGTTCGGCGCAAGGAGTGTGCACCCTCGTGCGGAAAGACCTCAAATACGTTGACCACGCCGCCCTTCCCAACTGCGCCATCAAACACTGCGTTGTGCAGGTGATCATCGGAAAGAAGAAGGAGAGCGTCTACCTGGTCAACGTATACAGCAACCCCAAACACTACCAGCAGAAATTCCGAACACTCATCCACAAGACCTGCCAGCTAGCCCAAACCGACGCGGCGCTCCTATGCGGAGACTTCAACGCCCAGCATCAGAACTGGGGATACCCCAAGACAACCACTAAAGGCCGGCAGCTCCTCGACGAGGCAACAGACGCTGGCTTCTACCTGCTCAACGACCCCACGGCGTGCACATGAATCGGAACGTCGGCGCAGAGGGACACCAACCCAGACCTCACCTTCCATAAGCCGACGCCCAACCTCCCACCCGCACATTGGCGCAACACTGAGGAAACACTGGGCAGCGACCACTGCATCCTAGAAATTCTGGTGCCGCTCCGCTACGGGGGGCGCCGCCCCTACGCTCCTCAGAACACACACGCCGTCACGGAATGGAGCGAGTTCAGAGCCAAGCTCGAAGAATACGGCGAGGAAGACACGGCAGAGAACGACATCGAAACGTGGACCCAGAGAATCATCGAAGCGAGGAAGGGCGCAACCACGTCGATCGAAACCGACGAACACCTCCCCCAAGTCGACAGTCACCTCGCACACATGCTCGAGGCAAAGCAGTCCCTGCAACGGCGATGGAGGCCCAGAAGCACAACCGTAAGCTACGCAAACGCATCGCCCTACTCAGCATCGCCATCGACCGCCACAGCGCCGCCCTCTCACGCCAGCCGTGGAATGCAGTGTGCCAACAGGCGGACGGGCAGCTACACAAAGGCCGCACCTGGAACCTCTTACGCCACCTACTAGACGAGTCCAAGAGCAAGGGAACGCAGCGACACTCGCTCCACAGAACACTGCACAAAGCAATCAAAGATCAGGGTGAGGCCGAGTTGCGTAAAAGCCTTGACGCCAGATACCTGCCGTCCACGCCACGGACCCCACTCCCTGACTACACCGGTGCGGACAACCCCCAACTCGACGCCGACATCGAGGAATGGGAAATCAGAGCCGTATTACAAACGCTCAACTGCAGCTCTGCAGCCGGACCAGACCGCGTCACAAACAAGGAACTCCGCAACCTGCCGGACACGACAATCGCAGCCCTCGCCAAGCACTACAATGCCTGCTGGCACGCAGGCACCTTACCTAAGGCCTGGAAGACAGCGAAAACAGTCCTCATACCCAAGCCCGGCAAGCCCTCACACACCGACAACCTCTGACCCATCTCACTCACGTCATGCGTCGGCAAAGTACTCGAGCACGTGCTGATGAACCGATGGAAGAGATACCTAGAGGACAACGAGCTCTACCCCCACACCATGATCGGATTCCGGGAAAAGCTGAGTACACAAGACGCCATGCTCCTCCTGAAGCGAGACATTTTGGATCGCCCGCCGGGGTGCCGGGACACCTGCGCTGTGCTGGGCCTAGATCTCCAAAGCGCATTCAACAAGATACACCACAAGGCCATCCTGGAGCAAGTATCGGCACTCCACATGGGAACGCGAGCATTCGCCTACATAAAGAACTTCCTAACAGAACGCACCGTTACCATCCACGCCGGCGACATCGAGCTCGCCCCAAGACTCTCGGCTCTGAAGGCACTCCCCAAGGCTCGGTTATCTCGCCGCTCTTGTTCAACTTGGTCATGATACGGGTAGCCACGGCCCTGCACACTGTTCCCGACATCCGGCACACCATATATGCCGATGACATCACCATTTGAACAAGAGGCGGCAGCGACGGTCAGACCGAAAATGCACTTCAGCAAGCAATAGAGGCAGTCGAGTTCAGCCTCGAGGGCACAGGACTCAAGTGCTCTCCTGCGAAGTCTGAACTGCTTATCCTACCACCAGGACCAAACCGGAAAGATGGTATTGCCGCAGCCAACATAGCACTACATACACGCGACGGCGGAAGCATACCTCAAGTCCTAAAATCCGCGTCCTCGGCATGCACATCGAAGCGCACAGACGCAACGATTCACAGTCAACAAGCTCGTCACCAAGATCACCGCGGCCACGCAGCTGATCCGCCGGGTCTCATCGAGACACGCCGGCATGAAAGAAGCACATGTACTGAGACTCCTGCAGTCTTTCGCTATCAGCGTCGCCTACATAGCCCCGTACCACAACTGGAGCAAGGCCGAGCGTGAGAAAATTGACGCGGCAATACGCAAAGCCTACCGAACAGCGATCGGCCTCTACCAGCACGCACGCCCATACCGGCTTCTCGACCTCGGCGTCCACAACACTCTGGCAGAAATAGCAGAAGCCCAAAACACGTCCCGATAACCCGGCTGTCGACCACGCGTTCTGGACGACACATCCTGCAACAAGTGAATATCAGGCCCCGCAACCAGCCCGCCGAGGGCACGACCACCCTATCCGAACCCATGCTCAGACTCCTCCGAGTCCGCCAACTTCCCAAGAATACGAACCCGGAACACCATCCAGAACGCCGGCTGGCTAGAGCCCGATCGCTAGCCTCTACGTACGCCGCGCCCGGCCCAACTACTACACGGCAGTCGCAATCGCAGCATTCGATGGAACAATCCGCACGGCCGGCAGCTTCAAGGCCACGGACTCGCATCACGCAGAAGAGCTCGCGATCGCCCTCGCCGCGACCGACCCTCGATGTAGAACGATACTCAGCGACTCACGAACAGCGATCCTCCGCTTTGCGAACAACACAACAAGCACCAGTACAGCCCGCGTCCTCCACAGGACGGGCCAAACCCGCCAACACCCGATCTTTATTAGTTGGTATCCTGCACACGTGGGACCGCTCGACCCGGAGGGGCGGATCCATAACCGGAACGAGGAGGCTGACTGCGCAGCGCGAGGACTTACGTATCGCGCGACGCACACCAGCCAACACTCGGACCGCAATCGGAACAGCCAACTGCGAGCCGAAGAGAGCGAACCAGTACCACTGGAGACGTACGGAGACATCCTGAGATGGTACCGCCACAACAGGCAGCGACTCCCTGCCCCACACCCGCAACTAACGCGCCGCGAAGGCGTGCTATACCGCCAGCTACAGACGGACTCAATCCTGACACCCGTGCTCGCCAGATACATCTGCCCAACGCTATACAACACCGACCGTTGCATCATCTGCAAGACTGCCCCCGCTACGACAGCGCACATCCTCAACGATTGCACTCACCTACAAACACACTCTGAAGCACAAGAATTGCCACGAAAAGTGCGTGAAGCCATCACCTCCTCAGACTACAACACACAACTCCAGGCCGTCCGGCAGGTGGAGGAAGCCCTGACCCGACAGCGGGAAGGACCTGCGGTGGCGCAAACCATGACGGGCTCGACCCGCCCGGGATCGGGGCCGACCCCCACGGCCTAATTCACTCTCCCGGACACGCAATAAAGTTTCTCTCTCTCTCTCTCTCTACTGCCTAACAAGTGCTAATAAGAATGCTAAACTAAGTGGTGGTGTCCCAAGGAATGTTAGGTCAGAGTTTTTGCCCAGGTGTGGAAACACATGAAATGCAAGTCCACTGGTTATACTACCTTTCCGCCCTCATCACACTACTGATTGGGCTCACCATTCGTATGAGCCCAAGTGCCCCGTTCCGTAACAGCAGAAAAAAAACATTCTCAATGCGCATCCCCATGCGGAGACTTATTGGCGCAATGTTCCAATTTGTTTGAAGGTTAAGGAACCCAGACAAACTGCAATCTTCATGCGTGATCTTTCCTGGTGACTTCCTGGCGGCTAGTGTAGTCCGCCGAACTAAATGGGTAGCTGTTTAGGGTGTTCAACCTTTACAATTTGCGCAAGAAATATAAACATGTTTAGGGCACCCCTGAAATCTCAAACGTACAATTTCAAGACTCGGCTGGTCACACAACACATTTCAATCCGCGTAATGCTATTGGGTTAAATTCCGCGACAACTTCAAAGATCGCAGGGTGTTCTATCTCTGCTGCCGTCTTTTACTACATAAAGCATGGTTCTGCCCTTTAACTAAATAGCAAAACAGATGATCGCGCGGGTTAAGCTGATAAAATACGCAACACGCGCCCTCACGAGATTTACTACAGAACATTTTGAAACACGGCTGTGGATGCGTACGTGCTTTCCACAAGCATAACGCCAAGAAAAACATAGAATGTTCGTTTTATTTAACTACAATGCAATTGCCCCTACACTGTCGTACTTTATATCTTTGCTGTAAAAACTGCAACCTATCAGCTGATTACTATTATTCGATACAGCAATGAAGGCATAAAAAATAGCATAAACACCGACGGGCTAGGGCATCGCGGACCGGAGCGCGCACTTGAGAAGCACCTTAGAGGACTTCGTCGTCGAGTAGGCGCAAACAAGGAGATTATATTTTGACCATTTTTATTATTATCAATATTACTATTATTATTGTTGTTGCTCTGAAATAACTGAAAATGATCAGTAAGTACGAGAGTTTCGATATATACTATCAAAACACTCGAGGTCTACGAACTAAGTCCTCTGAATTTATTAGAAATATTGTATGCTCTAAATTTTCTGCTGTTGTCATTACTGTAACCTGGCTTTCCGATGATATCTCGTCTTCCGACTATTTCCCTTCTAACTATCAAATCTTTAGAAGCGACAGAAAATAAACTGGACCTAAACAAAAATGTGGCGGGGTTCTCGTTGCCGTTGATCATTCAGTGCAGTGCATGCGGCGTGCTGACCTCGAGACTCTAGACGAATCAGTCTGGCTTGAGGTAGGCCTCACGAAGGGCGAGAAGCTACTCATCGGTGCATTCTATATATCCCCGGATGTATTACCTTCTGTATTTAATCGAACACTCACATCCATAGAAAATGTCTCAAATGCACACTCCAACCATAAGCTCATCATACTTGAAGACTTCAACACCCCAGGTATTCGCTGGAACAGTCTTTCCTTTGAGCACAAAAACCATTATGCAGCGCAGAAATGCAGCATGCTATTAGATTTTCAGTCGTTCACCTCCATGCAGCAGTTTTGCCGCATAGAAAACTCTTGTGGTAATGTTCTAGATGTGTGCTTCTCAAACTTAAAAAGCGAACAAGTGTGTGCCTCCGAAATATCCCTTGTGCACCCCGACAAGTTTCACCCCCCTCTTATTGCCTCTGTCTCGATCGCGACCCAGCATCGCTCTGGTGGTGTTGACAATTGTTCAGTCCCGCGATATGCTTTCAAGCGTGGAGATTATGCTGGGCTGTATCACTTTTATTCATCTGCTGAATGGTCTAGTGTTTTGGATGTCAATGATGTTGACGAACAGGTTCGACGTTTTACCCAAATAGTCAGAAGTGGCATGGAAAAGTATATCCCTTGTTATAAGCCTGTTCCTTCCAAATTTCCCCACTGGTTTTCTAAATAACTTCGAAGTTCGCTTAAACTTAAGGATAGCGCCCACAAAAAGGCCAAGCGTTCTGTGCTTGACAAGTGGAAAGCGGAGTTTAGTCGGTATAGCTCACTTTGTAAAATCCTCTACCGGCGTGACCACCAGCTCTATATAGAATCGTTAGAGGCTGCTGCGTCTCAGAAACCGGCTGAATTCTGGAGGTATGTACGCGGCCGTTCTAAGGCGTCTAAAGAACACGTTAGCCTGCTTAATTCCGATGGTGAACAGGTTGAGGATGTTGCCACCAGTTTTGCTCAGTACTTTCATTCTGTCTTTCAACTGCCAGATGGCAACGACGAACGCCTATCGTTTAATAACTCTAATTTTAACACACTTAGGTGCGATGAAAAAATTGTCAATGATAGCCTTCAACGGATGAAACCATCATTTTCCTGTGGTGCAGATGGAATTCCAGCAGCCCTCATGAAGGCTTACGGGAACATTTTTGTGCCTGTCTTAACTTCCATTTATAATAACTGCTTACTTTTAGATAAATTTCCTCGTGCATGGAAGATCGCTCGAATTTTTCCAATATTTAAGTCTGGTGATTAGTCAGCCGTTTCTAACTATCGCCCGATCTCACTCCTTTGTGTCGCCTCAAAACTCTTTGAGTCAGCTCTGCACAAAGTTCTTGCTGCCTGCGTCAAGAACGTTGTGATACCAAATCAGCACGGCTTTTTCTCGGGTCGATCGACGGTCACAAATCTTGCAAGCTTTATGACACAGGCTTCGGCTGCAGTTTGAGAAAACGGCCAGTTGGACGTTATTTATTTTGACCTCAGTAAGGCGTTTGATGTGGTGAACCATCAGTTATTAATTAACAAGCTTGCTAAGTCCGGTGTAGACGCAAGCCTTGTTGCCTTGTTGTCCAACTATCTCCTTGACAGGTCCTTTTATGTAGATGTTAACTACAAAAAGTCTAGTGTTTACCCTGCAACAAGTGGTGTAAACCCAGGGTTCCGTGCTGGGTCCATTATTGTTTTCTGTCTTTATCAATGATGTTTCAACAGTGTTAACAAACTCTTCTTTTCTTCTCTATGCTGATGATGTCAAACTATTTAGGCACATTAGCGGTGTTCAGGATTGCTGTGCCTTGCAGAGGGATCTGTCGGAATTATCGGTCTGGTGCAGGAAAAACTGCCTAATTTTAAACCCCACTAAAACAAAGGTTGTCACCTACAGCCGGAAAACCCACCGTCTGCTGTTTTCCTACAGTATTGAGGGAGCTCCTCTGCAAAGGGTTGAGGAGATTAGGGACCTAGGGGTGCTTTTCGACAGTACCCTCTCTTTTTCTCCTCATATTAGGCTCATCACCCGGCGAGCACTCCGAAGCCTTGGAAATGTGTGTCGGATTACAAAGGAATTCTCTTCTCCAGATCCATTTCTAATGCTATACAATGCAATATGTATACCACAGTTAGAATATGCTTCTGTTGCCTGGAACGGCATCTCCAAATCTAGTAGTGAATTAATAGAACGTGTGCAGAAGAAGTTTTTATCCATAGTTAAGCACCGTCATCACAATCACAGTTTTCATCCTGATTCTGACTTATCCATAGTCCCTTCCATCCCTTCCTTGAACTGCAGACGTATGCGTGCAGACCTTAGATTTCTTCACAAAATTGTTCATGGTGACCTTTCTTGCGCAGACCTGCTTAACTGTTTAGAGTTTAGTGTACCACAAAGGCCCACCAGGTCGCATCGCCCGTTCTTGACCGCTGCGTGCAACTCCAATCATTCTCCTGTGCGCAGAATACAGAATTGTTACAACCGCTTCTTTGAACGCCTTGACATCTTTCAGAAATCCTTTACAATTTACCGTACAGCGCTGTCGAATACAGTATGTTAAACCCCTATGATATGTCTGTCGTTCTTTTTTTTTCTGGAATTTAGTTTCTCTGCGGTTGTGTCTATCCAACTGATAGTTGCCTATTTTTGAAACTGTTTACTGTCATTTGTTCGTCTTTTCATTTTTCTCTACACTCTTGCCGTTGTTTTCGTTGCATTACTGTCAAACTTTGTTGCTCTGCCTGTCGTGTGGCCTTTACGACGGGCAGAGCAACATAGGCATCTTCTTTTTTTATTTTTTTACCTGTACCCAGGCTCCGCCTGTGCTTTATTTCTGTCATTTTCACTACTTCAATTTGTGTGTGTCTTGTCGCTTGTTTGTTTCTTGCTATATGTTTCTTGTATTTTGTTTTCATGTAACTACCCGTGCGCCAGCACTCAGGCCTCTGGCTGTTCCTGGGCACGTAAATAAACATGATTGATTGATTGATTGATTGATTGATTGATTACAATTTTTATTAGTACTAGTATAAATATTGGTATATTTTTGTTACTATTATTATTATATTACCCTTCTGCGAGGGCATTGGGGTATATTTTCTCGGAATATATTTCATAAGTACCAAATACTTACCCTATATTTCTTGAGCACAATGGTCCAATTGAAGTTATACTTTGTTTCCCAGTCCTGAAAGCAGAAACAAGGTGTTAACTTGCCTAAGATCAATCTCTGTCACTAAACATTTTTTTGGTATGTACCTCGTGTTACCTAGAGCATTTGCGATACCAAATGAAATCCCCGGTGCATGTGTGTCCGTGGCAGTTACTCTCACAGCATGATTTCTCAATGTATACGCAATTGTAATGGTGAATTAGGCCCCGATGAAAAACTGGGCCACACTATTTTTATTGCAAGATACTTGTTCTCAGCTTTGCTAAAAGTCAAGAGCTAGCATTGGTTAATGTGAACAAGAAGTCTTGTTATTCATCGTTTACTATTCTCACAAATGATTAAAACAGTCTGCATGGCATACGTACCAGTAGTTTCTTATGCGCGTATTTTCTCGCAAAACTGCTCGGTACGAGCATAGTACTCCGTATAACATCGATTTCCCCACAACGCTATAGAGTAACGCAAATAGTGTGTTGCTCTTTATTTGTTTGCCTAACAAGTTTTCCAAGTTCACCAGCTGAGGAAAATGTCAAGTGCCACTATAATGCGTGAAGCTGTAGATTAGCGGCAATCAAAAGTGTCGTCTGGTAAATCAATACGACCAGTGGCCTTGTTGTTGTTAAGTTACCCTTGGCTCAGTTTTGATACAAGCTTTTGTTGCCTTTACTAACATTTCCGCATATTCCGCCTCCGCCACTTCTACAGCAGTATTACGACTTATGGCTGCCAATTATGACATATTCAAACATGTCTCCTCTGCAAAAAGCTACAATACAATAAAGAACCAAACTTTCATCTACATTATCATACGTCTTCAGATTAGACGCATTCTAAGTGATCCGTGACGTCTATTTCACACTCGCACTTTAAAAGCATTTTAGCGCGGTTTATGCGCATCGTTTTCTTTACTTCTTGGACATTCAAAGCAGGCAATAAAAGTTTGACCCATACAATTTTTATGTAACATGTTCACACTGCTGTTAGCAAAAACTGTGCACGCATAAGAAACACACTTTCTTTTGTAGTTTGAGTGGCCGCACTTTCCCATTTGGGCTTTGAGCAACTGTCGTGATTCGCGATTAAAAATAAAAAAATTACACGATGCCAGCGCGCAATAATAGCAGCGTTATGTTCCTGCACTTTTAGCTCAGCCGCTTACAATGTTTGCAACGTTTGTAAATCTGCAAAATTTCAACGTTTGTACATGTACCTCTACTAGCAGCAGTAGTATCGTGACTACTGCACAGCAGCAGCTCTGTCGTGAATCGCGCCTAAACCTCCCGAGAAACTGTCACGTAGTTAGAATGAGCCACGAAACAATACGATGGAGGAGGGATGTGCGTACGAGCAGTACGCAGCGCTTACTAGGTTCCGTGTGCATTGTGATCTTAAAAAAACAAGGCGCTAGCTCACATGTAGGCCTGGTTTTGCCTCTCCTTTGTCGGGCGCCATTATACGCTGGGGCGCGGTTTTTCCACCGCATGATTGTAAGAGAGACTTCGATCTTTTCAATCCGTTGCACTAGCCTATCTGGGTTCCAAGGTTTACGGTTTCGTTTACACAAAATATATGGCGTTCAAAAATTGACCCGTCTTCTGCATCCGCAAGCTATTCGACCGTATGTCAGCCACCGAGCACTTCCCACACGGCGCGCAACTCGGTTAGTGGCGGCCAAATAGGAATGCGTGCCATCACGAACTGATGCTGGCGTCTGTAGGCTAGTCGCCACAGTCCATAATATTACTTGCGACAAAAACAAAGATACAGATGCGTGAAACGGCATGATACTCCACCGAAAAAGTACGCGACGGATTGTCATCCGCACAGCTAGATAAAAAGGTGGCTTAACGACTGCTGCGGCCGAGCTTGAAGGTCTTTACCCCAATCGGCCAGGAGGAGCATTTCGCCGCATCAGCGCAGAATTCAGGAACACGAGGATTTACTTGAACCCGGTCACCCTATCCGCCCGTGGTGTTCGTGACAAAATATATTTGGAATTTATACGAAAAAAAAACCCACAAGATATGTTCAGGATAGAATAAATACACTAAAAGCTCGTTAGGTCGAATAACGCGGGTATGGAGTCTCGGTCCGAATAATGGAAGTTCGATCAAGGGAAAGTGAACAGCAGCAACAATACGCGGTGTTCGTGAAGCAGTACGACATGTCAGTAATATATTCCTTGAAAACGCTCTCATTCCCGCATCGTTTCCGGTATGGGGCGACGGCAAGCACTCTTCGCTCTAAGTGGCGGGTGGGGCGGAAGGCCTCCTCTTCGCCGTTTTCTACATTAACCAGGAGACGGGCAGTATTCCATCCCACACCAAAATTCAATCATACGGCCACACTCGTGCTGCATCCTCCTCTTCGTCGCCACTGGCAGTGATAAACTTTGGGTTTCTGACATAAGAAATAACGTCTTGATCTGTGAAGGCAAAACAAAGAACTGCGCTCGCATTATCACCGACGTAGTCGACAAAAGCAACGTCTTAAAAGCGTCCACAATACGGGTTTTATTTGGTCTTACCAAAGTTTTGCGTTCTCTCTTTATTTTTCCCTCCATCCCGAAGACGACGCAGCGTCATGGGTAGGCAGCGGAAGCGTTACTGTGGCCGTACCCCAGATACGAAGCCACCGCCGCGGCTGCACGTAGTTCGAATTATCCGTTCAGGAGCCCAGTCACGTTCGAATTAACGGACCTTGTTATAAATAGGGCTTCTAAGGGAGTGTTGGCAGCACCAATCTCATTTTTCGAATTGATCTATAAATTGAATTATTTACCTCGAATTAAAGAGCTTTCATTGGACGCCTAAATTTATCTTGTAAGATACCCTTAAACCCCCGAATTCAACGAGAAATACAATATTCCGCATCTTAAGTATCATCACCACCAAACTGCTGGTGCCCATAGCACACCTCTGGGTTCACAGCAGTTATAACCTCTGGTTTCACAGCAGTTATAATTGAATCGTAAGTGTAGTGGGCACGGCAGCATGTTCTTCTGCACAGTTTGTCTGCAATGTAAACGCAAGTAATATTCATTTCAACAGCCGTTACATCGACAATACCCTAAACCGGTGATGTTAAAATGGCTGTCCCACCTCTGTTTGGAGGCAGTAGTGGAATTCTTAATTACGACTTACAGGCTTCACTGTGATTCCTGCCAGCTGCCAACTTTTCCACACAGTCCGAAACATCGTTGAAATCAGTGCCTTGGTGTTCTGATAAAAAAAAAAATTTCCGAAAAATGCACGCAATCAGGCACCACACACTTCACAACACAGGGTAAGGAAGGGCGCTTTTTCTGAACGTTGGGGAAGAAACTAAGCGTATCACAATGCGACTTGAAGAAAACTGATGTAGGCCAACGAGCTATGGAAATAAGAAATGCTAGGGGGCACGCTCAGGTTTTAATTAGGGAAACAGGCTCATGTGGCAGACACTGCAGCTCAAAATTAAGCAAAGAAAGGTGGGAATGGATGGGTAGTGATGCGCTAAAAACAGGTGCACCATCCATTTAACTGAGTCTCTTCCAATAGACGCAAACACAATGGGGGTTGTTCATCGTCCTCGATGGAGGGATGATTGCGAATATGTTGTGGGGACAGGGTGGATTCAGCTAGTGCCCGTCATATGTGCTGGAAAATAGTTGGGGAAAGACCTTCGTCCTGATTGATTTCATTGATGGCGAGGTTTAGCGCGCGGCACGCTACACAGGCTATGATGCGCGCCGTAGTGGAGTGCTACGGATTAATTTCGACCGCCTGGCGATCTTTAACGTGCGCCTAAAATCTCGACACACCGGCGCTTTCGCTTTCGCCTCCATCAGAAAAGTGGGCCGCTGCGGACTGGGAACCGAGAGACCTTCGTTCTGCAGCGGAAACAACCAGGATGATGGACTATGATGATGGTGGTTCCGGTTGAATAGTAGTGGTGAAACTTGAGGTGTTTAAAATGTTCACCAATGGGACCCTATACCCCCTTTAGCAGAAATCTCCTGATCAAATTTTTGTTCGCGTATTCTAATAGTAATCCCTTGGCTTTTTCGATATGTTACGCGCAGTAAACTACCATTTCACTTGCTCCAGTGGAAGACCGGTTCCTTTATTTTCACTGAAATGTACAAGGGCAAAGTGAAAATCTACAGATGTAGGTCTGCCCCCACCACCTCGCGCAATGACCGTTACGAATATCCGAAGAATGGGCTCTCTTATTTACTTCCGACTGCTGCACTCCGCTCTACCTTTACTCATATTTTTCTGCTGACATCTGCCTCCTCTGCCTAAATCAAGATTTTGTATGACCAGCTCATTTCCCGGGAGTCAATCCGTATCTCGAGTGGTTCCAGTGGTAATTAGTTTTTCGTGAGGTCGCCTTCTAGATCCACCTTTCCCCCAAATTTACCTCGAAGTCCTCCACCTAACTTTGTTTTCATAGTAAATGCGATAGGATTACGTCCTCTGCCAGTTTGTTTAATAGTTCCCAGGCCTCGCCTATGTTCTCTATGAGCGGTTTAGTAAGTCATCCAAGGGCCTGCTTTTCCGTTGTAACAGTGAGAGCTCAGTGGCTGTACTACATTTTTTCTGACAAAGTTAGCACGCAGTTTGTTACACAACAGCATTGGTTGAGTAGACTCCATTTTAAAGAAATTCTGTGCCTCAGTTCTTTCTTATAGTTTAGAGGTGCGCTCACAAGCTGTCCAGTATAGGGTATTTACAATCATATGTAGTGACATTTATTCCCTACGCTAAGAAGGCGCTTTGTATGACTCGACTTACACTCTTACATATTTATATTTACCTTAATACGACGACTAAGTTTCCGGAGTACGGTTCTCGAAGCCCTTTTCAAAGGCTTTGTACAAATCTATTTACAAGATGTCATACGAAAACCGCCCTCGCTCAAACTATTCCCCATTTACTTGTGTCTGTGACAATCCTATATTTATTTAAGCTTCTTTTTTAAGCTATATTAGGCTATATCAGACTTTTAAGCTGTATTTAAGCTTCCAAAACACCCTGTATAGACAGTCCGTATACAATTTTGGCTGAGAGAGTCTCCCGTTGTTCGGCAGATTTAAATGGAAGTATTCAAACTGTTCAAATCAACACGTTATTATGACTGTGCTTTTTTGCAAGTTGTCCTTTCAGAGTGCACTACATCTATACTATCGTGCTCTAAAAAACGCATCTCTTCCTGAATTGGTACCATTCTGAATCAAGAAATGTTGTGCTTTGAGTGCCATGCAAAGAGGTAAGATGTACTCTTCAGATGTATTCATTCAAGTGCAAAGAATAAATTTATTCGATTATTGAATAGTAATTTCCTGTATCTAGTCCTTCACATTGGTTGTTCAAATTCTGTGGTTTTCTCGTGAGCGGCCAACTTCCCGTACAACTTGCAAAAACATAGAGTGGGATGATAAGTAAACGCTTTAGGTTCTTTCAAATCGCACGCTGTGGAAATAAATGGTATGATAACGATTTTGCAGGCAGGCTTATAATGTGAGGAATGTAACCAACTTCTACTATTTTACCATTCAGACCAGTTCACTTTTTTTGTGCCGGTTCGCTTTTTGCAAATGTCGAAGGTTTACCGTTCTTGCACAAGCCTGAATGTGTAAGGTCGTCCTTGAAACATTTTCAGTACCCTTGCAGCACGATCTGCTTTGCATAACTCTTGTTTAATTTAAGAAACCTCTGCATTTTGCGTATTCTGTAAAACACGAGTCGATTCATGCCGGGCTAAAGAATCTACCGTAATGTATCCGGGCCCAGAATTTTATTTTGTGAAGCAATGATGAGCAGGTTCCAAGTGGAGCATCACTGCCCTGTATATTGGCCCTACATGTTCAAAAAGGCACAAGTTGTGGTGGATTAGATATGAAAGTACTCACTTATAGTTTACCTGTGACTATAACCTTAGCACAGCCCTCATAAGCAATTCATTCCGGCTTTACACTGCAAAAATTCTTTCTTCGAACAACGCTTTCCAGCATGAAACAGCTTTGGAAGACAGTGAAGATATTACTTGTTCACGCAACTGCCTTACCTTACAGCTATGGTGAAGAACTGAATGAAAGTTCTGCAAACTTAGCGAAGCTTTCCGAGAAGTCTCTTCTCAAGCCAAAACAAAATTTAACAGCAAACCAATGAAATAAACCCAAGTGAAGTCACGCCACGTATTATAAAACGGTAAATGGAACAATACATATAAGGAATTATGTGTAGCTCTCATCCGCCACTGGTTTAAAACAAAATTACACGCAAAATACTGAAAAACTCAAATGACTAACATGTGCAATATTGGCATTGCCGTTTGCACACTATCTTTCTTCGGGCTATGTCACGAATATACTAATAACTATAAAACAGCAAGAGAACTTTTAGACTGGAAAACTGCTTGCAACCGCTTCATATTTCCTATCCACACATATCCTTGTGCAGCCTCCTATCTAAAGTATGAAAGATTATCACAGGAATATCAATCTGAGCAAAATCATTGCTTACAGTTTTTATCACAGACTTTTTGGCACCGTTTATGCCAAGAAACCCGACTGGCGGCGTTCTTATACTACCTTCACCCAATATTAACTCCAGAGTTGTTGTAAGTCGAGATTTTTCATCCGCCTGCTGAAGGTCGTGTATCAGGTAGCGGTAGGATGAGATTCGAAGACCAACCGGCGGCCTCACAGAAGCCGGTTCCCAGAAACACTGATAGAGGGCGCAGTGGTCTCGCCGGCTGCGTTTCTCTCCTTTTCGCTACTAGAGAGACAGAAGAGGGAGATATTTTTTGTTGGTATTTAGTGGCTTAGCTGGCGGTTTCTTTCCTTGAACCGTAAACGTAGCGCGGCGAAGGCGCTCGCCTTCCCGGGGAACTCCCGTTCATGTTCGAGCCGAGACAGTAGAACCGCAGCACCGCCGTTTAAGAAGAATTCACACTATGTGGAACTGGGCTTAATTTTCATACATAACCCCCGCTCGCCTACTTTGTGCCGAAGAAATTATTAAAGCTTAAAGTAGTCGCCTTAAAAGTAGCGCATTGGCGAAGATGTTTTTTATAACTTCAGCAAAAGTTCGGAAGAAACCTCATGTTCATGTGCGCACAAAGACGCGGAAATGCAAAAATCGGCCCTTCATATTGCTCTTCATCGACTTATATTTCTTTAGCTGCTTTTACTTTAGGTGCTGTGTTTATGCAGAAATGTTGTATCATGTTTCAGGAAATGAATCTTGATACTTGCATTTTCTTATTATTTATTCTCTGCGCCACTGCTTCTGGTGTGTGTTTCTTTCTACAAAGCCCTGACACAATGCCCCAGGTCTCTGTTTTTCTTGAGGTAACGAAACAATATTGGTTTTCAAGGCAAGGAGAGTTACATGGGGGTGATAATTAAATATTTAGAAACAACTTCTGGGAGCATCTCCTTTCAATTTAGTACATAATGAGCGTTTATCATTTTAGTAATGCAGTGGAAGTGCAGTCCGGAAAAACTAAAAGCAACTTTCATGACACCCTGTGCAACGGATGGTATTGCACACTAACAGAACGTAATATAAACGTGGAAACTTTATTTCCGAGAGGGGAGCAGTGTACTGTGGAAGCTAAACCTTGTAACAGTAACATAATCTAATTTCAGACCACTCACATTTGTTCTCTCTTCAGCCACGCTGTAGCAAAATCGATACCCAAGGCAAAAACGGTTGGCTTCCTAAAAGTTGAAGTGAAGGGTTATCAGTATTTCTGCAACAGGCAGACACACAAGGTATTTCGCATGTCGGTCATTATGCTTGCACGAACTTAAGAAGAAGAGATATTTTGTTACAAAAAAGTTCACCCTAACAAGTAACCTAGGGCGGGCTAGCTGGTACACGATGACACTTGGAGAAAGCAGCTGCACAGACTGACAAGTATTTTCGCTATAGAACAACGAGGAATAAGTACTAGCACTCGAAAAGGAGAGAAAAGACTAGAAAAAGAAAGAGTTAACTGAACGAAAATCGGCCGCATTTAAATCAGCTAACATATTCTCAGGGAATTTGCGTCCCTCTTAATAATCAACTTTTTGGGAGATATGCTCACGCACTGCACTGTACAGTGTTTATCATGAACGCGTGGCCAATATCCTTCGTGCGCTGCTCTGCAATAGCGCTTCATGATGATGCGTCATCAGACGGTAGTGAGCAGAGGCATTTTTCACACTCATGAGCCAAATTGCTGCCAGTGCCGGTCCGCACAGACTTCGCGTGTTCTCTTACCGCAGCTTTGAGTCAGATGCCCGTAAGTTCTATATAACATCTGTAACACGGCAATTTCGTCTCATACAGGGCGTTTTTGAAGCAGTTAATGTATTCTTCCACATTATTTTCGGTTCTTTATCCCGCAGTCACCCAACTGCATATGAAACGAAATGTTCTAGGGCCAAAAAGCAGAACACGTTCCCCACGCGACCTCCAGTTCTCTCGGTCCTATGCCAAACCCGGTGGGCACATGTTGCGGCCACAACTTTGAATACCGCATCATGTCCTCATGTTCTTGGGACGCCTTGCTTGTGCGCCTGTGTCATGGCCTGAATCAGCGAGCCCCTGTCTTTCAGCGCGTTATCCAGCTCGCACGAAAAGGCTGCACCTTTCAGCCTTCAATCCTTCAAGTTTCTTTGTCACCGCACATTTATAAAAATAAGTAGCCGGATAGTGCAGGCAAGAAGTATTTGTTGACAGTTGACAGAGGCCTGCACACCTCGTACATTGCGAGAACGAAAAGCAGCAAGTGGTATGTTGTAGCATCCTATGTTGAACCAAAAAAAACATTGCAATTATTAAAACATTGACGAACCACACTTCATGCAACAGAAAAAAGAAAGAAAAATAAATCAAAACAAAGAAAACAGAACCGGAAAAAATAAAAACAAGAAAAAATTACGACGTCAAAACAACAGGCATACGCGGCATAGCCTGCTGTAAGATTACAGTGGAACCCCGATGATGCGTCCCCCTGTCTTACGACGACCGGGTTCTTACGGCGGAACACCGCGGTCCCGGCAAACTCCCCATAGAAACAATGTATTCAAAATCCCGCAAATACGACGCTTTGGTGCACGTGGTCCGCTTCATACGACGCATCCAGGTGGGGATAAACCCGCGTTTTTCTCATATTTTACACCACTTCACAGCCTCGTCCCGTTCTTCCGTTATTCTTAACCTTCGTTTGACGCTGCCTGATGTGCGAAGGCCCGTAGGGAAGCAGAGGCAAGCAAGCAGGCGGGTACTGGTCGGCGGGAGTCAACCGACGCGCCAACCGCGAGAAGTCAAACTCTAGACAAGTGGCGCGGAGGACCCCCAATTTGAAGCTACCATCAAGCCGACGAACGTAAAAACACATACGACGCAACCCAACTTACGCTTTCTTCGCCTGGTTCATTTAAGTTACTCTCTTTTGCGACGCGCTCTCGCCACCTCTTTCTGCTCCGCTTATCAGTCTCCTCTAAAGCCACGTTGTCGCTCAGCTCCTGTCTCGTACTCCGCTGTCTCGTACTATTGTTCGTTTCTCTTGGTCTTGGCAGTTCCAACTATCGCCTTTTCCCCTATCACGTTGGCCTTATCCCGCATGCGCGAGGCGTGGAGTTGGCGGGCTATAAATAGAGTCGGACAGCACGGGGGTAGCGTAGCACGCGGTGCATGGCTGGCGGGCTGGCGTAGACGCCGCGGAGGGCAGGAGGGGGTAACCAAACAGGGGTTTTATTTTTAGAAACAACAAATTTCAGTTGAGTGGTTAGGAAATTACGCGGGAATGCGCTAAATATAGTACCTTAAATAGGTTCTTAGCCCACCTGTCACGTGAGGCCGTCTATTAGGTTGACATTTACCCGTATCTCTATCGTACGACGCGTCCGCGCGCTCCCATGAAAGTCGTATTATCAGGATCGAACTCTATTATTGTCCTAACGAGCAGAGCGTGCTTGGCAGAATGTGCATTAC
Organism: Haemaphysalis longicornis; assembly: GCA_013339765.2. NCBI lineage: Eukaryota > Metazoa > Arthropoda > Arachnida > Ixodida > Ixodidae > Haemaphysalis > Haemaphysalis longicornis. The sequence continues at coordinate 142,749,948 of CM023450.1, forward strand.
CATTTTCCCAACGTGATTAGTACGTGTTCAGGCTATTTTACAGGTATGTTTACCCCCTATTGCGTATGCTTTATCTAGAGGTGTATGGGCCGGACAAATTCTGTATGTATGCTACGTGCCTCTTACACCAGCGGGATAACTTGACATGAGAATGGTTTGGTGCGGTCACCAGCCTATGTACGTCCATTGCAGGGCACAGGCCTCTCCCATTAATCTCCATTTACCCCGGTCCTGTGCCAACTGTGACCAAATTATCCCTGCAAACTTCTTCATGTCATCTGCCCATCTAACTTTCTCCCGCCACCTGCAACGCTTGTCTTCTTTAGGGATCCACTCTGTCACCCTTAATGACTAAAGGTTATCTGCCTTCGCATTACATGCCCTGCCCAGGCCCGTTTCTTCTTAATTTCTACTAATATGTCCTTAACACGCGTTTGTTCCCTGACCCACACCACTCTATTCTTGTCCCTTAATGTTACACTGATCATCTTCCGCTCCATTGCCCGCTGAGTCGTTCTCAATTTAAGTTGAACCCTCTTAGTGAGCCTCGAAGTTTCTGCCCCGTAGATGAGTACCGGTAAGATGCAGCTGTCATACACTTTCTTCTTCAGGGACAATGGTAGGCTGCCATTCATTATCTGGGAATGTCTGCCGTAGGCACTCCACCCCATTCTTATCCTTCTAATTATCTCTGCCTTGTGGTTTGGATCCGGGGTCACAAGTTGGCCTTAGTAGATATATTCGCTTACCACTTCCTCTACCTCGCCATCCACCAAAAACCACTGTGCTGTCCCGAGGTTATTGATCATTACTTAAGTTTTATGCAGATTAATTTTCAGGCCCACAGTTCTACTCTTTTGGTCCAGTGCGGAAAGCATGCTTTGCAATTCGTCCCCCGAGTTAATTAGCAAGGCAATGTCATCAGCAAATCTGAGGTTACTGAGGTATTCTCTGTTAACCCTTACTCCCACCTATTTCCAATCCAACGTTCTGAATAGTTCTCGTAAACATGCTGTGAATAACAATGGAGGGATTGTGTCTCCTTGTCGGACGCCCTCCATATAGGTATTTTACTGCTTTCCTTATGGAGGATGATGGTAGCTCTGGACCCATCAATTTGTACGGGTGCATTATAAGTGTGCTAGTGCAGGAAGCATTCCATGTTTGTCAAGGATATGCGGAGTGACCGTCGTGACCACAAAAAGGGCTGAAATTGTGTGAAAAGCCTCTTCTGTGTTTTAGGAACTTTCATAAAATTAGCGTCAGGTGTGTTTCCTTATACGAAAAAAGAGTAGCCCAGATTGAGTAAAAGAATGAGATATAAACAACCAATTTATGCTTATTGGCACAAAACTTAAGCAAAAAGGCTAGTGCAGTGTACTCATTCCAAAGCAACTTTGTATGAATAAGAACACCACGGCTCTACTTTACTGGGATCAGTTCTACGCAACAAGTACCAAGTGTAAGGCACGCGCCCACGTTAATCGTAAACAAGTAGGCCTAAATAGCCCCACTCTTTTGGAGCATCAAGTTAAATGAATATATTGTAATTCAGTTGTTTAGCAGCACCAGCGCAAGGTTTGCTATATTTATGAGCCTCGCTAATTCGTGTATTGAATAACACAGGGTAGTTCCATCAGCGTATGCAATGAAGTTTGTGTTTTTTGCAATGTTTGATACGTAATTTCCTATAGATACCGTAAGCATTTGTCGACCTTGAATTCAGACCTGAAAGCCACCACCCTCGATTGTTTTTGAAGTTTTAACTCGGCCGCAGACTGGTACGTTTGGGTCTCTGTAGGAAAGATAACGTTTTAAAACTGCCAGAAACTACCGTGGGAGGCACAATCAGCCATTTTTATGAGAGCTGTTGAATTATCTTGTCGAGTGCTTTTGAGTAATCTATAGCACGCCAAAAAACTGTTCAACACACCATCAAGGCACGACCTCTCGAGTCCACTGGGAATTACCGACACAACCCGTGCTATTCTCCACCGGTTTTGAGTGGGCTGACAGAAACGCCCGAGGTCTCTTTTCTAAAAACCAACTTCGAGCAAAACCAGGAAGAGAAGTACTGCAGACGCACCATAATACCCACCGCCACCACGCTGCTCTCAAGGGCGAAACAGTATGACATCTTCTTGAATCTAAATAAGAGATACTATGCATTTACATTGCTTCTAAGAACGTAACCTCGTCCACCAAATATAAGAATCATTTTCCTGACATTTCGCCACCCTTCTCAGAATGGCGAGCCACATTACAAGCACTCATCTTTAGAAGGCACTAGTGAAATTCTTTTAAACTCCGCAGAATCCCGGAGGCGTGAAACAACTTAACTGTTGATCTGGCTGTGGCTAAGAAAACCACGTTTTTCTCTTGAATAGAAAGTGCATGTTTTGTTGCTTGAACAAAAAGCGGCTTATAAAAATCTAGGAATTCACAAAACCCCTTCACCGTCTTGGTAGAGCCACATCGAATACATATAACAAGGATAAACGCATGCTTTTCTCTTACGCAGGAAATTTTCCATGGCACCTTCGTCGCTAAATCTTTGGCTATATAAGACACCTGTGATTTTAAAACTCAAACAAGCCGCTTTATTAAAGAATGTGGGCCATGATCTCGTTTCAAACACTGTAAAATCGGTGCAGACAGCCACAGATGTGTTAGAATGCAACCGTACCGCCTGTATATTATCCTTTACACTATAGCTCAGTCAACTTGCCTCTTCTTTCTTTACGGAGGAATATTGTTTCTCCTCTGTTTGTTACCCGAAATTCACAATCACCTCACAAACCTTAAAATGCGAGCACTTTTCCGTGGCCTTATAGTTATCCTCACGTACAAAATACGGTTTGAAAGTAACTGTGCTTTTTGGTGTTACCCGTTCAAACTGCACTTTTATTGTGCGTTCGGTTAAGGAAACGAATGACCCGTAGCAATAAATTCGGACTCTTGAGGGTACCGCGCTCTTGGAACTGCTATAAGGAATTTTGTAATTTCTGAATGTTTTATTTTTGGATTTTCTGTAATATTGTGATGTTAGTAAGGACTTGTTCAATTTCCTTACTTTCGTTTTAATTCTGAGTGTAGCGCTGTGATGGAACGTTTTATGGTCGAACATGATGTGATATCACAGAAACCACACCTAGGGGTATGTTTTGATATAGTAGTTTATCATGGGTGCATTGATGTAATATACGTTAAGCAGCAATTGACCACGAATGGACCAGGGGTACACCTCTACTCGAAAGAACAGAATCGCCATCGTGTCAAAGCACGAGCTATGCACGGTATACCGCTCTGATCTTTGAGTCGGTCTTATCCTTGGGTCAACAGGTGTTTGATTTCTGGGATACTCCACATAGTTGCAACATGTTTTAGACGCCACACTGGGGCTTTAAAACACTATCTCGCCCTATTTCATATTTACAAAAGATTGAAAGGAATCTGCAATCCGTCTGCCTAATACGTTCACCCTTGTCATCGGGCGTGGAAGAATTGTAGAACCTATAGTAATTCACCAAGGTGAAGCGCCGCCACTGTGTCATTGGCAGTAGATACGCCTACCGGTTCTCCTTTCCTTGTATGGTTTTCACCTTAAAGTGGCTGTCGAATCTGTCTGTTGCTGCACTGAAGGAAAGCCGGCCAATACCGGCTACACCATTCTAATAACGACATCCCTGCGCTCGACGAACGCAACGACCAGGAAACAGAAAAAAAGAGTAATAGTCAAAGTTATATGATGGGCATACAGCAGCAATTTGTCGCTCAGGTAACTTGTGACCCCATATTTTAGGTACTGGATGTGTTTTTGAGTAGGTTCACAAAGCATTTCAGATTTAAAAACAAGTTGAAAAAAGTGTTGCACTCTATCATGAACTTCTCAGTACTCTCTCCTTTCCGCTAGTGTTAAACGCGTCGGCAACAGCGCTTTCTCGTATCTTTCGTTTGGATTAAGAACTTACTCAGTAGCACAAAGAAATACTCACAAGAGATAGGACACGGGACAGGCGCATTGTGGCGGCTGTTCCGTGTCCTCTTGCGTGTGTTTCTTTGCGTAACTCAGTATGTTCTTCGATCAAAAGCTACCCTCCCAGCAACAATTTTGTTTGGGTAATGTTATGCCTGGTTGTGCCCTTTGCGACATGCCCTTCTTTGTGGAGTATTCGTTTCGACATGGCCTGCCTTGGCGCGGTTTTACCGGTCGTGGTTGCTGAGTGACTAAGCCGTTGTGCCTCTGAGCACGAGGACGTGGGTTCGACTCCCGACCGCGGCGGAGCTTTTCTGACGGACAAGAAAAGCAAAAACATCTCGTGTGTCCGAGATTTCGGCGCACGTTAAATGTCTCCAGGTGGTCAAAATTATTCCAGAGGCCTCCACTGCGGCGCGGCTCATCGCCTGTGAATCTTCGGTGCGCAATCAACCCCACAATCGAACAATTTTGTGTTTGATGTACAGGACTATGCCCCTATTAGATATTCGCCCGTTCTCTTTTCAACTTCCTCTCTGTGACAAGAATCGTAATTTTGCTTTGCGACTGCGTTTTCAATCGGGTCAGGGCACGCTCTCATACCTCAGCACGCAGTCTCGGGCGCCTGTCAGTGGTATATAGCGCGCTAGGTATTGGCCGTTGGAGACTCCGGTGTCCGACGTCAAGACGCTGTGGAAACGTTTCAGTATTTCTAGTATTTGGAAACGCTTCAGTATTTGTAGTCAAGGAAGGAAAGTTATCTTCACCAGCCTGATACTCTTTTAAGCTGAAGTCTTCGTGCCGAATATTGCTCGTCCTATCCCAATAAAGTTGAGACAATGTTCATAATCACCGTGAAAACAGCTTTGTTGAAGAGAAAACATGAATAATTGCTTAGATGTCAAATCAGAGATAAGCCAGCTTTAAAAAAAAATGAATGCAATGACTTAACGAGATGCATTCCAATAATAGGAAATTAGCTGTTATGTTTAATTTGCTTTATTGTTTCTGCAGCCTTCTGACTAAGCAATGTTTTTTTTTGTAAATAATTGAAGTAGTCGGAGGGGAATATTAGAGGCAACTTGCTTACTCTACATAGATTCTAAGCAGAAGCGTATTCATGGCAAAACACCGTTGCTTGTCAAGGCTCTAATATATATCGAAACAAAGCGGTTATGACTGCAATGCTGTTTGAGCTGGCGTTTAGCCGGCGAAAGTGCGCAGGAATACCTCGCCTAGCGAAGACATTATTGCGCGCGCCGGCACCACTCGACCTTCCAGAAGCTCTGGCCATCGTTCGTGGCGTGATCGCTCACGTGCTCTTCAACTCCCCAGTTCACGTGCGTTCGCGGCTCAAGTGGAAAGCACAGGAAAGCTCGCACAAAGGCGCCGAGTGCCACGGGTTTCAGCGCGTGCTAACACGATCCACATTGGGAGAGATGTAAAAGCGTCTGAACAAAACCATCCTGGCAGTGAACTTTCAACGGCAAGTTTGTAAATTTATGGGAGGTACAACAGTCTGGTCTCCGAAGTACGGATACAGAGGGCGGCAGAAGAAGAGCGTCATTCCCAAAGAAGAGGAACCGCAGCGCAAAAGCCGCTGCGGAGCTCCTCGCGAACGGATGCGACGACTTCGGTACAATCCCAAATAAAGCGCCATTGAAGCGGCGGCAAAAATTCAGCTAGGGGTAGAATATCTTGAGTTACGAGCTCACATACATTGCACATGCCTTAATTACTGAGTGTTCATATCTCTTTGGGGGCCCAACGACGACACCACGCAGATACCTTGACCTAGTCACGGAGGATATACCCGCGGGAAACCTGCCCGAATCTCCAACCGTAACCGCGCATAAACTTAGGCGAACCAAGAATAAGCAAGATGAGGCCGCCAGCACCCCTACTGTGAAGCTTTCTCATTTTTTAAAAACAGCCATTACGTATTCTGTCCTTAAAAAACATACATTTTTGAGATACTTTTTTATTACCCGATATCAGTGTGCCTCATTTCGGAATAGACAAAACGATTCCAGACGTCCTTCTCGCTTATATGTCCTTACCGCAATGCAGCTGCCTATAATGTTTCTATCACCAACGTTTTACTGAAAATGTAAGAGACCCCCAAATGAATAAAAGTGTCAGCCTTTTAATACTGCGGTTATGTCTTCGTCGTTTAGCGAGATAATAAATAGGTCGTAAGACCCTATCTTTATTTGGTGTTATCTGGAGAATTCCTCGTACATTTTATGCAAGGAAATGTTTACCGACTGCGTGCCGCTCTCAGGCATGCGTTTTTTCAGCCAGAAAAAGCGAGTACATTATCCGTGTTTGGGGCGCTTTTATTTAGATGGGCTATGCCGCGAACGTTTTAAAGGTATTGACTGTAGTCCAAAGTTCGACGAAAACTCGTCCAATCAACCCCGCACGCTCTTAATCGGACACATGTGCCCATGCCTATGACATACGCATGCGCTTTGCAACGTTCCACGCATGTATAATTACGGCCGAGCCGCTTTTCGTTTCATACGTGAACAAGGGACCCGTACGGGCTCCGAAACGTCATTGTTTTTACCTATTGTTTTTACTTTTCTGGCGAGTGTCAGTTTGTTCCCGGAAAAAGTATTGACTGCTGTTTTTTAATTCTAAATACACTATTTTTTTACATTTTAATTATAACTATTTATTTATTTATTTATTTATTTATTTATTTATTTATTTATTTGTTTATTTATTTATTCTTCTAATTCCCTTCAATACTTGTTTACTCTTGTTGTAGGACAGCTTAGCGCGTATGGTCTTTTCTTACTTCCCCTCGCTGTGGTCTGGCTATTTACAGAAAAACTGCTTTGCTTGTTATAGTCCGCGATAGCTGGAGTAAAATACTGTGAAAGATTTTCGACCTATACGATGTTACAATAAATGTCTTGTGATTATAAAATGTGGTTCTATACCTAATACAATGTCCCTGCGATACATATGTGGTGCAGGCTGGGAACCTCTTTCCCTCTCACAGTCATATAATACAATGAAATAAATAGTCTGTTCAAGTAATTCTACTGATCACCGATGGATGTATAGACCCAGCATGTTACAAAACGGTTGTGATATTTGAACAAAAAGTGTAATTATTTACTGTCAACATATCATCCAAATGAGCTGAAATGAGCATTACAATGTGTAAAAAGAGTTTCTAACACCAAATGGAGCGATGCCTAATAACATTAGTTGCATAAATGTCACTTTGAACCTTACCTGTATAATGCCCGGTCTTACATTCAACTTAAGCATCTCATCCTTGCAAGAGAAAAACATGTAGGTTGCCATACGAGTCGCTTTAGCTGTTTCAACCGGGTCTGCAGAAAGAAAAATGTTAGCATGTAATTCAAATATTTCTACTTATGTATTAGGACAAACCTCACCAGGGTTTCAAAAACCCAACTCGGGGTAGCGGATCAATTACGCTGTTTTTTTTGCACTCTCATATATAAGAAGATAAAAATTAAACACACGAGATCTTTCTACACCTGATGTTCTCGCGTATACTGTAGTGAAACAGATGTCAACAATGAACCGTACGTTCAAGGCTCCAGTTAAACATCTCTTTGAGCCACTCCTAGGCTGTGTTGAGTAACGACTCCGTAATATTCACTTACCTGGTGGTTACAAGCATCCGTAAATCTTGTTAGTATAGTCGCCTTATATATGCAGAGAAATTGTGTGTGCGTGTGTGTGTCTGTGTTTGTGTGTCTGTGTGGTCCCCGTGGGTGTATTGGCGTGCCTATAGGTGCGTACTTTTGAGCGGGTGGGACACTCTTTAGGCATGCCCCATTTCTTGTAATTGGCGCTTCGGTTTTGAAACGTCCTTGCATCGCCACAAATACAATTACGCAGTAGTAGTTCGAAAATAAACCACCATAATGGTACTATAGATGCCGCGAAGAATTTTAACTGGAATAATAGAAAACTCCCCTACGTCAAATATTATTTCTGAGCTTCAGAGGATATGTTCTTTGTGCCTCAGCGAGATGTATCTCCGCGGAATCATTTTTAGTGGGGACAGTGTTTTTTTTTTCTGGGACAATTTCGAAGCCCACAATTTTTTCCCTCACTAATTTTTTGCGGTTTCACTGTTATTTGAATCGGAACAGTACTGCTATTATCTGTTGTAATCGTGTTCCCTATAATAATCAGTGCTTTGAATGTCAAAATACGGTACATGCCAGCATATCCATTGTGATGAAATAAAAGTTGGAAGTTCCCAATCGCCTGTTGTTATAAACACTTGTCCGGATATTTCCATTCAGTTGTACAATTTTACTGTGGGTGTATTTGGCGGTAAGCTGCTCCTTACTGAATTTCTAATTCATTTACTCTAAGGGAATTGCTTCTCAATTACGCAAGCGTCCGGTAAGCGAAAGGGCGAGGTAGACCGGGAACTACCGCGTGTTTTCGCCTGAGGTGTGCCACGTTCTTTTGGCATCTCGGGGACACAGCTTGTGTATGTTCAAGGATTCATTAGCGACTCCAGGTTTGCGGCACCCTTGATCGCCATTGCCGTTACGGACAAATCTGTCCGCCTAACCATGACGGGATGGCTGCAGACAACTGACTGTCAGAAACGTGGTATCTCAAATGCCATTACTTCATCGTATTAACATATGTCGTTATATCCGTACCTTGAAAACGCCGAGCAGTTTAAACGCACCGACGCTTCAAAATTGACGCAGAATGTTGTGAAATTGGCGTGTCTAACGTTTAAAAATGGCGCGGAAGACAGGGACGCTAAGGTTGGAACAACGTTTAAAAATGGCGCGGAAGACACTAAGGCAGGCTTGACTAACAGCTCTGAGGATTTTAAGTTCCTTGGAATTACTTAGTGAGTGCACTTTGTCGTTATTGTTAATGCTACTGCCGCAGTTCAAATTTCAGATGGGCTTGTAAACAAATGAGAGAACAGATCTGTATTCCTCCCTCAAATAACGTTACGGCTTTCATTATTTTCTCCTAGAATCGCCGCAATAATGATAATGTGATAAGATTGTGCCATTTTCATCATCAACTGCAGTATATAGGGCAGTCCACAACCATTCGCAATGAATCCATCCAAGAAACAGAAGGATATTTTCTGTTAAGAGCAACAGAAACTTTTCGAACTCACTCAACCGCTCGTAGCAGTAATTCATGGGCCTGGTTTCAAAAGGTACTTGACTGCCCGCCCAGAGTGCGGCTGATAGAATAATCAGCACCGTTGCGAGCTTCATTCTGCAACTGCGCTGTTTCCGTTCATCGAATGAATGGTTATCTCCAACTGGAAGGCCGAGTTTGCCACTTTTGTCCTTGAAGTTGATTCGAAAACGGAAGACATCTGAAGCAGTGCCACGAGTCCTTGCCCAGAAGCTATTTGTTTCCTCACTTCGCCATTAGCTCGACAAGCTGTTAAAAATCTACTCCTTCTTGTCAGAAAGTCGCTCCGACAGCGGGTTTTTAGCAGCCGTTTATAAATAATGATTGTGAGAAAGCGGGTCATATATACTTGTCTTGTCCAGCAGCTGCGAGACGCGAACCTGGACCTTCACTTGTCAAAACGTTCCGTTATCACCCCCCCCCCCCTCTTCATAACGACTTCATGCAAACATTCCTGGGTCCTTCTCAATCCGTGTTGAACACTACGACAGCTTAATAAAGTCACTGTCTACTTTTCGCTTGAGCTTGAGCGCTATTCGAGCCAACATTGCACTGGATCCGAAATAGTTCATTTCCATGGTTATCCTGCTCCTCGTACATCCTACCTTTAGCATGGCCTTCTATTCTATTTGAGCACAAATGGTATTTTTTATAGGTCCCCTCCGTGTACCTGTTATCCCACGCATGTAACCCGCGTCATTTCGTCTAGTGGTAATTCTTATTATTTACAATCAATGTGACCAAACAATTTCCACCTTCAAGGCGGTAACAAGCTGTTGTCATAAATATTCGTTGTAGATAATACAATAACGCAAGTAACAACCTTTACGACAACGGTAACACCAGGAAAACAACACATTCATACGAAATCCAAATGTATACGTTTTCTATAATAACAAATGATAATTATGTGAAACCCACTTCGTGAATGTTTGATTTGATGTTTATATTTTCCCAGAGCATTTACTGCACACAATTTGCTACAGTTGGCATCCCAATAGTAGTCGTGTTTTAACCGTCATCGCAACGGGTAAATAAATAAGGTGAGCCATGAGTTCTCATCCAATAGAACTGCGACACGCATTATGATATCGGCATGCCACCTACAAGAAGAAAGCTTAACGATTCTCATTGCCTGGATACCGGGCACTCCATAGATACACATGGCAACCTTCTGGCGCACGCTGCTGCCAGGGAACGACTTCAAGCCCCTCGCGCGGTTCCCAATGCCCCAACCAGATCTGACAAGTCGGAATGGCAACTTCGGCTTCGGCATTTGTGAAGCTAAGCAGACAACGCATGCAATATGCGGCACCGGTCGGGGTCCTGGACCTTCTGAGCCTCTCTCAAGCTCGCGAACAAAGGCTACGCTAATTCGGCTTATACCGATCACGTTATAAACAAATGGACAGCTCCTGCAGCGTCCGAGCTCCACAACTGCGCGCACTTTGGTTGCGATGGCACGCCAAATTTATTTTATCTGTTTTATTTGTTTATTTCATCATTTAATTATTTATTTAAGCGCCTGTCCAGTTGTTAGTCTTCTGTCTGTCCCGTCCTTCGCGCTGTGATTAATTATGAACACGTACCAACTCGCCCAACTTGCAACTGTCCTACATTTTGTTTCACCTAATCTGGCTCTGTCCCGCCTTCGACAGAGCCGTGCGCAGCTTTTAGCTATTGGCCCGGTACCTACATCCGAACCCGAACACTTACGCCATGTGCGGGAAGATCCACCAACCTTTGAACTGATTATCGAATGCGATCTTGGGAATTGTCTCTTCAAAACGGTGTAGCAGCTTTTACGACTACCCGCCACGGTGGCTCAGTGGCTAAGGCGTTGTGCAGCTGAGAACGAAGTCCCGGGTTCAATTCCCGGCCGTGGCGGCTGCTTTTCTGGTGGATGCGAAAAGCAAAAACGCCGGTGTGTACGAGATTTCGGCGCACGTTAAAGATCACCAGGTGGTCAAAATTAATCCGGAGCCCTCCACTATGGCGCGCCTCATCGCCGGCGTCGCGTCGGGGTGTTAAACCCCACAATCAATCAGTTTGCCCGACTCCCCTAGAGTGCACCACACACGCTCCATCTGCCAGGTTTAAGTTTGTGCGAAAAGTGAGAAAGCAAAACCAAAACGAGTGAAGTGTGAACCCCATATGAACAGCGAGCCTCTGCATGAATATGTATAAAACTGTGTGTGAACAGTGAGAATTGGCTGAATTGCTCTTTCCCTTGCCTTTTTACCTCTCTCCCAACAAGACATCTTTCCTTATCACCTAAATAAAGCAATTATCTATGTCTGTAGTCGCGGCGTAACCCACAGGCTTCGAAAGCCAAGCGGTTTATATAGTCATAAGCGTTCGAAACTCGCGAACCACTGGCGCGTAATTGTGATAAATTTCCCCGTTGTTTAGCGCACACAAAGAAAACTTTAAGTACATATGAGGGAAAATATACGTAATTCTTTTGACGAAAGTATGCATAATTCCTAGCTAAATGAACCCGCGTTCATTTATTTAGGAGCACTTGTTGGTTTGTATTTTACGATAGCAAGGGGAAAAATGTGGCAGTGCAACGCCGACACGTGCGGGAGGAAAAGCAAGCCCAAAAAGAACAGAAATCTCCCTGGCGCCCTGGTATTCTGGGGCCCTGGTATTCCGGTCCAACCCAATGGGTATACCATCTCTTCATTCCCTTTCAGTAAACTCTCAGTGAATCTTACTAAAAAAAACATCACCCTCCATCCCCCCTTTCTTCCCCTCCCTCTTTCTCACCCTCTCCCCATCTACCCCGCTCTCTCGCTTTCTGTTTGTCTTACAAAAAACTCAAATGTCAGTCCGGCCACCAGCATAAACACTTTTAAACTTTGACACTGTCGCGTTCTCTTTCAAACTAACCAACCCCCCGAAGCCACAACTTTTCATGCCCTTATGTTAAGCCGCGCAAGCGCAGACTTCCTTTGTGTTTCTGTTGCCGTGGTGATTAAAACTATTGCGGCTAGCCTGTCGTCACTGCAATTCAGTAGCTGGGAAGCATAAATGGTAAATGCAGCAACTTCGTTCCAAAACGCTCCCTCGACGCCGTAGTAACGCTAGCGCACCATATAAGTTAAGACCTAAACGTAATGGTTAGCTGCAGCTTGTTTTGAACACGCGATTGCTATAATCAGTTACTAGGAGAGCGTTTCGGGTATTTATTATGCACATACAAGTCTTATTTTATTTATTTACATGCAATATCAGCCTAGTCAGGTGTAACTGCTCAAATAAAAGCTGCCAGCAATTAGGAAAACTGTCAAGAAAGCCAATGCAGGTTTGTGCAAGTGGGTGCACTATTTCAATGAATCATAATAACTATGTATGGCAGTGCTGTTAGCCGTCAAAAACGACGCCTAAAAGCACTGTGAAGCACCGCGATTCGAGCCGGCATTTGTTTATGATTTTGAAGGTGCAACGCTGTGTTTTTTGTCTGCTCAGGCATGCTCATAAAATTCCCGAACGAAGGCCACCATAGTTTTCTCGCGCTGATACCGCGGGATGTGACGCCAACGGCAAAGTAAGTAAAAGATGAATATCACTAATAAAAACAACCAAAAATTCCAGGCCATCTCCACTTACCTGAAACCTGGGGAAGGGCGAAGCATGCAGTGTACAAATGTATTCTTGGCGCCTTGGCGTTTTCGCCAACGGAGATAAAACCGTTGGGGGGAGAGGTATACAGCTTTGCTATAAAAGTCTCTTGTTTTTCAAGCCTGGAGCTCTCTAGCGCGAGGCGTAAACGAATGTCTCGGTGTTTTCTTATAACGCGTTGCGAAGCGCTCCAGCGTGTGGCGTAAACGAGTGTTCCGGTGTTGTTTTTTTTAGTACGCGTTACGTTACACCGCGGAGCGTAAACGAGGTTCCGGTGTTTTACTGCCCTGACTACGTGCAACGACGATTACAACGACGATAGGAAACGCCAACAGCCCAGCCGCCAAGGGACTTCGCCCCTAAAGACGAGCAGCATTCGGACTAGCACTAGTGTCCTTAGCCTTACTGACCTGAACACACCTCGACACCGGCAGCAATTCCACATGTTCCCTACTGTGCCAGGTCAGCTTTAAAAATCTGGGCACAGTAGGATGCAACACTAGGTATATGACTCTACCTCTGCGATGGAGTGCCGTCAGACGACGCTTGAAATGATACGCCAATACAATTCGGCTTCTGTATGCCTTTTAACTTTTTCTTTACAGTTAAACCATGTTCCTTTCATTTTTTAGCGCAGACGTTTACGATTCGATCACAGGCTATTTACCTTTGTCGCTATTACATACTATTGAAAGAAACCCGTTCCCTAAAAAAACGATTCCTATTCTGATTTTTAATGGGCTTACCACATCTTGTCATAAAACTTTCGTTCGTTAGGTGGTCAAACGACGGGTAACAACGTTTTCGTCGAGTAAGTGTTTATTTCTTGTCTTGGCATTTGGGGTTGTTTTGTGGACAAAACACCTATAATCGGCAAAACTTTGTGCACAAACAAACAACGTCCTAATACTCCAACTTTGTGAACAGCTACTGTTGGTGACCGATGAAGATAAAGCCTAAAATAGATTTCCCTTTGCTCCAACCTTCCAAACATTATTACAAAGGGAGAGGGAAAAAATCAATGTAAGTAGAAAACGGCGATGGTATCTATCAGGCAGCAAACGTTTAAGATTCAAATGACTCACTCAGTCGCGCGTAGCAATGATCCATTGGCGGTGTTTCAAAAGCGGCGGGTCACTTTACCGCCAAAAGGAGGTTTACAAGGGGCGATTGCAAAAGTGTGTTCAGGTCCTCTATTTTGTAGGGCAGCACGTTTATCGTTAGAGGTATGTGGTCAGCAATTTACTGCTGTACCTTATCAGTATCAGGTGCTATCTGTACCAGATTACTGTGTACCCCAAAGAATTGATTGTAGTGTAATTCCCTTTAGTTGTTATTTCTTTCTTAAAGAAAAATATCACGTGTATATTATCTGTTCCTATTTATTGCCCGTTCAGTGACAATAAATTTAATTGTTAGTCATCGCTCTGTCTGTGAACCCTTTCTTTAGCCCCCTTTCCCCGCTGTTTTACAACTCAGTTATGTACCAACTGGCCCGCCTTCAATCCGTGTTGATCTCTGCATCCCAACTCGTGGAGACCACAAGTTTGCCACTGTTTTATCCTTTCATACGCATCTTCAAAGCACCCCAACATTTACTTGGGCCTCGACTGAGGTGGCCACTTTCGACGCGTGGGCTATGTCACGAGAAGACGAAGAGGGCAGTTCGGCATACCGCTCTTGGCTCGACGATCAACGACGAAGAAGCTGTGTGTCGATCGCGCAGCCTCCGCGGACGCTCCATTATAGCCACCCTGAAAATAATGTAAATGGATCATCTAGTCCTTTAAATAGATGACTTATTTTACCGCTGCGTAACAGCATGAAACCCATACTTGGGATCTTAGCCGCATAAGATTTCGTTACAATGCACGGGATCGTACTAATAAACACATCTGCTGTAAACTACGTACTAGGAAGCCAGTGCTGAAAGCTACGGTTTTAATGGAGGAAACACCCGGCGGGGATCCCATTCCGCGAAACAGCGTATTTGGCCGATAGTTATAATGACTTGAAGCGTTCTTTTCACTTGGATAATAAATGTACCCGTAACATGCCGCTGTCCTATACTTGCATGATCGACTTCGTAGTTGACCGCAAACGTTGCTGACTACTGCTTGAGTCAGCAGCCACTGGGTATATTGTTCACCCCTATTATCCGAGCGGCTCCAGTCAAATGGGGTGTATGTGTGAGGGGGGGGGGGTCGCTAGGCCGTGTGAGCCGTGAAACATGCCCTCCTGGTTGCTGCGATTATCTTCAATGGTGCCTCTACAATGCGCCGATACGGTGACGGCTACTTGTTCACCCAGCTTACTGTGAGAAAAATTGGTCGGTGCAGTTTATGGGGCCGAAGGATCTTTTTTTCAGGCAGGTTGGAGTTCCTGATCTTATGTGTTCCGAGGGACGTGAGTGCGTCGCAAGAGCTACTGTTAGGGAATGGGGCGGGTCCGCAGAGCTAGGAGCTGCGGCCCTCGAGCCTAACAATGACGTTACGCCGAAGCTCGTGAAGCCTGCCTCACTACAAGCTCAAGTAACCGAAAAATGCCCCGGTAGTCGGGTGAGCTCAAATGCATTCGGGTAAAGCTCGACACTTATACCCTAACTCGGGGAACACATAACTTGTGTTTCACGGATAGCTGCCCGTAAAGCTGCATGACAGGGCCACATCTTCATGCTCTATCCCGAACCCCCCCTCCTTATGTACCAAACATTCGTTATTCAAGCGTGCATCGTGACATGAAGCCATCTCTCTCTCTCTCTCTCTCTCTCTCTCTCTCTCTCTCTCTCTCTTCTCTATCTCTCGCTCTCTCTCTCTCTCTCTCTCTCTCTCTCTCTCTCTCTTCCTCTTCTCTCTCTCTCTCTCTCTCTCTCTCTCTCTCTCTCTCATACTTTTGCTGTCTCGTTCTTTGCTGTTCAACACAAATACATTTGGTGGGCTTCGGACAATGTTCTCACATTGCTCCGGCCCAAGAAGTACCCAACGCGGCGTTTCTACGCAAGTAATTTGTACATTGTGTAAATTGTGCTTAGCTCGCTACCCGTCTGACTGCTCACGTGTGGTCCCTTCAGCAGCGTAAAGGCTGGTTGTCGCGCGGAGCAGCACACACCTCTCTACAACGCGCAAAAACAGTGGCGAAGGTTACGTGATCCGTCGGGATGGCGCCGATGCAGGGGCGAGCCGTGACACGACTCCACGTCACCATGGCAACTTCGGCAGAGTTGCGAAGGCGGCTCTCTTCCCGTGCTACGTGCTCTGTCGCTCGCTCGCTGTGGTGACGGATCTGCGCGGCACTGTTGAAGAAGTGGTGCTAAAACGGCCGACATGCCCCGTTTATTCCTCACTCAATAAAATGTTGGGCTTGCGAAGAGTAGGGTGAAAATGTGCAAGACTTATCAAGACGCCGAAAAGGAGAGTTCTCGGATTTGTTGGTGCTGCATCCGTATTGTCACGATGCAGGTGCACATGCTGTTAGTGCGCGCCAACTCGAGTACAGAGCACCTAGACGTTCCAAAAGAAAAAAAACTGCCTTTAAAATACGGAACTTTGACGAAAGTACAACCAGCGTTCGAGAGTGGGCACGCGGAAAGATACACCAGTAAGCTGACGTTGCGTCAGGAGACGCAAAGCCCCACTGATTTATTGAACATGCTTGTTGTGTGTTCAGAGAAATAAGAGACATGTCCCCTCCCACGCCCAGCATTTGTCAAAGACGATGATTATTAACCCCTCACGCAATCGTAACCGTCCTTATAGAACGACCGCCTCTCTGGCGAGCTACAAAGGCAAAACTGGTGAAAATGTCGATGCCTTTATTAGGAGCTTATAAAGCAGGTAGACGCAGCCAAACTCTATGTCTTGAATGTTTTGCCACCCGCAATCATTTTACCTCCTATGATGGACATTTTCGTTGAGCGAATTAATTAATTTTTAGAAATTCGATGGTGCTCCTGCCTACATAAGTGCTTAATTGCGGCACTGACATCATAGCAGTTATAGTAGGTGAATTCCAGGCAAAGATTTAGTGTAAATATTTTAGAGGTGAAAGCCCCAAGTTCCCCATTCTGCGAAAAACCGTTTTTGTCTGGTGCAGAAAAAGCCCGCCACTGCAGACAAACCTTGGATTTCTCTGGCGTTCAAAACTTCCATACGTTTTAAAACCATCCGATTGCAATAATGCAAACTCTCCCGGGTCATCTAACGTGGAAAAAAAATGAGGTTTCTTATAATCGAAGTTGTGAGTAGACTACCCAAAAAAACCTGAAACATAGCACCTATTGTTGCGCTTTGAAAAGTGTATTTGCATTACACATTTTAGATCGCTTTAGAAACATACTAAAACGCTGACAGACCACGCACAGACTTTCATGCCTAAACGAGACCGTAGGGCTTGGATCTTCACATCGGCGTCATGTGCGCACTTTCTTGCCATTTCCGTGCTATCAGGAATGTCTAATGGAGTGCCAAGAGAGCGCCCGCTGTACACAGAGTCAATAATGGCGTGATGAATGACGTTCAAAATACAGTGGGATGTAGGAAAACGTGGCGGCGACACACAGAGGAGCGATAGAGGACGCAGGTGGCTCTGGAGAGGAGAAGCGCTGTAGAGATGGGCAGGTGGTGTTGCGAGGGGTGAAGGTGCAGCGGTAATGTTGCGGGAATCCATGGACCCTGTAGCAAACAAGTTTTCCCAGTAAGAATAGGTGAACATGATGACGGATATATATAGCAAATAATTTGTTGCTGGTGCCCGCGGGACCGCATCTGCTGTTGCTATGAAACATTGCTTTCTTTTGTTGCGTTTTTTCTCCTTTTTTCCTTTTTTTTGCTGGGGAGAATTTGGGATGAGCAAAACGTCACGGAAGAGTGTACGCAAATGTATAGTGCCCTCTCTATCTCTTTTCTGCTCCCTCGCCCCAAACCGCAAACGTATGTTCTTAACAAGGGTGCACTGTGGAAAACTTTCCGCACCTATATAAGCATGCGTGTTTCCGGGTTGTACGTTACTCCCATGTAGACTGGGCCTCCAGTCCAAACGTTAGTAACACACTGTTGTTCTTTTTATAGTGAGTGAAGCATTTTCTCCAATAATATATATATATCCAATCAGAATGGGGAAATGAGGGGCTTGTTGAAATAAGACAGAAATAAGTATTGGCAGTCAAGAACACCTCGAGAAGCAAAGGGGAGAATGTGGTAGATCATAAAAACAGTTGAAAAATTTTTTGAGACAGAAAGAAAATGGTGAAAAAATGCTCGCCTGGTGGGATCCGAAGCCACGACCTCCAGAATACGCGTCTGGTGCGATGACCACTACGCTACCGGCGGGACTGTTTCCCCACCCCTTTCTCGCGTATTTATGTTAAGGCATTTTTGTTTCCTACACTTGGGGGTGCAGCCAGCGCCTCTCGGACTACTCGGGGTGAATGGAACCTTCTTTTTAACCCACGGGCAGTGACTCTAGGGCCTACGGCATGTCGATAGTGATCGACCAGCGTTGAACCCTCTTAAGCTCTCTATGGCACCAAGACTGCCAGAACATGCCCTCGCTATGCATTCAGCGAATCAGAATGGGAAATGAGGGGCTCGTTGAATTAGGACAGAAATATAGATTGGCAGTCAAGAAAACCTCGAGAAGAAAAGGGGAGAATGTGGTAGATCATAGAAACAGTTGAAGAATTTGTTGAAACAGAAAGAAAGTGGTGAAAAAATGCCCGCCGGGTGGGATCCGTGGGTTCGAATCCCACCCGGGCAGTCTGTTTGTGAAATTAGAAGTTAATCTGATTCAATACCAGGCCGAGAAGGGCAGAAAGCGTATCCTTATCGATGTCTACCGAGGGCTCCTTGTTTTCGAATGCCGCAACCGTGGCCGCTATGCCGTCTTGATGTGAGAGTGAGCAAACATCCATGGTCGCGAGAATGCTTCTCGGGGGAATTTCTAGGTTTGAAACTTCGCGGAGAAAGTGATCGGTATCCTTAATGTAGGAAGGAAAGGTTCCTAAATGTTGCAAATAAGGTAGTTAATGAAGTGAGGTAGTTAATCTGTTGCAGTGCCGTTGCCTGAGACTATGGGGTGGCCAGGATGGTTCGCCTTGTGTATTTTGGGGAGCAGATAAAAACGCCCGGCTACTGTGTATTTAGGCGACATGGCTCTCATCATAGCAGGAGTTACCTTATTTTCTGTCTACAGTACTGCCAGTGTTTCCTTGATTTCGTTTTGAATTCCGGGTGTAGAATCAGTGAGGACTTCTGTGTAAAAGTTAGTGTCACTTAGCTGGCGGAACCCTTCCTGAATGTAGTCAGCTTTGTCCACGACCACTATTGCGCCGCCCTTGTCCGCCGGTTTGAACACAATTTCTCTATCATTTCGCAGCACCTCCAGGGCTCTTCGTTCCTCGCTACGCAAGTTATCATGGATGGGCCGGTGTTTAGAATTATGTCCTTTTGTGCCGCGGAAATGTACAGGTTCAAAAGTTTATCCCTTTGTTTCTTTGGTGTCAAAGATTTGTCCGATAACACGGGCACGCTGTTTTGCCTCCCCGTATCGTGTTCATGAAAGTAATCCCTTAAGCGCGAATTTGGGGAAAACACATCAAGGTCCTTGTACAGTTGAAATTCATCAAATTTACCAGAGGTTGGACAAAACGTTAGGCCTTTGAAAAGTAGGGTTTTTAGGGACTCCGAAAGCGCTTTGCATGAGAGATTACCCACGTTTGTTGCTTCTGTTTTAGCCTTTTCATCGATGGGTGAGATATTAACCAGGTTAGTTGGTTTTGTTTTAGCCTTTTCAGCGATGGGTGAGAGATTAGCCATGTTAGCAGGTTGTGTTTTCACCTTTTCAACGACGGTTGCACGCTCAGTGCAAGGAGCTGCTTGGGCGCGCGGGGCCCCTAAATGTCTGAGTTGGGCGAGGTCCACGTTATCCCGTTGTAACTTTTTTTGTTTCCTCTGCGAAATATCATTTTTTCGTTCGGCCTCATATTTGTTCAATTCCTCTATTTCTAATTGAGGAAGCTCAGCCCGACGGCGCTGCAGGTGTTCCTCATCCCTCAACACCGTAGCCCGGTGTGTACTGTCCTCAACCACTATATTAGTAAGTCAGAGAGAGGCGTTAGACAGCGTTTCTTCCCAAATTTTTTCTCGTAATCGTTAGATGTCGTCATGGAGTTTGTGCACCCAAGACTAATACCCTTAGGCGCTACTTGACATAAAATACACGCTGACAAATAGGAAGCATGAAGTTCGAAGCGTAGCCTTTTTTCAATAAATTTTCTAATCGAAAGAAATTTGGGGGACCATGTCTGTTTGGGGCGGGCCATATCTGTTTGTGCCGGCAGTCACTCGGACACTGGGTGTCCGCGGGAGGTCGGTGCGTCATCCGCCGGCGACGTCCTGTTCTGTCGCGGAGTGGCCCGCCTGGTCGGCAGGCGCCCCGACGGTGCGACCACTTTGTCAGACCCACCGCCCATCACCCCACCATCACTGCATGAAGTCGGAATCTTGCGGCTCAATAGCGGTGCCCGCGAAGTCAGCGGCGCCTGGAAATGCTGGGCGAGCAGTCCGACACCTTCGAAACTTGTGTGGAGGCCGTCGAAGGCGAGGAAGCGTCTGAGTGGCAGCTCCTCAAAGGCATGAGAGATGAAGCGCACACAAGGCCCGAGCTTGTTTTCGTGGCATAACCCTCGCGCGATGTCGTTGTGGCAGATCAGCTCCTGGTTGAACCATCACACGAAGTGGTGATTGTTGCTCCTGCGGCGCCGGTTGGGTGCTCGTGAAACAGGAAGGCTCAGGAAGATGGCTCTGACCTAACGGCGCATCTGACGAATACGGCCTAGCGTACGACGCAATGTACCGACGGAAGCGGAAACGCCGTTCCTCGCAATGTCCCGTAGTCCCGACATAGATGATGAGCTTCTCCACGCCTCGAGGTAGGTACTCAAGCATAGCCGAAATATAGGTATATTGGATTATAGTAGAGAGAGGGATAGGCCCGGGGTCTTGGTCTGCAGTCTTGGTGTCATAGGGAGCTTACGAGGGTTGAACGCTGGTTGGTCGACCACTCTCGACATGTCGTAGACACTTGAGGCACGGTCCGGCGGTTAAAAAGAAGGTCCCCTTCAGCCCGAGTAGTCCGAGTGGCGCTGGCTACCACTCCCAAGCGCAGGAAACAATAATACCTTAACATAAACACCCCAGACAGTGGAGGGGAAAATAGCCCCACCGGTAGCGTAGAGGTCATCGCACCAGACGCGTATTCTGGAGGTCGTGGGTTCGGATCCCACCCTGCGGGCATTTTTTTTCTCCACTTTCTTTCTGTCTTTCCAAATTCTTCATCTATTTCAATGACCTACCACATTCTCCCCTTTGATTTCCGACGTTTTCTGGACCCCCAACCCTTATTTGCTGTATTAATTTCAACGAGTCCCTCAGTTCCAATTCAGATTCGCTATATATTGCCGCGAAACATGTACGAATTTGTTTATTTATTGTTTGTTTTTACTGTCCGGCCGCTCCCGGCTGTGTTATCTGTGTCCCAAGCGAAGTGCGTATTCCATTCTTTATTTTTGTGCCGCACGGGCTATCTCATTAAGATAAGGTGACTGTTTAGCCCTAACCTTACTAGGGTAGAATAATCTTACTTGATATACAATGTTTTCGATGTCAATCGACGGTTCGAGAACAACGCGCGCAGAAAGATAAAAAGCCTGCAGAGCAGACGCCGCGGTGTTAGACTCGCCGACGCTCGTTAGCGCACATCACTTTGTTGACTGCCGCTTCGCCGCCTGTGTATTCTTTGAGTTGTTAGGGGAACGAAAATTCGCCCCAAAAAACTTCTTTCAGTTGAAGACAACTGCATCGTCTTTGGTTTCGTGATATCTAGTAGAGGTGCTGCGTACGCACCCTTTATGCTCTCTACGACCTCCGGAAGCCGCCAGGCCAGTCCAACTAGATCCAGCCGCCGACTGCAAATTTTGCCGCCGGAGTATAAAGACCCAAGACAACGACCGCTGCAACCACCACTGTTGGGACTTCCTCTTCGTCACCCCTTGCAGCAGACGACGCTAACCATCATCATTTCATTACGCTTCACGAGCTGCCGCATGCTCATGTGGCTGCGCCGGCTCGCGCCCGCTTCTTCTTCTGTTTCCATTAAAGCCTCATCGCATCACGACGTGTCGCTCCGCTTTCTGAGCATCGCGCCGCAGCTGGAGGACCCAGAGGTCCAACACATGGTGCCGAAACCCGGGACGTCAAGTGACACGACAAGGTGAGCCATGCAGCGGAATTCAATTCTTCGACCGCCATGCTCACCCCGAAGCGAGGAGGAGGCGTCGAGACAGCGGAACCGGCTCCGGATTGCCCAGAACAGCCATCTCGAATTCAATCGGAAGCTTATTGCCGAGATAACGCCTACTCTAGAGCACAACAAAGACGTGGAGGCCGCAGTTTCGATAGCAAGGCTCCAGCACAGCGCCGACCGGCTTGCTGCAATCAGCGAGAAGCTGGATGCCCTTGCATGCGGAACCAGTGTCGATGGCCAACACGACGACGCTCTAGATTCGGTCAAAGAAGCATACAGAATTATTTGTTACCTGGAAAAAAGACTTTATGGACGAGAAGCCCTTCGCCCCTCAGGAGCGACATCTCGCAAAAGAGGACAGAAGGCAACACCTACCGCATTATGAATCGAGTCCTACAAGCGAGAGTAACGAGCCTGTGGAGGGAACCGAAATCTGCAGGAAGCCAACGGCTTCGACGACATCGATGGGCATTTCGGTAATCCCTCATGAACCACAAGAACCATCAAGCATACTTGCATCACCAGCCCCAACCATGACATGTGCCTCTATTAATGACCACTCGGCTGAGGCGACACCCCTGGCAACGGTGCATCCCTCGCTCAGAAATGAAGACGCCGTAATACTGGATACACCACACCAGCCACAGAAGGATAGCCAGAATCAATTGAAATCATCGCAATCCACGTCCACCACATTCGAGCCCGAAGAGAAAATTGTGGACGACGAACCGGCTGCCGAAGGCATTACCGGTGAAGCCTACGCACCTGAAGTGCTTGAGACCCGCCTTGCGGATACAAAATATGTACTGCAGACTGTATCCAGGACGATTTTCTGAAGACGGAAGAAGTGAATCCAGATACTGGTGGGCTAACCGCCAAAAGTGCAAGGAACTACACAGGACAATAACGAGTCATCACTGAGACAGAAGCGCGACCATGTTCCGGATGTGTTGTCTGCGACAAGAGTGCGTTAACGGAGTGGGACTTACGACCGAGATATTAGTGCAGCGGCTACAACCACATGATATCAGTGCTACAAGGAACGAACTGTTTCAACGCGCTGCCCCTAAACACTCGGTTTCCTCAATGACCGTATACCTTTATGTCGACTTCGCCACTGCTGCAGACTACGCATCCCCTTTTCCAGGAAATAGGCCAGATGACAAGGTTGTCGTCGGCATGATCACATGTACGACTAAGCAGGCCACCAGACGTGTTCACAAAGTGAAGAAACGTGGACAGCGTGGTCCTGAGAAGGTTCACACAGAACAAGATGTCAACATTCACGGTTTCAACCGGGGCATCGGGTGCAAAGGCAAGATGTCAAGGAAAATGCATCTTCAGTCTTTGCCCATTCTG
This sequence comes from Haemaphysalis longicornis, assembly GCA_013339765.2. Lineage (NCBI taxonomy): Eukaryota > Metazoa > Arthropoda > Arachnida > Ixodida > Ixodidae > Haemaphysalis > Haemaphysalis longicornis. The sequence continues at coordinate 142,773,394 of CM023450.1, forward strand.
AACTGCAAAGGGAGATACGACTGCGAACAATCGCCTGACACAGATATCAAAAGAAAACATAGGGCAAAAGTGAGAAAAAAGCAAAAGTCACGAGAAGGCAAAAGGAAAGAAACAACCTGAGTCAAGAAAAAGGCAAGATAAGAAAGAAAGAACCTGAGACACGGCTGGACATGAATCCGAGTCCATTGCAAGGACACTCGGACAGTACCTTCATCGATTTGTCCCGCATACATCAACGCTTACACGAACGCTTGGGAAGGTTGGAACTGTTCATACTTTCATGAAAACGAAGAAGCTCGCACCCAGTAGCTTAGCAGGCACTCAGACGAAGAAGACGAAGACGACCAAGCGAGGCGACGAGATGGCTGCTTTGAGAACGGTTCCCTGTACATAATGTAAATATATTGTCTTTTACACGAACAAGATGTTGGAACTTTCATGACGAAGAAGCTCGCACCTAGCCTCCCGAAGACGACCAAGCGAGGCGACGAGATGGCTGCTTTGAGAACGGTTCCCTGTACCTTTTCCCAGACGACGGCCTTCCCTTGCCTCCCTGGACGTTCTTCCACATGAACATGTGTTGGACCTCTGGGTCCTCCAGCTGCGGCGCGATGCTCAAAAAGCGAATCGACACGTCGTGATGCGATGAGGCTTTAATGGAAACAGAAGAAGAAGCGGGCGCGAGCCGGCGCAGCCACATGAGCATGCGGCAGCTCGTGAAGCGTAATGAAATGATGATGGTTAGCGTCGTCTGCTGCAAGGGGTGACGAAGAGGAAGTCCCAACAGTCTCCCCCGCCGACAGATGGCGCTAAGGGGCTTTCAAAGGGTTAAGTAGGGGTACGGGACGCTTGGGTGTAGTGCCCCAGGAAAAACGTACACTGCTGGGCCCGACGATGCCATCAAGTCTACCAATGAGATTTGTCCCAAACTACAGAGTTGTATTGGACGTTGCCTTTCACAGTGTAGCCTAAGTTTTTCTTCAAGGGCGTCTCTTTTGCTTGGTTGGGCGTGATATCCTTGTTATCATCACTCCTCTGATGCCGAGATCGTTTTTGCCGCCACCGGTGCTTATACCATCGGGCGTGTTGCTGCACCTTCACGTCACGCCATGGTTCGTTTGCAAGCCAGGTTCCCGTTGTGAGGGTTTGAACGACCGAGGGTTTTGTGCTCCTTGTCTGGTCCATGTGAACTTTCACTTGAAGCCTCCCTCTGTGCTCGGCTTGACGTCTTCTGACTCGTTCTTTCTTTCTGCGTTTGCGTCTTTTGGACTCGGTTCGTAATTGAGACGTTCGCTCACGAAGAGTTTCTGCTGGCTGTGGCGCCAACTCGCTGGAGTGCAGGATTATCTTGGACTTGATCGAAAAGGTGTCCGACTGCTTGTTGCTGTGAAATCGTAGAACTTTTGAGGCTCCAGAAAGCGAAGAAAAAGACTTTTCCGATGAAGTCGTTCCTTGTTCCGAAACGGAGGATACAACAGGGTCGTTGCTTGCCAATTTTCTCGTGTTCGTAGACGCTTCTCGGAAGACCTTATTCTGGTGCATCGCTTCTTTAGTAGGGAACTCTGCTCCAATGAAAGGGCCGTCTAGGGAGCCTTTCGGCAGTCGGGCTGTCAGTGGGTAGCTGTTTCCCATTGATTTAAAGTGGTGCTTCAACGCAGCCGTCATGAGGACAGGACTCGAAGTAGCTCCAACAGGCGCCCTAGCCATTTTCCACGAGCCTAAGTAGGGTAGCGGCTGGTCTGGCTGTGGATATGTCCACTTGATGAGCTCTGACTTATCCAGCGCCAAATACCTGCCCGTCGCTCGTTTGTCGTCGTCCTTGACTCCGATGCTCTCATTATCCCTTAAAGGAGTCACAAGTTTCGAGACCACTTTGTCATCAACGGACGATCGAAGCACAACAGCACTGGAACACTGGACGAAGTCGGAAAAAACAGGCAAAGGGCCTTGTACAGTCCATCCTAATTTAGTCTTCACCGCATTCAGCTTTCCCTGCACAGGTCTGACGGTATCGGTCACTAGCTCCCAATAATAATCTGACCCGACAAGGACCGCAATCTGTTTATCCTCCACTCCTCGTACCGAAAGAGCCTTCGTATCGATGTGCATATTATTCATCTCCCTTAGAACTCTTTCTCCTGGTACAGGGATGTTTTAACTGCAAATCGTGTCCACTTCCAGGGCTTTGATGCTGATTGGACGTTTGTTGTCTGCAGCGAAAAGGAGAACTCGCACCTTCTTCATAGTTTTCCGTGTGTGTTGACCTCGGAACACACCTACGGTCAATGTTTCCTCGCCCAACGGTTTGCAACCGAGTTTTTCAGAAGCACTGGCAGTAATGAAGCTCCGCTGGCTTCCTCCATCGAACAGAACTCGGTAGCGCCCTGACGTCCTCGCCCCTGCTATTGTGGCTGAGAGAGTCTGCAGCAGCACGACGGAGCCTGCTTGTTTCGCGACCAGGTTGACCGGCGCAGACATCACGTTCTCCATGTCGTTGTTAGTGCTGTCTGCGGGGCACACGGATCTTGCGTGCCTTCTCGTGCACTTGCCACATTTTAGCTGGCTTCTGCAATCTCTCGCCAAGTGACCCTTCTTGACACAACGGAAGCATCGTCCAGCTTTGACGAGAATCTCCTTTTTGCACGAAAGACTCAGTTCTTCGGCATCACAGGCTTCGGAAGAGTGCGCTCCAGAGTGGCAAAAGAAGCGCTGCTGCGGCCGGTTCACTGAGCTTTGTAGAGCAGCTGCCGTGGGAACATCACACGGGTGGTTTGGGTTTCGTGCTTCTTTCTTTGGGGTTCGATGAAGTTTCTGTTTCGCGCGTTCAGCAACAGCCTCTCGACACATAAGCTGGTGGTCGAAGAATTCCAGAAGCACTTGAAGCTCCTGGTCGGGAGAGGTCATTCGACAGGATGAGTCGCCATGTCGGTTCGATGAAGCGCCATCTGGAGAAAATGGCGTCTTGCGCCCATCATGGAACCGCAGGACTATGTCTGTCGGTAGTACCCTTAGCAGGATTTCACGCAGCATGGTGCAGTAGGTGTGGAGCTCGTGCCAAGCGCCTTGAGGCTTCGGATATGGACCTGGACCCGATCGTAAAGGTGCCTCAGTTGTCGGACGTCGGATGACGACGACACCGGCTTCAAGGTCCAGGAGGCCTCGCAGATGATCTTGCACGATTATGCGGTCATCTCCGAAGCGCTTTTCAATATTTCGATGGCGTCCTTGTAGCACTCTTCGGTCGCTTGCAGTCCAGATATGGCCGATGCAGCTGCTCCAGTCACGAGGCTGCTCAAGAAGTTGAACTTGTCAGCCGTGCTGAGCTCGTCGTTGTTGTGGACGGCTCCCGAAAACTGTGTCCAGAATCGCTGCCACGATCTGCGGTTCCCGTCAAATTTGAGGAGCTCTAGCTGGGGAAGCTTGCATTTGCCAGTCGGTGATGGGTGGTCGGTTGTCGGACGTGGCGTTGAAGACCGGGATTCTTGCAGCTTGAGACGAAGGTTCGCGGTAGCGCTGACAACCTTGTCGAGGTATTGTCCCGCGTCTGTCGTCTCGCTGTTTACTAGGTCCTCCGGTGTCTCTTCCAAGATCGCCTCGTCCAACTTCTCTATCTGGCCATAAAATGCATTGATTCGTTCGAGCAGTACACTCATCGCTCCTGCCGTCGTCTCTCTGTTTCCACTTATGTGGCCTTCCGCTTCCGTTAGAAGGCCATCAAGTTGCGCCCGTAGGCTGCGTCGTCGTCGAAGCTGTCGTTCCATTCGGTCGCACGCAGCTGGGAACTCGCCAAGATCGCAGGCGCCGCGTCTTTTTGTGTGGCTTTCGCTGCTCCGTGCGTCGATGGGCTTGGCGTCGTCTAGAAGTCCCGGGTTCTCGGCACCATATGGGAGAACGTCCAGGGAGGCAAGGGAGGAGGCCGTCGTCTGCGAAAAGACAATATATTTACATTATGTACAGGGAACCGTTCTCAAAGCAGCCATCTCGTCGCCTCGCTTGGTCTTCTTCGTCTTCTTCGTCTGAGTGCCTGCTGAGCTGGGTGCGAGCTTCTTCGTCTTCCATGAAAGTTCCAACAACCACCATAGTGCAAGAAACAACGTCGCCAATCGTGCTGCACCAGCCCCAGGAACCGCCAATATTTCGGGGAGCCCCCGCTGACGATCCGGAGGAATGGTTGGAGAAGCTGGAGCGCGTGCGGGTCTTCAACAGGTGAGAAGATGAAGAAACCTTCCGGCACGTTTTCTTTTACTTGGAGGATGCAGCTCGAATTTGGTTCGAGAACCACGAGAGCGCCTTGACCAACAGGGCGCAATTCAAAAGCGAGTTCGTTAAGACCTTGACAACCGTGGTGAGAAAACAACGAGCTGTGTTTTTGCTAGAAACTCGGACGCAACACCCCAGCGAAGGAGTCGTAGTCTTCGTTGAGGAAATGAAGCGACTATTTCATCGCGCGGACCCGGAAATGACGGAATAAAAGAAACTGAGGTTTCTGATGCGAGTAGTGAAGCAAAAACTTTTAGCTTGCCTTGGCTGCAACCCCCCCAAAACGGTGGCCGAATTCGCTTCTGAGGCGGCCGCCGTGGAGAAGACGTTGGAAATTCGTACGAGGCAGTACGACCATCCCATCAATGCGCTAGTTGCGGACACCATCGATGCCGGAGCAATTAGGACTGACACACTACGTGAGACAATCCGCGCTGTCGTCAAGGAAGAACTCCGGAAATTGTTCCCAACAACGCCGCAACCCCAAGTCACCTCTATGAGCGACGTGATCCGGGAAGAAATTCAACTGCTTTGGGGACTTCTACGCCTTCGGAAGTCCTACGTGAGCCACAAGCTATGACCTACTCCGTGGCTGTGCGTCGACACCACCCTGCTCCAACCCGTCGTCAAGAAGTACCGCCGTACAGCCGTCCACTGTCGCCCGCCCGACCCACTGCAGCCCCAAACCAGATGCCGAGAAAGACGGATGTATGGCGAACCACCGATAATAATCCGCTGTGCTACCACTGCGGAGAGGCCGACCACATATACGGTCGCTGCCCTTACAAGACGCTCGGTTTTCAAGGTTTCTCCGTCGACGCACCTCGCCCCCGACCCGGCCAGCGCCCATCTGAGATCGAGGAATACCTGTCGAACACCAGCCGTGGTCCAGCCCCTTTCAGCCATTCGCCGTCACCCTACCCATTCCAATCGCCAAACAACCATAGCAATGCTGACTTCGCCCGTGGAAGGTCCCAGAACCCGTGCGGGGGAAACTAAAACCAGCAACTTCTGGAGTTGAAGTTGCTCTACGGCGAAAAACCGGAAACCCTCCAACAACGCAAGGACGTGCCAAACACAGTGATTCACGACATGCCCTCATCCCGACGATCTCGTGTTATCCTCTTCTTGTGTTTCGTCTGTCCGCGCTTCAAACATGAATAAGACTCCAATGAGCGCTCTAAAGGCGGATAAAAAAGAAAGCTTTAAACGACACCCACAACAATTTCCCACGCGAAGTCATTTGAATTCACACACGTGTCTTTAGAATGTGTGAAACCAGAGACTCTGCAAGCCGTTACCTGAAATTTGCGGGTGCGGCGTTCCGAACGCAGCAGCAGCGTCGCCCAGGGTCGGCTAGAGCAGCGGACGCCGCCGCTGTGGCCCGGCCTCGAGTCGGGAGAGAGAAATGGGAGGAGCGTCTCCGGAAGGGTGAGACAGCAAAACCTAGCCATCCTGATGTGCCAGCTTGGGGCTACACCACCGCCTGACGCAAGCGCAGGCACTAAAACATGTGAGCTTAGAGATTCTCATTTATACCGATTTAAACTAGTTAATTTGGTAAATTTGAGAATTGCAAGAATGCTGAGGGAAACTTTATAATCGCTATTTATCAGAACCTGTTGCTATGTTCGTCTTCTGTAAAGAGCTCTTTAAACATAACCGAATTGGTAATCGCCAATTTAGAAAAAGGAGTCCCATTCGTAGCAAGCTGTGCGCAAAACGTAGCATGTCTCTAGCAGCCAGATGCCTGTATGTGGTCTCTACATTTTGTTTTCCCGCCCTGAAAACCACCCCTTAACGTAAGTTAGCCGTACGACCACTTAATTACGTCGAGTGCGGGCTACCCTGAAGGTGCTGTCGAAAGCGTTTATCAAGCCGTGCGAAGACACCGCGCAATGGACGCGAAGCTGCACCAAAACAGGCCCAAAACAACCACCGCTTAAGCAGATGACAAAGTCGTACCGCCGCCGCCGCCGGCGGCGAGCAGGCATTCCCGCGCGGGGAACGCTGGGTAAATTTGCGGCACCATCTCTAGTGTGCTCCGTGAGTGAAACCCTCCGCCGCCCCCCTCCCTCCCTCCCCCCGCCACCGCCTCCGCCTCGTAGGGAGTTCGTTGTCCCGCACACCACAAAATAACGGTGGGCTGGTAGAGCTAGAAAGCTTTGCTTAAAGAATTACTCACTCTACACCAAGCAGCAGTTACCCATTCTTGTCGTAGACCCCAAAGAAAAACAATAGGCCTAAGAGTGCATAACCGATAGTTGCTGCGTTTATACTAGACAAAGGGTGCATACCTCCAGAGTAGCATATAGCCACAGTGTGGTTTTTCCTAAACAAGGAATCCATCACGAGGAAGCTTCGCGTTCAATAATCCACATCGTTAGACGGAGGTGTGCACGGTTTTTATTGCAGATATCCTCGTTTGGTGTTGTAGCCCCTCGGTAAACAAATTACGTGGTTCTGTGAGCCAAATTCAACCATTCCTCCACAGTTCTACTCAATTTCTGAATTGAAGAGACCTCAGCTTGGGTAGTACAATTCCAACGAAGTCGACCGTTTTCTTTTTCCGTTTCGAGTGTTTTAACAGGGGTCGCACCGAGATCGCAAGACTTCACTTGTGTCACCAGATTTTTTATGCAGAAATGTAAAGCTGTTTTTTTCGTCTTTACATATGAAATTTGTTGTTCAACGCGCTATTCATAAGTTCCTAAGTTAATATGAGTGGAAGCTGGCCAAGGCCTGGCCAATCTTCTCATGTCTGCTTCTGCCAGAAAAAGGTTGAAGAAAAAGACTTAGAGCAGCATCGCCGGACGACGCTTTGGCTGCACCGCCTGTGCGGTCAGCAATAGAGGTAGGTTTTGAAATTATCAGGGTTTTCTCTTCCGGGGTCCGAGCTTATCGTCTTATGAACCATGCTTACCCAACATTTTGTCATTTAGTGTTGCACTCTCCATGCCCTGCGGTGGTTCAGACGTTGACACTTTAGGCTGCCGGCTGAGGGCAAAGACGTGGGTTGCATACTTACCATGGTGGCCGTTTTTAATGTCTGAGGCTATACGCACAATGTTGCCCAATTCTACGTGAATTCCTAACCCACTATTTCCTTTGTTTTCGAATTCCAAGCAATTGGTTTTGTGAAAGCTGCTTCTACAACTATCCAAAAGAACCATCCCAGCCTAGTCTCTCAAAAATACTCCATCTAAGTATAAAAAGTGGAGGGATTGTTTGAAAAAAAGAGTTCCGGGTTTCAGCGCGGTGATTTAGATGCCTTTGGCCAAATCGGCGTAGAAGATAATACCCACTCAAGCTAACGAAACTAAAGTTCAGACATATAAAAAATTTATTTCATTGCTTCATTAAAATGTGCCATTCAAAAAAAAATAGCCAGCAGGCTCTAGGACTCTAACACAGAGCGTCTGTACAGAAGCCGGATGAATTTGACACCCTCAAGGCCAGCAGTCTTCTAGGCGTTGTAACCGATGCCAAGGAGCATAGGAGGCCGTACATAGAGTCATTCTTAAGGACTTCGATGGATCGCAACAAAAACTACGCCCATTTGTCGAGGTGTCGGCGCATGCTAAAAGCCTGCATATGTGACAATTATCCGTAGCCGTTAACTACAGCGCCCACGATAGCCCAGGCGTTGCTTCGGTGTGTTAAACCTTTAAATTTGACTTGAATTAAACTGTTCAGTTCATGTCTTTAGGCACCACACTTTAAACACAGTAGTTAACTGGCAACTCTACAATTGTAGCGACGAAAGAATACGTTTACCACAGAAAAAACTTCTACGTAGCAATGACATGATCATTTTTGTCCATCAACTTAGTTTCACTGAACTTAATGTTGAGTAATCTTGTGTTGCATCTAAAATTGTTCTTTCGCGCCAACACGTTATGAAATGCAGTAGACCAAAGGTTGACACAGCAACAATTTATTAGATACTTGTATCTAAAGTTCAACAGCCAGCAAGGAAATTCCTAAATCCATGTAACGCCGAAGTCAATTATGCCTATTTAGTTGTACTTGTAGTAACGTATCTTAAATCGCCCTATTTTCTTAAATCAGCATTTGGCAGTTGACAGTTGATGATGATTGATGATTGCTATTCGTTTCCCCTTTGTAGCGGGGTGTTGGTGTATCATCTTACCAAAAAGGACTGAATATACGTATGTTTCATACTCTTTGTTTAATGCTAGCGCTGCTTAGGGCAGGCACAAAAAACTTATTAGGCACAACATACTTTTTTTACCTGTTAAAGGTGGTAACTGTACTAAGCAACTTTCCCCTCGGTGCTTTTCGTGCATCACCATTCTAGTCTTCTTTTAGTCACCTCGACAGCCTGGAAGTTAACTTCCGCTGTGCTACCCTTGTATCCGAGGGCTACTGGAAGCCGAATATTTCCCTTATCCAGATTTGGATGCATACCCTCGCATTCTAACACTATGTGCCGCATAGTTTATGTTTCTCTTCCGCAGACCACGCATACCCCGTCATTTTGTGAATGCTTCCCCACAAAGCTATTATTTTGTGAGCAGTTCGTAAGCAACCTGCTCTAGCATCAAGAGGGAAGGCAAAGCCCTGAAAATTATCCTAGAAATTTTCTTTTATGATGTTCAATTTCTCAGCCCTCTACATCTGTGACGACGTTTTAGCTTCCATTTTTCTCTCCATTTATAGTATTTTCATTTTGGTCTCAATTCAGAGTCATTCATTGGGTTTCCTAAGGAGTCAGGTGCACATAATCACAGCTAACATAAGGTTGCCCTAATTGATCATAGCACTCGGGAGGGTTACTAATGTTTAAAAGGCGTCACATTGTAGCCATGAATAATCGTATCACAAGCAACAGCAATTACGAGCAGTCACCGTATTTCATTATTACCTACAAAAGCCACGCGCATCTCTATCGAGGCAACCGTTACGTTGAGAATCCACGCTTTATTTGTGGAGGGTGGTATCGAGAGAATGGTCCCGCAATAAAAAATATTAGCGCGTTACTTGTGCAGCCCCGCAATGAGTGAAGAGACAACTGTAAAGAAGAAAATTCAGCTAGACCGACAGCCTGAAGTCTTCGCAGAGGCGAAAGTTCCCAAGGCCAGCGGAAGCACCAGCCCAGGGAAGCTCTCTGCAGACAAGAAAGCCAACGAGGCAGACACAGACAGCAGCTGGTACGCAGACACATCCAGACCAGTGTGCCGCATCTGCTTCCGAGGCGCAAACGAGGAATGCGGTCCACTCGTGTCTCCGTGCTTCTGTAAGGGTTCCATGGGGCTAACGCACAAGGCCTGCATCGAGCGATGGCTGCGTGTACGCAACACTGACCAGTGCAACGTCTGCCTCGTCAGCATGAATGTCCGCCGTACGAAAGCCGTGAGTATTGTGAACACTGGGAGCTTAGGAATGATACCCCAATCACGCGTTTGCATGCAGCGAGGATGCCAGAGGATATTGCATAAAACAATGGATAGCTGTAAAGAAGCAACGACATTCGGGTACTTTTTATCACTTTAACCAGACAGAGAAAGTGTACGCTCACCCTTGCTTGATTTCTTCGGACGGACATAAAAAGCGGTTGTACTGTTCAAATGAACTACGCACCCTAACGTGTTGCATTGTGTATGCAGACGGACGATTGATAAACATAACAGCTGCAAGCTATAATGGGTGGTACAGGCATCGGGTGGTCCCATATGGATTGCACTGAACGAAGTGCAAGTTTGGAAAACTCTTCCAGTATCTTTAGGCGAGCTTACACCTCCTAAATTTATAATTTAGTAGAGAGAGCACGAATAGGATTAGTAGAGAGAGGGAAGAATAGAAACTGTTCTTCTAGAAGTCGAGAGAGTCTGGTAGGGTAGAGACAGGTAGAGAGGAGGTGAGTGACATTGTCAGTGAGTGTCATCAGACTGTTCTTGTGAACACTTTGAGTCAAAAGTGTCATCTTGTCCAATTCTCTTCCCTTTGTCTGTCCCATGGGTTTCTTTTGTTTTCTCATTTATCATTTCCTTTTCCTTTCCTTGAGGGTGGGGCCTGAAGCCTCCATACTCATATATTCCACTCCAAATTTCCAAATCAGGGTATCCGCACACGCCAGAAAACCTCCATACTCGCGGATATGAGAAGACAACTGAAATTTTAAGCCAAAGTTTTCAAGAAAGGCTATCGTTACAAATTTTCGTCACGTGCGCTCGCTGAACTAATACCCAACAACCGTCCTGAAACCTGCCCAGTGTTTTTTAACTGTGAGCCTTAGCGTGGCTAACCATGCTGATCCTTCTCGCAGCATTGAGTGCATTTTGACCCCTAAAGCTGTACTGCTCTTGCTTTCCACCTGCTTCTCTGCCGTGAACTACAACGAAAGAATGGGCCACATAACGAATCTTCTATACAATTCTTGAAAGGCGCATGTCTACTCCGCGCACATCTACTGCCCTCACATCACCCATGTTACAGCTGAAATGGATCCCCCGTCACTCCCAGGCGTGTTTGTTGGAACTTCAGCAGAATGTGGACGTTAAAGGGACACTGAAGTGATTTGTAAACAATGCGGGATTACGAGCGCAAACTGTAGTCCGGAGTCCCTGGGCCCTGTTTCGACCACTCTGTGCGCGTTTACGCGAATTTATTTAGTAGAAAAATCTGTCCTCTCTGCTTTACGCTCGCCCATTTTCTGTGGCGTTTTCGTGTGACGTCAGCAGGAGAGCAGCTGACAATTCTGGGCGGCTGCACGGCTCGCCGACCTTCCGAGCGAGTCAGTCGGCCCACCGTTTAGTCCGCCGGCCGCCGACGGGTCGTCGCAATTCACTCGATCAGTTGAAACTAAGCCACAACACGTTTGGGAATGGAAGAATGCGCCTTTCTTTACTTCGTTAGTTTGTACGCAGTATCTAGCTCCAAGTCAAGGTCAGCATGTCACTCAAGCGCTGCACAAGTCGCACATGCGACGCTTCGCTGACTGTACGCCAATAGGAAAATATAAGGCCTTTGAAGGGGGAGAAGAGTGAGCGAAGTGTCACGTAAGGTACTAAGGAAGATTTGTAAAAAGCAACTGATATTTTTACCGTACAGCGTAAAACTAGGGTGCGGGAAGCACTTTTTTGCGCTGGGCGAACAAGTGTGACAGAGCGGTCAGCAGCACGACTTCGCATCTGCGAACGCTTTCCGTCTACGAAATGCAATTGCTAGACGTGAGGTCGCCCATTGTCCAGGAAACTGGGGGACGCTTACTGCACGAGCGCAATACAACAAATAGTCACCTAAGCTGCTTGAAATACTAAAACAAAATAAAAGTGTAAACTGGTTATACATTAGATACCTTATACTTTTCCATCGTCGCCAGCGGCCCTCCGTGGCCTAGATGTACTGGGGCGCTAGGTGTGGGTATGACAACGGAAGTGTTTTGCCAGTCACAAGTTCGACTCGCCGCGGGTACAATTTTTTTAAGCCACTTTGAAAGGCGCTTTTTCGTTTTCGCCGATGTTTTCTATACTGAGTGTCACAAGTTTTTGGGCCGCAACGTTCTTTGCTCCACGAACTAGTCCACGAATATACTCGCGCAGGCTGGCACTGGCGCGCTAGCGAGTTTCGTTGGCGTGCTGTTGCCATAAGCACCGACTAGGGTGCGGGAAGCGGGCAGTTTTTTGGGCACACAGAATGGGCGAACAAGCAGAGCGGTCAGCAGACGACTTCGGCCTATCTGCGAAGCGCGAACACGCTTTCCGTTACGAAATGCAATTGCTAGACGTGAGGTATTGTGAAAACTCGGGGACGCTTACTGCACGAGCGCAATACAACAAATAGTCACCTAAGCTGCTTGAAATACTAAAACAAAATAAAAGTAGGCTCGATTATATTATTGATACCTGTCTATTTCCCTTTCCTCAAGGCGGCCCTCCGTGGCTGACGGGGGCGCTAGTTGGGTACTTCAAGCATAGTTTTAATGCAGTCCACAATAGCTTTCTTTGACTCAGGGTATCCGCACGCCGGGTACATACTCGCGGATATGAGAAGACAACTGAAATTTTAAGCCAAAGTTTTCAAGATGTTTTCTATCGAGTTCAAAGTTTTTGGGCACGTTCGCTCGCAAACTACCGAAGAACTCGCCAGGCTGAAACCGGTGTGCGAGTTCTCGTTGGCGTGCTTTGCCATAACACCGACTGTGCGGGCAGTGGGCCAGCCAGAATCAACAGACCCTTGCCTGTGGCGAACACGCTTTTTAGCATCGTACAGGCATGAGCTGAGGCAAGCTCCGGCGCCCCCTCCTCTGGGGGAAAAGCGCAGCATTTCAGTCTGCGGGGACGCGATTTCATGCACTGCCCTCAAAGCTGTAGCTTTTGCTTTCCACCTGCTTCTCTGCAGTTAACTACAATAAACCGATTTGCATGGGCCACATAACGACGCCATCGAATTCTACACAATTGTTGAAACCTGAGCATGTCTAATTTGACGCGCAGTCTACACAGCTTAGTTTGTGCGGCCGCCGCAAACCCGCATGTAGTTTTTTTCTTTCGCGCTTTGAAAATAAACGGATTCACCGTTTGTCACTCCCAGGATAAACGTGAAAAGTTGCTAATTTGAGCCAGTTACACAGTACAAGAACGGGAGCTTCAGCAGAATGTCACTTCAGGTCCCTTTAATGCGCCACCCTGACGTTAGCCTGGGAATTCTCTTGCAGAGGAATAGACGTCGTTGTGATAGAGGTTCAGTTCTATAGATGGCATTCACATGAATCTATAGCGGGTGATTTCGACTCTTGGCAACACTGCAAAATGTCATGACAGTTCCCACCATGACTGCGCGTGCGTCCTCATCACGCAGGAAAAAAACAGGCCCAAGCGTCCGTCGTACCCGGTGTTACCACCGGATTCTCGGTCATGGGGTCAACAGATAAGAATAGTCACGGTGACATGATGTGGTTATGCTGTACGGCCCTTGAGAACTTCGCATCTCACCACCGCAGAATGGACCCCGTTTTTGAAAGGGGCACGACGCACGAATTTTTTCTACGCAGGCGCGCAGCAGCCTTCGAACGCGGATATCGACACAGTTGCGCCCGAACCTTGCGCACGGCAAGGTTGGTCACTACAAAAGCCAAATACCGCTTCCGAAGAAAATGAAGGCGGCCACGCGCACGCCGAATGAGATAAAATGGTAGCGCAGCAGTGAGTGCATTGTTAGTTTAGAGACTATCGACATCCATCGGCAAGTGCCCTAACGGCCGAAGGCAAAGGCGCTCGGCTAGAGCTTAGAGATCCGTGGCCGATATGAAAGCACGGCAGCTGGCAAACAGCTTACTTTTGCCGACGACTTCACTCAGCGACTTGGGAGAGGTAGGATGATGACGCCGTTGTAATGTTTTTGAGTCGGTGGGACACAATAACTGCTGCTGCTGCTTCTGCTGCCCGCAGAAACGCTGCCTCACCATAGCGCTACTACAGCGCTCACTTCGCAACGTTTGAGACACGACCAACTTGCACTCCCGCGGGAGTGTTCGCGGAGGTTGGGGTTGAATTACCGCACAAGGTTGTCACACTGATGACCGGAACAGCCACTCTCTTCGAATAACCAACGTTATCGCGCAAACTACTTATTGCAATCAATCGAACATGCATTGTGCAAAAAAAAGCACGCGATGTGCGTCGCAGGCAGCCCGGAGACACGTAGGAGCTGCGGCCCCCGGCGCAGGGTATGGCCCGTGTATGTGAGGTCGCCTTAGCTACGGGGACACGCAGGCACGGGTATGGAGGCGCACACAGACGGTTTTCCGGCATGCGTGCATCGCCAGTGAATAAAACTTATAAGTAACGCTACTGAGTGCGTTAAAACCGGCAGTGATCGAACATCTGAGTTCTGATATAGATTTCTGAATTTTTAATGCTTCGTTGGCAGCATTTTTTGCTAGCAGTCGTCAGCAAAGACAAAGCCCTTGAGTTAGCTTCATTTTACATCTAAGGAATCCACGGAGCAAGCGGAGATGCGTTTTCGCCCTGACAAAAAAAGCTCAAAGAAAGCAGCGAAAGGAAGAAAGAAAAAAAATTGGTGACCATGAAGACGATCCCTATTGCGATATTTCTGTGCAGGGTGAACTGCAGTCTTATGGGTTACGCCGCATACCTGTTGAGTGCCACGAAGTGATCGCCGCATCAGCGAACGCTCCTAAGCCTACCATATGCTCTGGCGTTGCCTTGTAGCACGTCACCGTGGGACCATTTAGCACGCCCCTCGCCATACCTTCATCCTCTGCTTCCTGCCCGCTCTATCTTCGGCGGCCTCTTCGTTCTTCTAGTTATCTTGTAGTGCGGCGCTGCCGGAGGGAATGTCTTGCGCCGTCTCTGCATACCGCCCTCTTCGTCATCCTTTCGCCAGTTTCCTCCCCCTCTTCCGTGTTCATACTACCTTGCTAATCTTCGGTGTTCCCTTCGTTCTCTCGGTTAAAACGAGTGATGACGGCGCCGGGAAAGCCCAGCAGCGGACGCTTAAGAGCTGCGCCGTGCAAAAAGGGAGTGTACTTATCAATACATGACAGTAGCTCTAGCATCAGCACCTAACAGTTTAACAATTACAGTGGCTACCAACAACCAGAGAGAATAAAAATAAATTCCTATAAGTATTATTATGGGAGAAGAAAGTTTCAAGGCAATTCCAGATATGTGACTTCCTAAGCAGGGCGTGCTACAGCCGTGCGATTTCTTATACTTCTTTCTAAAAACAGGTCGCAGCGTTTCTTTCAGAGCCGCTGTTGGGGTAGCGTTCAAACTTGCAATCCAAGGCACATAAAACTGCATTGCTTTATGAAACAGCGAGAGCGCGTGAGAGCAGAAAGAAAGAAAAGACGGGGCCTCTTCTGCCCGTCTCTTCTTAGAGATAACACATGATGAGGCGGCGTGTAGAAGTGAATGAGACAAACACCGCTCACGTGTCCATTGAAAGCAGGCGCTGCAGAGGCAAGCCTATCCGTGGTATGCAGCCCTGCTAGTAATCTGTCGTTGCCGAATCTCCTTGTATGTGGTTGCTGGAGTGTGCTATGGGCGACTTGTAAAGGAATGGCCTCGAAAACAAAAATTGACGTTCTGCATGAAATGTGGCCTGGTAACCAATATCCAAAATATTTTATCTCCAAACAAACTTTTTGGTACATACAGCTCCTGAATTTTCACTCTAGATTTGGGTCCATTTTAACATCCATACAGCATAAGGGACATAGAATGAAAAAAAAATTCTGTGCAACCATATAATTATGCCTGGTGTATGTTATTTCATGTCAACAATATCTCAATGAAAATGCTAGATTTGCCATAACATCGATTTGAAGCAAATTCAATCCTGCGAAAATGTAACGTAACCTAGTGAAAGCAGTGCTGCCTGTTCTTTCCCGTTGGGGGACAGCGATGCTTTCTTTGTGTTGGGAGAAAACAATTCCCGACTGTAATGTGTTCCTTTAGAATTTCCCATTTTATACCATTGTCTCTTATGTTACGCTATTTTTTCTCAAGTAATTGAAAACTGATTTAAAATCTTCAGTTTTTCTAAGTAATTGAAGATTGATTTAAAAATCTCCAACGCCATTATACTATTCGAGCTGAGAGCTGTCAAAAATATGAAGTGGCTTCGAACCATGATCTGTTTTACAACAAATTTGAAGATGCGGTGAGCTATAGGCAAAAACTGTCATTCGACGCCGAAGCCAATAAATAAGCTCACCCTCGTCATTTTCTCAAAGCGAACGCTGCCTCACATTTCCTTGATTCATAACAATTGGAAACTCACTCGCTGCTGGTATCACAGGGGAGAGGAGGATAAGGGCAGTGCGC
The DNA here is from genome assembly GCA_013339765.2 of Haemaphysalis longicornis. Classification (NCBI taxonomy): domain Eukaryota; kingdom Metazoa; phylum Arthropoda; class Arachnida; order Ixodida; family Ixodidae; genus Haemaphysalis; species Haemaphysalis longicornis. Next base: position 142,789,470 of record CM023450.1, read on the forward strand.
TATTCTGCGCAAAGCAGGTGGCGCAGTCACAGTGAGTTAATAGGCGGAGAACACATCGCACACCCCCTTATTTTATTTGCATATGAGGCACAAAAATTTCTGAGCATATGCCAGTGATTCTAGAGAAACTTTAGGTTAGTGTTTTAAAGAACATTCACATAATGTAAAGTGTTGGAGCCGTTTCACTCTGTGATGGTGGATGGTGAGCGAAGGTGTTAGTGAGCGAAGGTGCTCACATAGTGGCAGTTGTTGGGAGTAGGGTGGTCTGATCCCCCCGCTGCCGACAATTGTTGGGCGTCGGTTGAACTAATCCAACCGCTGACGACAGTTGTGACTTGAGTGGTCAGATCCCGCCGCGTTCACCAGCCGTTAGGACTCTGGGGTTCGGGAATCCATCTTGGTAGCGAGACCAGTGAGCGGAGACGTTGACCAAGAGGCTGATGCTTGCTGATGAAGGAGAAAAACTTTATACAAGTATTTACAAGATGAGTACAAGTTAGGATGCTGTGCTAGCAACGGCAACAGCAACAGAAGCAACTCTAACAGCAACACCAAGAGCAACGCAACCAATCCGAGAGCGACACTCGGTGACTACCACCACCGACTTTTGTTGCAGCAAAAGTCCCTAGAGCCCACCTAAGGAATTCAACTCCCAAATGTCTGGTCCAATCACAGACCCACAATCTCACACATTGGCACCGACGTCGCGCGAAGCCTTTCAGGTGTCTTGCCCACGCGACCAGCGAGGGATAGGCCACGCGACCACGAGGGAGAGGATGCGATGGCGCCGCTGGTACGAAAATACCCTTTTTCTCCGTACGAGGCGCGCCTGGCGCGGCTTCACCAACTATGCTCGCCGATTACAGATTTCATGGTCCGCTATTCCGAACACATCTCTGCTGTTTCACCAGAATCCCCGGGCGGGGATGGCTCAGGAAGTCGCGTTCCCGGACACGCCTGCTCGTTTCGGCTAAAGTCAATTAGAGGGGAAGGGGCACGTTCCCGCAGTGTCGATGAACCGCTGTATCCAATGCGGATTGACACGTGGCGCGAGCCAATACCGACGAACGCGCTAATTAGCGCCGAGGTGCGTGTTTGGGTGCGCCGGGTCCATGCTTCGGTGCACCGGGTACGCCGCCCGGTCATAACACAGTGTAGAGTTTAAGCGAAAGGTGTGAGCAACTATAATTTCTCTAGAGCGTCGATGACGGTCACTTTTTAACAAAACGGTTTACGCCTCTGTCACAAAATACATGAAATTGAAGCCACAAATGTTAACATGGTTTAAGCGTAGTGAGAAAAGTTTCTAGAGCGTAAGTAAGTTCGGTTTTCGGGCGATATAACGCAGTGAAAGAGCACACCAGTAAGACAAACATTGACGCTGGAAGGCGTGGTCCGCGCTGTTGGCACGAACGCCCTGTGAACTTGGATCTACACAGTACCTTCTTGTATCAGTATCTGCTGGAACGTTCCATCGGCCTTACTTTTTACCCTATCTCTCTCTCTTCACCCCCGCGCCGCCCCTCCCCCCTTCCGCCCGCCCCCCCTTTCGGAATTAACTAGCGATTAGACGGCTCCGCCACGGAAGCCCACAAAGCACTGGCCTTACCTTGGTGATCTTTTTCGTGCTTTTTACTCCATGCCCCGCACTTTTATCACCAGAAGCGTCTAATCCCGGATGGGTGATTACACGCTTCTCAACGGAAGCCGCCGGCGTCGCGAATTGGTTTTGTCGGTGGTGGACAAATCGCGGAAGGTGGCATTTTCGTGCACACCAAGAAATCGCACGATATGCTTGGTTTACCTTGGCTGACCTTGAACATCGGTGGTACGCTGCCAGGCGTTACCGGTGCTCGTACCTGGACTAATAAACTGCGCATAAAAACAGGAACAGCATATTTCGGTCACTCGGTTGTTTTGTCCGACCTTGCGGTTAAGCCTTGCTATTAAGTTCTAACAATTGTCCGCTTTGTTAAACCATCCTTACTCATTGAAACTGCAGGGTTGTCTCTGCCAAAACTCTAACAACCAGTCATTGAGCATTAGTGCCCCTTGTGACGACTTTGCAGCCACTGTACAAGTTTTTCGGCGACCCTGAACACCGAAAGGACGTAACCCGCATGGCCATCAACCTTCTCGCCTGCTTGTGTGACGTGCTGATACTCGCACTAGCCTGGACCTATGCTGCCGACTACCTGGCCAGACAGGGATGGTTCCTCTACACTCTTGTCCTCGCAGCCCTCATCTTCCAGACGCTCTTCTGGATCCTCGTCGAGCTCGTGCGTGTTTGGTGCGTAGTCTGTCTCTTATACCCCTGTCACACGAGAACTTTCAATCGCGATTGAAGTGAATTGCGATCGAGTTTTCGAGCTCACTCGGCGCACTGCCGCTGCTACACGACACGTTTCAATCGCGATCGAGAAGTTGCGCGGGTTGCACTCGTGTACTCCAGATGGCGCTAACAATGTACTTGCGGCCGGCGTCTGGTAACTTCGCGCGCTCGTAGGCATAAGTAAATATGTAAATATTACCTCACGCTTATTTGGGTCAAGTTATTTAACACAATTTGTGGCGTTAGTTGAAGTTGTCACATTCTGTGCCATTACTCAGCGGGGACGAGGGTATCTCAGCTTTCGTTCGATCGCGCTTGGAAGCCTCGATCGCGCTTGAGAAACTAGGATTGAGTTCGAGCGGGATCGAGCTCGATCGCGATTGAAACTGCCCGTGTGACAGGGGTATTACTGAGAAAGCGCAGATTCCGCATGATTTAAAACAACTCTTAGTCGCACACAAGGTGAAAATAGACATTCGCAAACTAGCACCTTATTACATTTTTTAGCCAAAGTTCTGACGGCCCTCCAAAAGCAGCCGACCATTTTGAGACGGAGAAAAAAACTTAACACCTTTCAGCAGCATTTTTTTTCTTACACTGCGTGTAGTTTAGAACCTTTAAAACTAGACACGACTTTGCCCAAATATGCGAGACCTTTGTCCTGTACATTACACAACTAATTTACTCCTCAATGTGTGATTCATTATGACACCAGTCATTTATGCGCTTTTCCTTAAACGGGCACTGCCACAAAAAATTTTGCATCATGTTTTCTTGTGTTTCGATAAGTAGCTAATGACCTGTTCATCACCTGCTGAAACCTTATTTGCTCAGCGCCACCAACGTTGTTTAATTAAATACGTTTTTAATGCGGTCAGGCGCAGTTTCGTTTTCATTGGGTGCCACGAAAGGATGCATTTGGTATGAGCAAAGCTGCCCACGTGACCGTTGGAGACGGATGTCACACAGCCACCGTTGCCGTAGGACTGTCGATTTCCTGCGTCGCGGCAGTTTCTGCTAATGCCACTACGTGCCGATCTCGTCAGCCGCTTAATTAAAAGCGACTGTGGACGTGATGCAGGCGTCGCAGTGGAAATTACTGTTGCGGCTAGAGAATGACGTGCTACGCTCGAGTCAGTTGGTGGGAAAACGCGCGTTGGGAGCAGCCGACCCGACCCGGTCGGTATGCCTACAGGTTTGCCTACAGATGTGTTATTTGTGGCACTGCGGCGGATATTCGATTGCCACTCTCGTAAGCCGTGTACATGACGATTTTTAATGCAATTCGCCATTGGATCATTAACTCCTTTCTCGCATGTGCTGCCTTGTTGGGATTTGAGTCCCATTTCGTGCAGCCATAACAAACTGTCGCTCCAAGTACCTGCGCCACAACGCGGCCGTGACGCACGCCTGTGCAGCGACCGTGCGGCTCACTCACTGCGCGTTTCGTGTCCCCGGCGTGTTTTCGGATCCAGTGTAATAAAAAGCAATAAGAATAAAGTGCCTGGAGTCGCTGTAGAACTTAGGACGCAGCCAGTGGCCCGATGAGCCAACAGAATCTCGGCGCCTCCGCTACCAAAGATCGGATCGTTTGTTGCCCGAAAGCAAAATTTCCGATCGGAGCGGTGAGCCGGTGAGAAACGCCGGCCGTGCGGAAGCGGCAATTGCAAACCCGTGACGTGTTTGTATTTTGTTTATTTATTTTACATCCTGGGACTGTAGATTGCCCGAGTTCCACCGCTGGCTGCTTGATTGCGTTTCGCACACTTTGAAACTGATTTTAAATTTGTTCTAGGCTATATTTCCCACTCATATTTTGCAGATGATATATGTGTGTTTCCACGAATTCATCTCCGAAGTTATGTCGCTTTCAAAATTTTGTATCTGTGCTCCTTTAGGAAAGACTGTGTTGTGTCAATTTAGTATAATAAATTGGAAGGTAAAAATTATTTAACCCGATACCACGTATATTATTCGTGTTAACTGTAAGCTTACAAGTAACGCTATGAACAAACGGGTATAGCTTCAGCTCCCTCCAAGAATTTGTAGAGATCGCGAAGTTGCATGCCGGGAAGAACACTTACACTCAATCTACAATATTGCGATTTCATCTATCAGTTCACAGCAAGAATCCCACAGCAGACAAACAATACACTCCCCGGAGCCTCTAAGAGAAACTGCCGAATAAGGGCGGAATTTAGGTATACATTCACTCTAAACTTTGTGATTAATGCGTAGCTAGCGTGACAATAAGAAAATCATTATCGGTTACAAATAATTATAATCATCTCGAAAGATACTTTTTGTTGAACATACTCTAAAAGACACTCCCATGAGGACCATCAGCCTATGAGAGGAAAACGTTACTATAAAACAACAGGCGTTGAGGACCATCATCGTCGTAATTATCATTGATTGTGTACCCTTTAGTGCCCCTATCAGGGTATTGCATAAGGGGACGATAGTACTAAATGAAACAATGAGTGATTCAATAGTAGACCCTGCATCAAGCACTCGAAAGTAAAGAATAAAAACGTCAGTAAGGGGCCGTTCAATTTAGCGGTGATAATAGCGACCATAAATGTAAGCTGTACGGCTGCTGTACCATTGGCCATAGTTGCATCTGTTGGGCACTTTTCTGAGGGCTGGTTTGCAGAGCACTAGTTGCCTTCTACCTGTTACAATTTTTTCTGTGAAGTGATGCGTACATCCAGAAGAATCCCTCCCCTAAAGGTTTCTAAACTATTTTATGCCACGCTTACGTCACTGTGGTAAGTAGACACCCGGATGCAGAACGGAACAAAATTATGTGGGTTGAACTTCCACCAACGCGGGCGCTTGTGTACCAAGGAAATGATTTCACTGAACGCTTTGGTGTACAGCTTTCGGAGCGCTCAAAAGTAAAGAGGTACTCTTGAACAATTCGTGTTGGCCTGTAACCATTGTTTTAAATTTGTACTTTCAAAGCAAAAGCTTTCTACCGTTCTCCAACCAACGGTTCTTCCGTAGCGTGCGGGAACAAGCCCTTAACGCGTCGGAGGCGGCTGCGGGGGGAGCGAAGAGGCGGAGGTGTTTTTCACGAAGCACACTAGAGATGGCACCGCGAATTTACCCAGCTTTCCTCGCGGCGTGAGTGCCCTTCTCTCCGGAAACGGCGTGGGCGGTACGACTTCGTTGGCTGCTTCAGCGGCAATGGTTCGGGACTGTTTTGGTGCAGCTTCGCGTCCATTGCGCGGTGCCTTCGCACGGCTTGATTAACCTGTTCGGGAGCACCTCCAGGGTAACCCACACCCGACGGAATTGCGTGGTCGTACGGCAAACATACGTTAAGGATTGGTTTGTAGGGGGGGGGGGAACAAAATGTAGAATCCCAATACTGATATCTGGCCGCTAGAGAAACGCTACCTTTTGCGCACAGCTTGCCACGAATAGTACTCCGTTATCTAAATTGGTGACTACCAATTCGGTTTGTTTTAAGGGGTATTACAAAAGATAATGTAGCAACAGGTTCTGATAAATGGCGATTATAAAAGTTCCCTAAGCTTTCTCACAATTGTTAAAATTACCAAACTAACTAGTATAAATCGGTATAAATGGGAATCACTAAGCTCACATGCCGAATTGTTTTGGTGTCTGCGTTTGTGTCGCGCGGTAGTGTAGCCCCAAGCTAGCACACCGGCATGGCTAGGTTCCGCTGTCTCACCCTTCGAGAGACGCTCCTCCGTTTTCTCTCTTCCCGGCTCACGGTCGGGCTACAGCGGCGGCGTCTGACGCTCTTTCCCGGCCGTGGCCGACGCTGCAGCGGCGTTCGGAATTGCCGCCCCCCGCGAATTCCGGGTAACGGCTTGCAGAATCTCTGGTTTCACTCTTGTACATCCATGTGTCCGAATTCAAGTGATATCGCATGGGAAGTTGTTGTGGCTGTCGTTTAAGCTTTGTTTTCCAACCACCTTCACAGCGTGGAGTGGAACCAAGTGTTTTATTTACTTCGTCTCGTTATAAATATTTTTGCGTCTGCTGAGTTGTATATATGCATACAAAGGGATAGTAAAAGAATGATTTCGAATATATAGAGCATAAAACTCACAGACGTTTCGAAATAGAAGGTTACAAAAATGAGATTTCTCCTATGCAACCTGAGTTCACATCAAGGGCCAAAATCCAAACTGCTTCGAACGTGTGAGAATGGCACCGTCGTGTAGCCGTCAGTATCATAACGCGAACTCGGTGTGCCTGAGTGAAGGTCAAAGTCAAAAACCAAAATACTTCAAACCGTTTTAAAAAAAGGCTCTATTCATTAGACGTGGGCTTTATAAAGCGAGGGGCTCAAGTGGCAGGTGCCTACCATGGCAGGTTTTTTTTCTTGAGGCGCGTGATGTTCCTTCTAAAGCGAAATGTAAAGTGGGCGTTTCTGTAGTGCGCTTTGCACAACAAACGACGCCATCAGTGCGGCATACAAATCTTTCGCTTTCATATCTGGGACGACATAAACGTAACCTGCTATGGACCACAGTACCGCCTGTGTGCGGTGACAGCTGAATTAAGTCTGGGTCATTGACTTCATTTTTGGGGATCAAGTACTTTGAGGAAGCTTGCATCGCTTTGTTATTTGTTTTGTATAATTACGACAGTCTGATTATGCCACCCGAGAGTGCTGCTATTTTTTCTGTGATCGCCCCTGTGTCTTCTGTGGGGAAATGGGGAAGACAGAACAGGAGATTTTGTTCACGACCCACTCTCGAAATCAATCAAACAGGAACAATTTCGCTTTATCACTACCCCTCTGTAGTGAGGGTGTAGACGAATAATTATATGCTGTTTTAAGCACTGTGATCACTTGGTGATGTTGCCCATCTCGTAAGCGTGACCGCTAATGGCGTCCGTTGGTCCTGAGTTGGGGCAAATATTGGGGCCAAGTAGGGCGAAGAAAGGAACTTTATGTACAGAAATTACATTGCATTTGACGGAGTGAACAGAAATATGCCCTGCTGCGTGCGCGAGATTAAATCAGCGAGTTGCGTCCGTCCCCTTTCACCCTTTCTCCCGCTGTTTTCAAGACGCAGCGATCACGACAATCTGTGGCCATGAAATTGACACCGACACACTCACAGAGAGAGGGAACGTTTCCTCTTGCACATGTCAGCGTCAGGTTGACTTCGGTGGTGCAATCTTCGTAGGGTCGAAGCTATTAAGACCATCCTATGTTGAAGGGACAGGAGGACTAATGGGCCTGTCGGCAATCCGGCGTCGGGCGCTCGTTGAACAGCGGCGCTTCGGACACGCTGCAAAGTGTTCTCACGATGCGCGTCTCGCCGCCGAAGAAGACAGGAACAGTTAGCCTGCCGGCAAACAGGCAGCGCCACGCTACGCCTTTGTCACCACCTCCGTTCGAAGCTCTCGGTCACTGTGGCTGCCATCGCTGGTGGGCGCTTGGGTGACCGAGAATTCTCCGAAGCGTCTTGTGTCCAGCAGCAGCGTCAGTCTCCGCCCAAAAACCACCCCGGGGAGGTCATCCTCGCGGACTCCAGGAATGCCCAGCAGCGGCTGCACGCGGCCGACCAGCCCAGCAGCAGCGGCTACCCGGAGCACTCCATGCAGCCAAGCTGCATATTGTGGCCTCCGGAGGCTGCGATCGACGCCTCCACTGGCTGCCGGGCCACAGTGGCATCCGGGGCAACGAAGACGCCGACGCCCGAGCCAGGGAGGCTCACCAGGAGGGCATCCCAGTTTCCCAAGACGTCACCGCCTTCGACGAGGCCCGCACCGCCCTGGCCCGCATGGTGCAGACGATGCACAACGACCCTCGGGTTGTGAGTGGCCTGGCGCCACAGCCGCTGCATGCACGCATCAGCGGGGATGCCCGCGAACTGCTCCTCCGCATGCGGTTAGACTGCTAAAATGTGGCGGAGCGCCTGCACCAACACGGGTGCAAGGACTCCCCTACACGTGTGGACTGCCCAGAACCAGAGATGCTGGAGCACCTACTCTGCTTCTGCCCCCACCACGTGGTCCCGAGAGCACAGCGCCACCGACCGCTCTAGTGTCGAGGCCTTCCCAGCGCCGGCATAGAGGACCTTCTGTTCCCGAAGAACCTGCGGCAACCCAACGGGAAGTCTTCGCCCATCTACACCATTACCTGGAGATGACCGGCCTCACGCAGAAGCTGTAGCGCGGAGTGGAGTGACTAACTCATGTGCCCGGACTGGCAGCTTTCTAGGACTGACAGCTCTCTTTATGCCTTTCTTTTTCTCTGTCTCTCTGTCTCTCTCCACTTTATCCTGTCACTCCCCCTCTACTTCCCTTCCCCTGCACTGGGTTGTATGCAGTTTAGCTCCCTGCCGAGCTCATAATATCCCCAGTGCTTTTCCTTCCCTTTTCCTCTCCCGACACGCCCCCCTCCCGCGTCATTGTGCACAAAGCCGGTCCTTTACCTTCGTTGAGGGAGAAACAGGACGACGGAAGGGTTTGGTGCCCGTATCCGATAATATTCAGGAATATCTTCGTAATACCGTACGCCGATAGTAACAGTGCACATATAAGAAGCAGTCCGAGCCAGTATGCAATGAGCTTAATTCCACGGACGACAGCGGGAACCTTCAAGCTTTAAAGGGGCATTTCGCGTCCTCTGGCTAAGCTTACTATCTACACAATTGTTCCTATTTGTTGCTGGGCAGAACAAATTAGGCGTAATCACGACACTATACTCAACAAATACGTTTATAAGCATTTACGGGAAGTAAAAGACTCCTGGCAAGCCGTCGCACACACAAAAGTTGGTTTTCGATAGAGCGTGTGCCGCGAACAGTAGCCTGCTGCTTATAGTTTTCAGAAAAATGTGTCCAAAGCTAGTCTCATTCCAAGTACAATAATTAGAAATTGTTCAGATTGCAAGAAAATAAGATAAATCCTTTGCGCATTGTGGTAGCGCACTCACAGGCAAATGGCGACTTTTACCATTCTAGCTTAGCAGGGGCAAAAAATGAATAGTTAGGAACGTGTCCTGAGTTTCGAGGCCGCAGGTTTACTGGATTTATATTTCACGGGGAAACTTCACTGTGCAGTATATCCTCGTGAACGATAGTCATTATGGGGAAAGATTGTAAAAAATTATTGTCTTTCATTTCCCGACACTAGCTGGCATAACGGGAGTTAGGTTTTAACATAAGCAATCATTTTCATTGAATGTACTGCACCTGCTTTGCAGGACCTGCTACATACCTCTCCGAGCTTGGCGGAACAAGAATGCCTCGGTACAGCTGCTACAAGATGAGTACACGGAAGCGGCGGCTGAATCTGCAAATCTCCACGGAAGGGCCACACAGAAGGCTGGACCACAGAAACGACTTTCCGGATGACTCTACACCGATCTACAATAGGAATACCATTGCGGCGTTCGCCTCAGCATGCCGACTGGTATAGATTCTTGGTAAGGAAACCCTCAGTCACGCCTGTGACGGTGAGTTGTCGCTCAAGCGTGGATGTCCCACTTTTGTAGGACGAAGCCAAAGAAATCGCGTCTGAAACAGAAGTAAGCTCGACCAAAAAGAGTATACGACTCCATGGCGTCTATGAAGTACTATGGAGACTTGCATTGTCCGGTCTCTGCTCAAAAACAACCTAACGACAAAAGTGCAATGGTGATGTAATATTGCCAGAAAACCAGCAAGCAATGAGCACAAGCTGTCGTTCGCACTAATACTTCAGCAGCAGCATGCACGTATTGCCGTTTTTACCTAATTGCTGGCAAGTGAAATGAACGTGCGTTTGTTTAGTGGGTCCACCCATACCATCACGTACGGGTAAATTGACCCGATTAGTGTATTTGTAAATTAATACTCTCGGCTGGTATACTTTTCCCGTCACAGTGGACTGCAGAGTATTCTTAGTTTGTACATTGTGGTGTCAAAATGGTGATCTCTTGTGGGTAAATGGTGGCGCCTCTTGATCCAGCAATTTCGGACACGATGAAAACAACAAGACGGACATCTATGAGTGTGCTTTTACAGTAACGCACTATTTGATAGTTACAGCTTTGTTACGCATGTCGGTGTTGCTGGTGCTCGCGAAACAATGCTCGCATTTTTGAAACCTCACCAGTTTGGAGGACTTCGTGTTTCTTCATGAATTGATAGTGTTTTCACCGTCAGGAACCAAAATAAAACAAAAACACACCTGAAGTAGGTTTCCCCTGCAGGCAACTCGGGTGGGGTGAAAGCAAATCGTAAGCTCGTGCAGAGGGCCATTCAGCGTATCACAGAGGCCATTCCACACGGCGCTGGAAGGAAGCCATACAGATACAAACGTGTATACATGACGCTAGTACCAAGTTTTTAAACAACGCATTGGAACGTTAAGCCCAGCCTTTATTACATTGGTTGTAAATAAGTTTAGAAATACTAAAGACTAACGTGAGAATTTCTTCCAAATTATAGAAAAAATTAAAAATAATCATCATCATCTTCTGCCTCTTAGGCCAACAGCCACCCGAAGAGGTCTACTATCGACTTCCAAATACTCCTCTGCACGGCTCGAATCCTTTCTCTCCCCGCCTGACCATTTCCTTTATTCCTCCCCAATAAGGTTACGATCTTCCACTACTTGTCCTCACATCTCTCGGCATTCACTCTGCTATCGTTGTGGTCAAGTCTTTCTCATTTCGTTTCGTTACATCGTCACTTAAAGTCTATATCTTTCAGTTACTTTGAAACATGACCTCGTGTACGCTAGTTTAATATCTGATTCAGGATGCTCTCTTCCACTCCCCAGGCATATTTCTATTATCCTTCCTTTAATTACCTGTTGTGCCGACCTGCGTTTTTTGTCTAGTTGTTTGGAACGGTGCCACACTTGTGCTACTTATGTCATGATATGTAATTATCGGCAGTCCACAATTGTTATATTATTCATCTATAAAACTAGCCTAGTTGTTACTATATGTGGAGTGTTTGTGGACTAGACCTAGCACATAGCTATCCTGCCCCGGACGTCTTTCTCTTTGTTCGGATCAGTACTGAAAACCAGCCCAAGGTAAACATATTCGTAAACATGTTATAGCATTTGTTACCTTCGAGAAAGTGGACCCTTCCCACATGTTCGTTTAGCTATATTTAAGATTTATTTCTATTTGTTTTAACCACACAGACAAACTCTTGGCTGTCGGTCCAGAAGAAGCTTTAGCGGGTCTTCTCGAGGTTCACAAAAAATAATATATTGTGCTTAAAGCTCAACTCGCTTATGCGTTCCCGTTGATTCTTAATCCTGCCTTCTTACAGTAAAGCAGATTCCTAAATACTTCTACGAGACACTCCAAGGATTATTTTGGCGGGAAGCTATCTCCTCGCCCTCATCCCTTTCGTGACTGGATATTTTGGCTTTTCTTGTGGACGGTTTTTCTGTCTGTACACTCTTTTTCATTGTATCCGAGACTCTTATATTCATCTCTTTGTTTTCCGAATCCTAATGCCTCCAGAAGAGCTGCGGTGTCTACCAAAACAAATGCTTCCTTGTTTTCAAATTCTATGAAAAAGATTAGGATATGTTGCAGTTTTCCTTTTCACATGGTTGATTGCGTGGACTTGATATAATATTGAGTATTCTTCTACAATCCAAGCCGGTTGTCTGGAGTGTTGGAGATCTCTGTTGTAAGATATGCGGGTGACGATTATTTGGTGAGAGCTTGCATGAACCTGGGGGTTGCCTGATAGAACCGTAGTTATCGTGTTATTTACGTATCCGTCCATTTGTGTGAGTATTCTGTTGGCGTCTTACCAGGCTAAGGGCGCCTTTATTTCGTTGTGCTGTGTAAAATTATTTTCAGCTAAATATCACCGAGTGAACCAGAGCTCAGAACTGTTTCCAGCTTTTCTATTTGGTTTTGGAGAACTTAGGAACTATAACGTGAAAAAATTCCGCGCTCAAAAAATAGGCTACAAGTAAAAGTTGTGTACACAGCAAACAGAATCAATATATTGCACAAAAAAGCCCGATTTGGCGTAATTCCTGAAGATTGAAAACAATATCAGAGAAGTGGCGTAACGTCGTAAAAGGAAAACTTTACATTGTTACGTGGGTCCGCCTTACGGTAGGGATCTAACTGCAGCAACATTGCACCATGCGCCCACGGACTGTGGTAAAACGTCTTTAGTGGCTTTCGTTTGAACGTGTATGATTCGGTGTATGCCCTTCATGGTACTTCCTAAATAGTTGCAGGAGGTTGACGAAACAACTAGAACAGTACGCCGAATCAGGGCAGGCGTTCTTCAAGGAAATGCTTTGTTTCCCGCTCCTCCTGGTTTTCCAGGAGCTGTTGCTGCTACTTTATTCTGGTAGTAGGCGCTGCTCGGTGGCATCTTTCAACACGTAATGCTGGCTTCCGAGTGCAGTGCGAGCCGGGTGATGAACGGTCTATGGTGGGGAAGCGCCCTAGGATGTTATAACAAACGACGCTGCCCTCCAAGTGTCACTGGGGAGCATCAATGTACGGCTGTACATTGAGGCATACTACGTATCGTACTCCCGTGCCCGTGTTTGCGTATGGGTGCAGGAGATATTCCAGTAAAAGCCGCAGTTTATGCACGTATTACCTTCCTTGATCTTTATCTGTGACTGGCCAGCAGTAGTGTCTTCGCCTTGTAAATGGTGAATATATGCTGGCTCGAATATGTGAGGCTAGGAAGCGATTTGTGGCTTAAATAAAAGACGAGGAGGAGGTGAGCACTACGCACAGTAGGTACAAGCGGACCAACTCACGAACATGAAGCACCTGATGCACTGGTGTCACTTTGGTGTAGTCGGGCAGTCCGTCGACTTGCACCACGTCAGTACGACCGTTTTGGGGAGCTTTATGACGAGGAGTAGAGACACGGACACAGTGAAAACACGCAAATGATTACTCAGGATCCAAGCAAAAAGACAAACCATTGCTTTAACTCTATTGCAACGTATGCGTGGCAACCAATGTTTTACGTGACTTCCAATACGCCAAATAAGGCACAGTAGCTCCACATGTTGACGAATGCCTAACAAAACACGTGACAGCGGTTGTTGCGACCATTTGGCATCTAATAGCCGTGTTATGTTTGTGCATCAGAGTACAAACTTGCCCAACAAAATAATAATTAACTGCCTACATGTGTCCGCGCGGTCAAGGCTCTAGCATTTTATGCGTCAGCTATAGGTGCCCCTGAAGCGCCCGGACAAAACTCCTGACGCCTATAATTTGCTAGGGCAAAGTACGACGAAAATATGCTTAAGCTATGTAGCAATCTTCCCAGCTTGCGCGACCACTGGTATTTTTTTCCTAGGCGACGTCTTTGAGACACAGGAGAAACTGCCATTCTTCGGGCGCGGTGATGTCTAGCAAGAACACGATAATGGGCAAGTCTCTTTGGCCCGTCAGAACATCTCCTCTATTCTAGTGGAACAACTCCCGCATGTTTCATGTTCTTCGGAGGGTCACGGTTGTGTTGGTTTTATTTTTATTATAGGCTAGCAGCCCAACAGCGGGAACCATGCAGAGCGGACGAGCGGGAAGGCTATTCTTGGGTGATGGAGGCCAAACATCGATCCGGACGTCCTGACTCGTCCTGCAATGAAATTTCCCGCAATCATACGGTGTGACTGCGGGCGTTTTCTACGTCCGCAAACGATTCTGAAGCCATATGAAAATATTTACTAAGCAAATGTATTTTGACCTCTATTCACAAGCAACAAAAATATGTGCTCCTCATGGCGAATATTGGTCTTATTGGGTTTTCAGTGTACATACAATGATGCATAGCAATGTACACTTTCTTATGCATTAGTGTTTTCATGCGAAATAAAACTACGCATGAAAACACCGAGCACTTCATCGCAGTCTGATGTACTTACACTTAAGAAATGTACGAAGAAGAAAGGACGTAGGCAACGTGAGCAGCAACTATTTCGTCCTACCACATATTGCGATTCCCAGGAGTTCCTGTGGAGAAACGACCACGTGCATCTCTATGTCTTATATTATAACGGCAATTGAAGCTGGCGTATATGGCGTATGTTGACAATAAAGACGCGCATATTTTACAGATCGTCATAGAAATCTTTATCTCGGAGCCCTCTTGCTTTCTTTTAAAACCAGCCCTTAATGTATTTGTATCGTTATTGTACAAATATATCCGTGTGATCTAAAATAGTGCAACAAAAACTAAAATAAAAAAGCTAAAAATCATTCGGTTCAGGCTTTATCTGCAGCTGCAGCTAGGAAGACCAAGGGGGATGCTGCTACATTGTCGGTTTTCCCGGCTTCTCTTCGTCCCCTCCGCAAGCGCCTGTAGAGAGCAGATTCGCTCTCCACTGCTCCTTCACGGAGCGCTTTTAGATGGAAAGCTTTAGATCTCTACGCTCCAAGCGCGCGCGTTTTGAGGGACAGAAAAATTGTCCAATGAAATGTCCGCGTACCTGTTCACTTTGTTGCTGTATGTCGTCAAAAGACAATAGTCTTCAGCTGCTATTCCAGGTGAATGCCTGTCTCCTCTTACCCGCCTACGACTAACGCTCTTTCCCTCCCATCTCGGTCCTCCCACAGTAAACAATGTAGAGGTTAGCTCAAGTAAATTAAATTTGCCGCGTACCACTTCTCACTTGCCATTTAATGGAACCTTTTGTTACTCGTAGACTTTGAATGCAACCATAACGCCTATGTTCGGCTGAAAAGACTTTTTTGTAGTTTCGTGTAAAAATATTGTTTTCATCACGTATTTGTGTTTGCTGACGCAAATATCAGATGTTAATTTATTCTTACACAAAACAACAGTGGCTATAATGAGTTAGGCTTTATGTAGTATTTTATATACCATTCATGTTTTTCTCAACAATGTTGATGAGAAAGAAGCATGGCACCAGAAGAAATGGTTTGGATACCTTTGCCTTATATACTCCTGGTTTCAGAATTTTTCTGACATTTTGGACGGGCGGCTGAATCTAGGGACAGACAGACAGACAGACAGACAGACAGACAGACAGACAGACAGACAGACAGACAGACAGACAGACAGACAGACAGACAGACGGATGGATGGATGGACGGGCAGAGAGACACAGACAGACATAGAGACAGACAGACAGACAGACAGACAGACAGACAGATGGATAGACAGACATAGACAGACAAACAGACAGACAGACGGACAGACGCACAGAGAGACAGACAGCCGCACAGACAGACAGACAGACAGACAGACACACAGACAGGCAGGCAGGCAGGCAGGCAGACCACAATTTTCGGATTTAGTAGCCAAAGAGAGACAGGCTTCCTTAAATTATTTGTGTACTTTATAATGATGACTGGAAGACCACAGAAAAAAGCTTTGGGGGATAACAAAGCCTCCATTAAAACTCATATGACGTAAGCGCCTTCACTGTAGGCTTATTTTATCGTATATTCACAGAACGTATTCCAAAATATTTAGGCAGCCGCTAAACCTCCTTGTCATGATTGTGGATTTGGATACTTTGGATGGGTGGAGATTGGGTGAGAATATGCGCTGGAATTTCAACGACGGACTGTGTACTTGTTTTTGGCAAACAAGCCCTCATACAGACGAGGAAATAACCGGTATGTGACTAATCGGATGAGTCCGAATGCAGTTCAAAGGTAATTCTTGAGTAACGTTTACGGAACAAGAGCGTTGATTCAGTTTCTGGTTGTCTGGTGCCGAGAATATGCCCCTACTATTAAAGGCATATTTGTTTATACGGCGAAAACACTCAGCTCTGGCATCCAGTATGGTTCGGGGCACATATCGGAAATGTGTAGGCGTTTTGCGCTTTGTTTCTAGCTGTATATTGGACTAGACGACCTTGCTGACAAAATAGACGTTCTGAAAACATCCAGTCGTTTATAGTGCATCGGCAATGCAGCGGCTGCGAAGTTTCACATGTTTCCGACCAGACGATAGAATTTATTTTCCATAATGGCCGTGACTTAGTTCTTGATCTCTCCATGCGCTCTAATCACGTTGTACCTTTACCGCAGCGCTATGAGCAGCTTCAGCAGGGCGGAGATTCTGCCATCGTTTGGCAGGGTTGGGGTGGAGCGGCAGTCTTTTAATTTAACCCTGCAAGCATCGCTCCGTTCAGAACTAAAGCGAAAAAACGCTGGGTCTCTGCAGTTATAGCGCGCTGTTGCAGCGCATTTCTCTTTCCGCCCAAAAAAGTCGATGTCGGAGGTGGACCACCGAACAAATAAGCATGCGTGAACCCATCCGTGCGGAAAATCTGGTGAAATTCTCCACACAGCTAGTTGTCCATGCAGCTGTCAAACTCTGTTGTTTTCTACCGTGTTGTATAGGCGGGAAGTTTTGTGACCTCTAAAGGATTTGTTATGCAAGTGTGAGGTGACGCGCTCAGGTTCGAGGACTAGTTTCGACGTGGGAACATGACCATAAAGGGATTGCCCTCATCCGTTCGTGCTGAAGAAAAAGAAGCCGCACGTCAGACGAGGGCAGTACGTGGACCAATACGAGGCGGCCACAGCCGAAGAGCTAGAAGTGGCCAGGCGAGAACAGAGGAGAAGGCTAGGAGGAGTGGTCGGAGCTGGTCGAAGGAGCGCGACGTCCAGGTTGAAGATTTGATGGTCGTCGGCTTTTTGGGACCCCTTCTCGAGAATGGTCTACCTGGCGCCTTTGCATCCTGGTACCGAGGCGCGACTCCTGAATCGTGGAGGCACGCAAGGTTGGCGTGCTCCGCCCTTGGATGACCCGGCGCCTGCTGCCCGTCAACGACCGGACCGTCCCAGGTTGCCTCCTACGCACTGCCATGCTACGGGGTGCCCGATCCTTGAGCGGGTGCCGAGCAGACCATTGTCAACGAGAACAACGATTCATGTTCTTTGTCGACGTTACAGCAAGCGCGACGCCGTCATCGTAGCCAAGCACCGCCCACCCTCGCATCGTCACCAGCACCTACGACGCCCTGCGTACAACGCTTCATCGCTCTGAACCTTCGGTGGGGAATTTTCTTCGTATTGTCTTTAGAACTGGTGGTTCTCAGAGTTATGTACAGGTTGTTTCGCTTTGAGCTGTAATTGCCTGCCATGTGCGTGCTGTTTGGTTTAGGAAAACATGTTTTTGTGCCGTTGTTATGAGCCCTCGTCTAATTATTGTCTCTGAGGCACGTCCCAGTCACCAAAGAATAGCTGGAAAAAACCTGCGAGTGAGTTTCTCCTCACCGAAACAATGTTCTCGGTGTAAATTTTTAAAGCGAACCTTATGTGTTCGGGCAAACGAATAAATTCCGCGGATTCGGTGCGCAGAAAAGCTACACCACAAATTCCATGGCCAAGCGATGAACAAAAATATGTTGTAGAGGAGTTAGAAGGGGAGAGAGATTGGTTGTGTTTAGAGGTGGCGTTGGCTACTCTTGCGTGTACCGACACTGGCACAGTGAACGGCGGACCGGAAGGAGCGTACAGGAGTATCTTGCTGCCAAGCTCGCAGCACTGAGCAACTGCGTGGCGCAAAGCTGAAGTGGCAACGGCTGGTTCGGGTGGCGGCAGTACGGGTGGAGCAGCATGCATGTGGCAATCTTTCAAGCGCAACTCAGCCAATGCAAGTGAATGAGGACAGCATACTTGCCGAACCAACGCCAACTTTTTATTGTAAACAACGTGACCGAGAATAGCAATTCGTTCATTCGGAATACATCACGAATGTTTACAGACAACCATCCGGTCTGGTTTTTATGATACACTCACCACAAGTGCTGTTTCAAAACTATTTCTCAGAGCATATTTTTTAATTTTGATTTTCACATTTTTGAGGCCCGCAAGTTTAATTTATACGTTGATTTTTCGAAACAGTATTGACTAGAAGCGTTCTGATGGCAAAAAATGCTTTTAAAATGATCGCCCGGTGATTCAGGTAAATCACTTAGAGAAAAAGAAGCACGCACGAGACAGGAACACGAAAAAATAAGCCTTACCCAATTGGTTATGGTGGAGGTGACGACAATAATTGGAACACTTTATATTTTTTGCTGGTTGGATCGCTGATCGGTTCGTGTTGAAATTTCAGCCAAAGGTCATATTTTGCGGTCTATTCTGTTTGACACCCAAAGAAACGACAGTTCTTACCTGTTTATTGGGAAAACAAATAAAAATGATTTTCGCATATGGGAAAATGGAGGTCGAGTTTGACGTGCGAGTCAATGCCAGGGGGTCTTGGAATGACGGCCCCACTCGGGGTATGTAGAGCGAAACGGACAATGTGGATTCACGGTAGGGAGGAGCCAAATGATACGGTAGCAGCCGATCACAAAATTTCGCAGTTCATCGTTGATAATAAACGTTGGATTTGTTTCCTCATCTGCTTTCAGGGATTCTGATTGTCTGCTAGCTCATTTGGCTCCTTCCTACCGTGGAAGACCCCAAATAAAGAAGCAGACGATCAGAAAACCCGCCTGAGATTTTCTGATCGTCTGCTATCCTATTTGGCTCTTGGCCTCTGTTAAAAAAGCGTAAATCCCCATCGTCCGTTTCGCTTTTCATACCCCAGGTGGCGCCTTCGTTCCACAATCCGCTTGCATTGCCTCACACGTCAAAATCGGCCGCCATTTTTCCCATACGCGAAAATCCTTTTTATTTATTTTCAGAATAAACATGCAAGTATTTCACTGTTCCCGGTGTCAAACAAATAGACCACAAATTGCGACCTTCGTGTCAAGTTTGAGCGCGAACCGAGCAGCGGTTCACCCAGAAAAAAAAATTTAACTTGTTCCAAATATTCTTGTAACACCCTGTTCATGTAAAAGGAAAGTTTTATTCTGTTGTCTGAATTCTGGGTTAGGGAATATGTTTACTGAAACCAAAGTATGAAGAAGATTCACAGTAATAGCTTGATTCTATTCGTCGTCTTCGTAGCAGTTCTCGTCGAACACGAGCACTGAAAGCTCGCAGATATCTTGAAATTGATCCATACAGTTCTGCGAAATGTTGTTTTTTACTTCTTTCGTTGAAAAGAGAATGCATTCTGTGAAAAGAGAGCATGTGCGCGTTAAAATACCGTAAGAGGATTGATATTACCTTTCAATCACAAAAGCTGCTGTAAAAATCAACATGGGTCTAGTTCGCCGCGTGTTAAATTTGAACGTTTTTTTTTCTAGAAATGAAAACGCGTAATAAAAGCGGCTCCATTGAACGCTTTCATTTCTGTATATTGTAAAGCCAGTTGCAGTGTTTTTTTTTAGTGTGCGCTGTAAGAACTGATGCCGCACCAATAAATACAATGTGTAAACATCGCTAAATATTTTCAAGGGACGGCATTTATGCCCAACTCAGTTGTCGGTGTATTTATCGAACTGAACTTGTAGGAAACACTTGCAACTAGGACGAAAACAGGCAGACCAGTAAAGCACGGACGGCTGAGGAAAATGCATGAAATGCAAGACAGCGGAAAACCTTGAATTTTTTGTCTGTCTGCATGTCTTCGTCCAAGTTCAAGCGGCGTTCCTGCCCATTCTGGACACACTCGTGCTAATTTGCAATGTGCTCTCTGGCGTTATGCTATTTCGTGCTGTTATAGAAGTATGCTAATTTTCGCGTGTACCTTGTGCATGCCTCATCTGGAGTCTTACCTTGCCTGCCGTTGAGAGGTGCTTCGAATACTGCACACGTAGCGTAGTCAGTGTATGAAAATCTGCTTATAAATGGGTGGTCCTCATCTGCGAGAAATGAAAATTACCAGAGGTACTGCGAGGTTGGCAATGCGATAAAACAATGCCGCTTGTTTTAGAACTCAAAGGACAAAGGGCTTCTAATTGAAGCATAAGTAGCGAAAGGAGTCAGCTGGTGTTTGTCTAGGTGTGGACAGCCGTAATATCTGGTTGGGCACATACATAGTCAAGTGTTGATAATTGAATGAAGTAGGTATAGTGTGGCTATGCATGTATTATTAAAATGCATCGAAATGTAGAGAAATTCTTTTGGAAGAAACATACCTACATATCAGAATTTATGATATTAAAATGAGAAAATATTCGTTTACAATGCTCCATGTGTTTTTCTGTTACTTACCATCGTCGATCGTAGTAACCAGTTGATCTGGTGATTCTCCAGCTTTGAAATTCCACTGGTGGGTCTGCCTGTAAGTAGCGAACATAACACGTCAAGTGCTGCAGAATATTTTGGAAAATTGTTACAGCTGACCGCGGGTTAATATATAGTAAATACTCGAGCATTAGTGCGGAATCCCCGGGCGTGCCATAATAAAATCACCATTCTTTTCTCAATGGGCTTTCTGTATCTTCTGTGCTATAACATGAGTGGAAGAGGTGGCCAATGTTTTTGTTAGTCTTATTTCGATGTACCACGTATAGTAGCCCTATCGCTGAGCTTGTACAACTACACAAGTAGCGTGAAACTTGCTGTTCGTCAATTTCAAGTACTGATTGATTACAATAACGCTGAAACTGGAACTTCAGGCCTTGTGTTTGGTCAGCACACATTATAATTCGCATTGTGCCCTCTGTTGCGGAAAGGCTGCATGATCTCACCTCTCGGCATACGCGGCATGATGGGGATACTGTTCCACGCCAGCCAAAAGGTCATTTCGTACAAACGCACTCTGATGTTCCCCTAATGGCTACTTCCTCAATTACCCTCCCGAAGCTATTCACGTATGTCTGAGTACATGTGTCCGACATGAGTTTGTAAGTGAAACGCGAAAACACATTCTCTGGGTTGATATTTATTTTCCCGAAAGGCATGAAATTACCGTTGCGTAGGAATTTAGTATTTGTGTTAAAATTTGGAGGCACTCAGTACAAATATAAACAATGTTCTTTTCTAATGAACAACTCCGCTTTCCTTAGAGGAGCTTCTGAGACACTTTGGCGCAGATGTGAACGTTCCTTGGCCTGTTTATTTTTTATAGCATTTCCAAATTTTTCAGCCCTACTGCCATTTTGCACTGAATTCTATAGCCTATGGATGACCGGCTTTTAGTTCGTAACGTGCCCACAAGTACGCCAGTCAAGCTCGATGTTCATTATCAATATTTGCACAAAAGGGCCCTTATACATCTACTATAAAGGTGTACAAAAACGCTGCTACCTTTATAAGAAGTCAATACCATAGTGCTGCAGGTGCTGCCCACAGGCCCACCACAGCGACGTATGCCACATACGGACAATATTGCAGGCAAAAGGTGCGGCGTCCAAGGCCCACCGTGTAAACACTTTTGTAACCCCACATGCCAACTCTGCCAACGCAATCAGCTCACAGACAGCAATGCCTGGAAGCAGCGGTTTCGTGAACCCCATCCCCTTCTGAAAAATAAATAGGAAAGAGAGCCCCCTCAACATACACGGAGACTAAACGCTGTTCCCGCGGCACAACCCGAGGTTATCGATTGGTCCTGCGCTCGGCATGAATATCGGCCAGGGTGACGGGAGCCGTTGCAATCCGCCAAGTGATACGCAACATATTCAAACATAACGGCGCAGATCGTACTGACCCGAGCAGGGCAGTTTTGTTTTTCTCCCACTGCTCAGTCCCCGAACTCCGAGTGCGGGGAATGTGATAAGCTATAAAATTAAATCAAGAGCATACATAGCCGAGTTAAAATCGTTGACAGCTATCATGACACAGCAAATTAAATGTGCCAACAAACACAATCCCTCTACACCCGCCGTCAAACCGTTGAAACCTATACACCGGACACTATGCTTGGGAGCCTCACACAAAAGAATGTCCCGAAAACGAGAAGAAGGTTACATCAGACACCCCGAAATGAGGCAGCAAAGATCCTAAACATCATCACCTATGAAAGTTTTCAAACCACTTTCGAGAGGTTCACAGAACTTGTTTGCATCCATTTTCAAACACTGACGACCCACTTTGGGAAAATGACTGATGAAATCACGCAGCTATCGTCGTATATGCAATGCACGCAGATAAGAATTGATCACCTTATTTTTCAACAGCCAACAGGAGCTGGACACCATTTCAGAAAATGCAAGCTGTACCTTCGCCGAAATCCAAATGATACGACAACAAAAAACTTTACAAACAATGAACGCTAACCCCCTGAAGGATGCAGTCTAGTCTACTATTTCGGCAATGAATTCGGCCCAGTTTAAACAAAAGAAAGGAAACCTCCAAAAATACGTATCCTCTCGAAATAACTCCCGCCTCCCCCCCCCCCCCCCCCCGCGACATCACAGCTGTTCAGGAAATGAACCACATTACCGAAAATCCGCATATAAATATTGATTGTTTTATTTAATTATTGATTTATCGGTTGATTTATTGTGGGTGTTTTACGAGCCGACGCTACACCGATGATGGGCACGCCGTAGTGGAGGGCTCGGGATTAATTTTGACCACATGGGGATTCTTAACGTACGCCGAACTCTCGAACACACAGGTCTTTTTCCTTTTCGTTTCCATCAAAAAAGCAGCCTCCGCGGCAGGATTTGCAACCACGTCCTTGGTCTCAGCCCAGATATAAAAAAAAGATATCGGTGGAGAGTGGCAGAGGGACGAATACTCCCACCCAAACAACATCATTGCGGTGCAACGTATAACGTCGAGAAAGACATGCACCACAATTTCACTGACCTAGTTCCAGGGAATATTTGTCCTCAGTACTTACTGCAGCACGAAAAGCAAGGCTCCAGGTTTATCCAACTCCAACCATGTTATCATAGTCGGGGTCTTTATTACAGAACATCAATTATGCGGCTACAACTACCAAAAGGAACAAGGCAGGGAGTTTTCAGAATTCGTGGACAAAGAGAACATTACTCTTGTTGCCGATTTGAACGTACGAACGCGAATCGCCACGAGCTTATCACAGGATGCATACACGGACCTAACGTTTACAGCTAATTCCCCACGTACTATCCAGCGTAACCACGAAAATAACCTCAAAAGCGATCACATAGTCATTTAAAAACAGTGTAGGGGCCCAATTATAGACAAAACTAGGACAGGCACACTTAACAAACTGGGGGGTCGTCCGAAAGATACGACACAATAACCCACATACACCCATCGCGGATATACAAAGACCGGCGGAAGACCTTGCTAGTGATGTAAGCCAGCACACGAAAATGATCCAAACGTCGGACCAAATCCCAGCAGTGGATAACCATCTACTACAAGTCGTGAAGGCCCGGAGCGCCCTAATCTTAATGTGGAAGTGACACAGACACAATAAAAAACTCAGAATACCGATTGACAATGTAAAGATTGAGACAGCCAAATATGCTTCGCTTCTCAGCCGGAAAAACGTGCTGCACACGTGTGACAGCCTAAATGAAAGGCTTCATTACCAACATTAGCCTCTCTGCACCAACTGCAATGCAAAGGCCTCTCCCATACATCTCCAATCACCCCGAACCTATGCTAACTGCGACCAATTTTCCCCCGCAAACTGCTTGATCTCATCTCCTCATCTTACTTTCTGCACCCCCTGCCACAGTTCCCTTCTCTAGGGATCACTCTACTACCCGTAACGATAAACCGTTATCTTGCCTTCGCATTACATGCCCTTCCAAGTCCATTTTTGTCTTAATTTCCGCTAATATGTCCTTAACACGCGTCTGTTCCCTGACCCACTCCCCTCTCTTCTTTTAGCTTAATGTTACACATATCATCTTCCGTTCTATTTTTCGCTATTTCCTCCTCAATATAAGCTTAACCCTTTTAAGAGCCTCCAAGTTTCTGCCCCGTTGGCGGGTACCGGTAAGATGAAGCTGTCGGACTTTTTTCTTCGGGAACAATGGCATCCAGCCATTCATTATTTGAGAATGCTTGCCGATTGCAGTCCACCCCATTCTTATCCTTCTAGTTATCTCTGCCTCTGGGTTTGGATCCGGGGTCACTACTTGGCCTAAGTAGACATATAGAGACTCCGGGGAGAGGGCTTGGTTGAAGTCGAGAAGGCGATCTATTCGGCAAACAGCAGCCCGAATCTGGGAAGGGACCTTGAACCAGGATGATGATCATGAAGCGCCGTGGGTCCAAACGATGATGGGCTGATGATGAAATGTTGAAATAAGAAGACGAGGAAGATACGCTGATGGATAATAAATACAGAGAAAACCCTAAAGGAAGCTCAGCGCTTACAGTTATTCAGTAGCGCTTACAATGTAATGGTTTATGACTTCCAGGGCCTCACTACTTATGTCAAACCGCTGTGCTCTCCCGAGGCTATTGAGCATTTCTTTAGTTTTCTGCATATTATTTTCATGTTAGGTGGAATTCTTGGGAACTGACGAATAGAAAACTCTTCCGGCGCATTATTGAACCTACCAAAACCTGCGGCGAAAAAAGCAACGCCATGCTAACCATCCTGGACCATTACCCAGGGTATACAGATGACCTGATAAAATGTCTGAAACCAAAGTACTTCCCAACCTGCACTAAATAACCCCACGGCGTATACACGGATTCATCCTACCTTACGCTCGACTAGTATATAACTGCGGCTCAGGTGCGACGGCCCTGCCCAAAGTCTGTCGAAATACATCACCAAGAATGTGTAAACCCTCACCAGGAAAGCCCTCGTAAATGAAGATGAGAGTCCCATCTTTGCCCTAACGAATCGCATGAATGATTGCTGCTGCTCTGGTATGTTCCCGATCGCATGCATTGAAGGTGGCCAAGGGGAGACTATTACGCAAGAAAGGCTAGACGCTGATCGTCCACAACCTTTCACAAAGTTCTCTTCACGCCTCGGAAAATGCTGAAACACGTACTTATCCCACTACAAACGTACGTAGGAGCAGCTGAAAATTTACCAGACAAGATGTTCAGTTTCTGCCCGCACTTCTCGACACACGACATCCTCCTGCAACTAAAGAATGTCATTATCCAGGCTTTCATCAATACCACACCTAAAGCAATACTTTCCGAAGTCCTCAAAGAGGCATTCGAAAACGTAGCCCAGGCCTTTACTCTCGCCAACCTGAGCTACTTCGCCATACCGGGAAATAAACTATAGTAGACATCATGAAAGACAAAAAATCCGTAGTTTTGGTTAGAGACCTTTGGTCTGGAAATATTTCGCCCAGGAAAACGGGAACTCCGCATAAAGCGGTCTTGTTCTCGTTATAGTTCAACATGGCCCCGATAATTTTTCTATTGAAGCTTGCTGCAATTCCAAATATCGACCACCTAATGCGTCCCCCAAACATCCTAGGTATGACTCGCGCAAAAGAGGCCACGAGACACTGCCATAGAAGTTATCATAACACTGGACGGACATATTACCCTCCCTTTCTGGACTACTAGGATCCTGGGCATGACTTATAAAAAAATGCAAAAACAACCAGCACATCCAAAAAATGAAGGAAGCTCACACTAACGGGTAAGACATGATGGTATCGAAGTGGTACGCGAGTTTCACGACCATCAGTACGGTTTGCTTCCTCTGCGCAGCCACAACGACCTTTACTCCATCATTGTTGGTATACGTGTGAGTTTCCCTCATTTTTTGGAAGTGATAATCATTGGACATCACCTTGCAGGGGCATACGCTATGACCTGTCCTTGCCTTTTTTAGCAAATTTTGCCGCGATTACGGCTAACGCTTGAGTTTTTCTTGGAAAATCTTGGCCAATCTCACAAGTGGGTATGCCTGGCTTGCAAACATGCGCCGATGACTCTGGGCGGTCACCGCGAGGCACGCACACAAGATCCCTGGGCATTTTCTAAAGGTTTTTTAACTGCCGGACAGTCGCCGAAATCCTGGACATCTCCGTAAGTGGATTTGCTTGGCTTGACAAACGTGCGCAGGGGACAGTGGGCGGTCGTCACAAGGCACGCGCACGCAAGCGCTAGGCATTTACTTCGTATTTACTGCCGGGAAGTCGGCGCGAGGCCCGCGCTTACGTGCGCACGCTTGGCAATTTCTTGGTATTTTTACTGTCTTTCAGCCTGGTATCGTCTATCAAGCCTAGTTTCCAGCATCCTAATTTGCGCGACTGGGATAGTTTGGAAACCGCAAACAGTGAAGCAATGGGAGTTATCACCGGCACTTTTAGCATGACTTGCATTCCGACCCGTGCAAGCGGAGGCACTGTAGACCAGCGTCGATCTGCTCGTCTTTAAAAAAATTAAATCAATTCCTGCCGCCGATGCACTAGCGCGCTGCTGTGACCCGCATCACCTCTGATACACCTTCCAGGTGAGGAGCCACCGCCATAGCATCGGCCACAGGCCACCGACAACTGTCCTCTCGGGCCTCTAAAAAGTAGTCGCCCAGGGCAGCAGACCATGCCCATGGTGATGCAGGGGTGGCAAAATGGCATAATATACACGAGCCTAGTTTGCCCTGGTATTTCATTTGTAAACCAGGCATGCTCTTATGTTACGGAGTCTCCACTTCCGTCGGTTTGGCAGAGCTGGTATCCATTCATGATGGCTTGTGTGCCCTCGGCCCTCGTCTTTGTGTTGCCCCACCACCTAGCCAGATCATCTACGCCAATTCAACACAGGCTACTCGCGAGGTACGGCGTGTAGACAGCACATTAGGCATTACATGCGATGTGCACCGGATAGTGCAATCATTTCCGTGCCCTGTTCTTATCCTCTGGACCCGCCCTAGCATGCCCACCCACGTCGAGGCCGACTTGGGTGCTCTTACTATGTTGCCGATCCCACTTCTGCAGCTGTCATTGCAGGACGCTCTGATAATCAAAAAGGAGTCTCTTCGGCACTGCACGCGTGCCCTTCTTTCTCCGCTGGGACTGACCTTCTTGGCGGGTTAACCCACTGTGAGGAGGTCACGCTCCGGAGAATTCGCCTTTACGTTGCACTGGCGCCTTCTGTTCGTGCAACATAGACTTCGAGCTTTGCGGTTACCTCTGCAACCTGCGCCTACTCTCTGTTTCCGCTGCGGAAGCGACATTGGACCATCTCCTGGGTTCATGTCCAGGACTGTAACCAGCCAGCACCCGGAACATGGTATCCCAAGGACATCGACCAGGCCGCCCGCTCGGAAATTCATAGGTGGACGCATGATCCTCGTTACGAGCAGTTCTTGGAGTTTCTAGCTGAGACTGGCCTATACGGCATTCTCTAGTGCATGAAGCCGCTCGTTTCCCGCCACTTCGTTTTTCACCTTACAATTCCTTTGATGCTCTGAGGCAAAATGGCGAAAAAAAAACTGTGAACACAAAAAATTACAATTTAATAAAAAGCTTCGCTCCTAAAGCAAGCAATCCATGCGCAAATAGTAAGAATGCACCAAGGGATTGCGAATCGAAAACATGGCATGAACGAGCAAGACAGTATACTTTTGTTCCAGTCGTAATTATTTCTCGAATAATAAGCGCTGCATGCTTCCCCAGCTTTCAGATGAGAGCAGTGCAGAAGATAAACACAATTATCCGCAAGGCTTATAAACAAGCACTACATTTGCCCACAAGTACATAACATGTTCGACTTCTAGTACTTGGGCACAAGAATCTAGAAAAATCCACAGAAGCCCACGTCACTGCGCGAAATACAGGCTCAGTCATTACCCCCCCTAGATGCCCCATACTCCAGCGCCTAGGCTACGAAGCCCCACAAACCATAAAACTACCTCGGAAATCCCACTGGCCATACGCTCAAGGTGGAAAATCCCCCACTTTCATCCTCACAAACATGTAGGAAAAGGACCAGCCAGGACCCAGGCATCCCTGTAAAACGTACGAAGACTCTAGCTCCAGGATGTACACTGATGAAGCGGACTACGCAATAGCGCACACCAAAAGTACCGTTGTCGTCAACTCCTCTCTCCCCCCCTTCCCCTGTAAGAATGTGAATCGCACTCCACGGGGAAGAAAACAGCGATCGCGTCAACAATAACATATATTCAAGCGACTCCAATCATCACCGGCTCTCAAACATCGTGTCGTACTTACGCAGCGGGAAGAACACCCACAAAAATTATTCCACCTCCCAATTTCTGAGATCTGAAGGCTAAGGAAACAGCGAAGCTGGTCGTCTTCACTAGCTTTAGCTTGGCTTTCCTTGTGTGTGTCCCTTTCTTAAGATATAGATGGCTAAAAAGCGAAGCTTTTTTCCAAACAAACTGAGTTAGAGAAAAGTGCACATTCCACCCTCCTAAAATCCAAACTGCCAAACTTTGAAGCCGATGTTCACTTCAAAAAGCCAAATTCCAAAGCCAACGCCTGAGCTACTAGCCCACAACAAATGATGTGCGCTGCAAATGCAGTGATGGCGCAAGCGGGTACGCAGGATGTATACTACGAGTACCCCATGTGCGATTCCGCCTGCGGGAAGTGTTTTTATTCGTGAGTGCGCACTTTCAGCACCAGCTGTTGGGCCCCGTGCCTTCTTGCTACTTTCTGTCGAACTTCTTCGCCTAGTGGATTGTTAACAAAAAATTTGCTCTGGGCAGTAGAGAGAGGAAGAAATGCGGGGCCGGGAAAACGAAGTAACAACTTTAGTATGTCGTAGGTGAAGATAATTGATTGCACAAAATTTTTGAAAACCAACAAAACAATAAAAAACGAAATAAAAAAATCACAGCATGATCGGACCAATTAAAAAATAATAATCTTATACAGTTCCCTCAAAAACCAAAGAATCAACAAAAAAGTCCGCGAAAATAGCGTTCAAAATCCCAAAACAATTGGCGAAAATAGCGAACCCTGTAATGCCTTGCATTTCTATCAAAATGCGGAAATGGCAAAATCAGCATCTTTAATCGTTATAATAGCGTAAATAGAAATGATTGGTCGGACAGAATTTTGGAAAACAAGACAGTAAGAAAACAATAAAATTTTAGAAGAATGATCACACCAAATGTAACGTATGCATCTGGCTCTCCTAGAAAACCGAAGAATAAACACGACAGCATGCAAAGCAACATTAAAAAAAAATACGAATAAAAATAGCGTACAGGGTTCAACTCTGCAGTACGCATAGCATTTTCAAAATAAAAACAAAATTAGCGAAGAAAAGGCAATTCATCACGATAATAATATAAATCTACAACCATGCTGAATGAAGCACTGGTAAAATTGATAAGAATAAAATAATCTAACGCTTTTCGCTACTCCTTCGTGACAAGCGGCATAAGAATGATACGCTAAACTAGACAATTCTGTGAACTTTTGGAGCTTTTTCTCTACAACAGCGTTTTTTTCTGCGATATTATTCGCGAATTATCAGCGTAAGCTGAACGAAATACGTCTAACTTAGTGTACTTTTGAAAGCACTATTGCATGATACTGAGAAAATGTAAAATTGCAAAATCCCACAGCTCTGCGTTATGCTACGCAAGCGCCGTGAAACCTAGGTAGGGTGAGGAAATATGCGTGATATCTCTGTTCGTGATACAGAGCGGTAATTTTTTAGTTGTTACGTTTCAGTGCTTCCGATTACATACGCATTATTGTCCTGTGGGCAATGTGTGTATAATTGTATATGGTGAAAAGCTATGTCCTCACACGTAAATAGTTCAACCATCATCGGTTAAAACTAAAATATTTGCGTGACGTCGGGGTAGGTGTCGAGGGCAATATTCCTATGCGGGTTGTGTTATTCGAATAATTGATTGCACTGGAGATTTCAATATAGAATACATATGTGAATGGACCTCTGCCCACCTACTCGTTGGGTCTGTTAAAAATTTCCGACATTGACGCCTTGCCTATACCGCAGCCAGAATGGAGGCGCAATGTGAGGCCGAAGGTAAGATTGAGCTCACCTCTGTGGGCTACCTGGCCTTCCAAATTCGAATAGAAAGGTTGCTGTGTGAGCGTTCTTATCAAGCTTGGTGCGCTTTACATCCAAGCAGTCGAGGTCCCCATCGACATCTTGGTCGTAAATAGCCATGCCGTACGTGTGCATTTCGAGCACCTGAAAGAAACAAAAATAACATGGAGAAATATATGATGTCACACACTTTTAGTTAGGTGCAGAACCGTTACCTAATACATTGCTTCGTATCTGTCAAGAGTGAAAATAAAGACACGAAAGAGTCTGGTCAGTACACAGAGAAATATTGATGCAAAAACTAGTTAAGACTCAAAAGAAATATGTGTTTAAATATTCAGCGATATTTCTTGGTATTCACTTGAAATTAATTGGTTTTGACAACTGTAATCACACAAAAAAGCTTTAGACAACCCGAACTGTCGTGAAAACTTCAACAGGAGTAATAAAAGGCTACGTGCAGTTGGGCGCAACTCCCCAGTTTACATTACGTGCGAGAATCATTTTCCGGCCACACCAGTTATCCCTTAATTACAGCCCAATAACAATTGTGCTGAAACTCTTTATTGGCGTGTTGCCACATAGTTCGTAGCATTTATCATTGATTTGATTTCATTGTGCTTTTAGGTCTACCGTGTGTGGTTGGAGTCGCGTTAAACGCAGGCGCTGGTGCGACTCTTTCCTCTCAATGCTTCCTCTTCGACTTGGCGCGTCATAGGCTAGACCTGTCCACGGTCTCCCATTGCACATTATTTCATTTCAAGGGTCTACAGCGAGATGGGAAGAGCCGTAAGGCTTCTCTCTTTCCCCTTCGACTTAGCTTACCTTCCTTGTGGGACCCAGTATTCGGACATCCATAAGAAAAATGGACCTTCAAAATGTATAAGGCCGACGTCACCATAAAGACCCTATTTTTTTCACAGTGTAATGTTAGTGATTCCTCCATAACGGCCACACAGAGATAGGCTCCTTTTAAGAGCACCTCTTTTAAAGCGGAGAGAGATTGAGAGAGGAACTTAACTAAGCTCTTCCCCCGATAATAGAAAAAGGGGGCTCACGCGAAGCATGGCCCCAGTGAAAGCGTAGAGCAATCCCTTTTGCCAAATCAAATAACTTCGCCGGAACGCAATTGTTTTGTACGGCTGTCTACTTCCCGGAGTTCGGCGTTAGCGTGAAGAGCACACGCAGATTCTCGGTCACGCTCACACTTGCGTTCTTGCATGCTTCCCGCAATTCCGGAGAGCAGAGCTAGCGCTCGCGACCCATTATGGCCAGAATACATGGAGCGAATATGCGGCAAAAAGACGATAAACAACGCGTCGTGGTGGAAAAAATGTCGTCAAAAAAGTTCTTCGTGGGTCAGAAAAGTTCGGCGGCGGCGGAGCGGCAACGAAGCGACAAACCGAAAAAACCAATCAGGCCTTCTGATTTCCCCTACATGGCGTGTACAGAAGGCGAAGCACGATCGCTTTGGGAGGGAGGGATAGACGGTTCGCTTTGATCGTGCCTATTCGAGCTAAAGAAACGGGACGGTTAATCTGAGATTGTTTGAGAAAAATGAAATTGCAACAAGTGAAGTCCGTCTGATTCTGATAGCTGAAGCCGCAAGCGAAACACGGTACCGTCCCAACTGCCGTGGCTTGTGTCGTAGAGATAGGCATGTACAATAGCCTTTATTAGGTTAAAGCCAATCAGGGTACCTAACTTGTATTAACAGCAACATGGGGATGATCTGCAAGATCGGCGAGTAAGGAACAGGCGGTATCACTGTGAGCGCCTCTCAAATAGAACAAAAAGCTCGAAGCAACCAGCTGTGTGTATTGAGAGCCCAGTTTAACATGCTGTATTTTGCCCAAAGCTGACATCTGTTGGGGTATAGTCGAGGTAGAATGCCGGCTTTATATTCTGAAGCTCACTAGTTCGAATCTTTCTTGGGGGGCATCCGCTATTTTTTTCTACTTTTACCGCGTTTATGAACTTCAAACAAATATATAAGTAGAGGAAATGCCCCCGATTCACGGAGGATCGTTTCCCGAATTACAACCCAAGCGGGCAGCATATTAACTTAGTCTGCTTACGGAACGCCACCGTTGATTCTGGGCTTGGAGGGTCGGTTAGCCACACTGAACCCATACCAGCGGCGGCGTGGCGGCGGACGACGTGTCTTTCGCTCCATGTAGATCAGCCCGACGAACATACGGCGTCATGCCGCGCCAGATTTTCCGCCGCGCGAACTTCGTTGTGAAAGTTCGCGCCATGTATTCTGGCTTTTACGTGGCTTGCGGTTAACCGACTGTCAAGAAAAACGCGCAGAAAGATCCCCCGACAGTAGGAGTATGGCGTGATCCACCGCGCCACTTGTGAGATTGACGACCTCTCTCCAGATAGAGGGAGCGGCTCCGATTGGCGCGCCGACATCTGTCTAGTGCGGGAGTGGAGCGAAAGCTGCGAGCGAGGAGGCGGAGAGGGTAGGGTATGGAGGAGACAAGTCTTTTCGGCTGACGCCACCGACCGCACCTGTAAGATTTCAAGCTTTGGGTAAATAAAACATCAGTAACAATAGGTTAGTGCATCTTGGTGGCAACCTTAGTGTTGCAACCTCACGACAAACTTAGTGTTGCCGTGAGTAGAGTACAGCGTGTTCTGCATACGTGTGAGCGGGCTTTCGTGCATGTGCGTGCCTGCGTGTATGTGGGTGCGTTTGTATGTTTGCGCGTGCTCGTGTGCATGGGCATCGTAAGGGAGGGGGGTGCAAAAGGGGCACTTGGTGCCGCCACTTCCACGAGCCAGCCCAGCACAATTGCCCCGCCCCTTGCTATCTCCCTCTTCCACCTGGATAGAATGAATTTGCCCTAGTCAAGACAAAATCTTGTCAACGCCCATGCTTGTTTGTGTGCTTTACGTGAAACGTTTATGCAAAATATTTGTGGCACAACAATCACGGTAGTGCTTTGTCCCTGTGGAAATAAAAAAAAAGCCTGGTGCCGACCGCGCCAAAGAGCCTTGCCGTGAAAGGGCAGCGAAAACAAAGTACAACCTGGTGTAATGGAAAACACTTGCGCTATTTGAATCGCGTCACTTAGTTTTGGGCTCTAAGAACCTTGTTTTCCCCCAAAAACATCGCAAGACTTTCAAAATTCATGCAACGAAACGTCGACACTTACACAAAAAAAAATTTTAAAAAGTGATCAGTGCGGGAACTCCTTGAGAGCCTTCCTGTGGCACAATCTGGCAGTATGTGAAGCACGACTAAATATGTGAAAGTAACAAAGAAAGCTCGGTGAGTTGGTAAGGGTGCATGGTGAAAAGAAGCGCAAAAAATTTTGCAGGGACATCTGCGTTTTTATCCTATGATGTAAGGTGCAATAGCGATACTTCGACTCCCCAGAGCGTTTCCGTACGCAGCTGCTGCATTTCCGATCTAAGCTTCACGAGCACTAAAGCTTATCGAAGAGAGAAAGACTACCAACCATGGTTTTTAATCCCCTGGTCCCAGGAGGGACAAAGGCTCTCTGCGCTTCTGTGGCTTAAACTCTGAGCGTGAAAGCTTCCAAAGGCGAGGTGTTGGTTAGTTTAGGCGATGAGTCAGTGTCAGTGTATCAAAATGTTTATTCCGTGATGTCTATGCCGGGCTGAACAATTTCACTTTTTATAAAACGATATGGAGAAGATCTTTGTTCAGGAAGATTATGTGGTGGTTTACGAAAATTGTGGAAAGAGATGGCAGGGAGCTCAAAGGGGCAACCTGAGTCTACGGCACCAGATGCAGCAGCTCCTTCCCTTGTCGTCTGAATCAGCTAACGCTAATCTTGAGGTAACGAGGGGGTCAAATCGGACTCCCATGTTTCGAAGAAGTGGAATATGTTACATTTAAGTTGTATTCCCCTGGCCAGACCATTGGGCATGGGTAGATTTGGCGCAAGAGGGTGAATATTTCCCTATTTTAGGAGAGTTCCAAGTGAATATCTGATGTTCATAACGAACACCTTGCCGCACATAGATTGTCAAATAAATTTGTTCGTTTTTAGTCCACAGAGTTTGTGGTTCTTCGGCATTGATACCTAGTTGTTGGAGGCATAGGATGAGTATTCGTTCTGAACGTTTTTGGAAGGGGGCAGGAAGGAAAACCTTTGGAAGGAAAACCTTGGTGGTTTTCACAAGGAGCGCGGTAGTGAGTTTCTATGTGCCTCTTGAACAGTGCGTCGTTCACTTTCAGAGCATTGGATGCGACGTGTCCAGATGACGTTTGTCACCTTTTGCGAGTCTGTAATGATGTTACGCATTTATCCGATACTTCCGCTAATCGGATTCCCAAGAGAATGGATCCAACTTCCACTTTGTTCATGTGTATGGGATGGTCATGCAGCCACAAAGATTGTCCGAGTAGTTAACAACGACAATTCGGGCCTCGTGCTTTCGTTAATCCCGCAGTTGGTGTATACTCTGGTCTCATGAAATCGAAAGTTTCCGCAAATGAACTTGAGCCTGCCATACCTCCCCTCCTTTTTGGTAGAGGAGAGTTTTTATGCGGCATCGTGAATTGGTGCCATGTCTATCATGGCGTGCAGTGGTTTCCTTTCAAAGGGGTGGCGGTGCGTGTGGGATGCCTGTTTGGAGGGCCTGTTTCTTTTCGAAACGGATACAATGGCGCCTCCCGATGTTGCTTTTACATCTGCTCTGATTGTGGTAAAAGAGTGCATTGTTTTCTCCGATTTCTTCAAATGCGTCAGGAAGACACAAGTTGAGAACCTATTTTTAAGGTAATTTTAACTTGACCGCGTGGCGCTATTTGTCGTTTACTAAGCGGAGCTTTTAGTGGAGACATAGTCGTAGGAATATTGAAAAGTATTCTAAAAACTTATGTGATTAGACACTATTAGTGGGCTTCATTTTAGCTGTTTTCCGCTTATTATCTATCCCTTCCTTAATGTCTGAAATACCAGCGCTATTCATTTGTCCCCTGTGTTACGTCTGTCACCCACTGTTGGGGATGGCTAAGTCACGGTAAAAAAAATAAAGCCGTTCCACTCAATGTGAAAGCTGTCGGTAGTGCGGAGCAGTGATTCGCCATAATGGGCTGTACCGCCGTTATCCGCGTACTGCTACCACGCCAGGCAACTCAAATTTCCCGCGTTCGCAGTGCTCGCGCGCCCCTGCCTGACACTGCGCCAGCGGGAGCACTGCTCTATTTGTGCTTTTCTCCCCGCTCATGCCGGTGTTGCACTGCCACATTTTGCGTTTAATATCGTAAAAACGAACCCAAAGGTCGTCCTTAACTAAAGGAACGCGGGTGCTGCCGGTAAATTACGATTACTTTTTCTCAAATGTATCTATAGTTTTCTTTGCGCTAAACAACGGGAAGAGGTATGACAAGCGCGAGCGTTTCACGAGTTTCGAACGCTTGTGACTATATAAACCTCTTGGCTTTCGAAGCTTCTGGGGTACGCCGCGAACAACAGCGTCACCCCGGGACGCCGCCTAGGTGCTCTATATACTTGGGTCGAGCGAGTGAGCTAGGACGACAAGGCGAGGGCGTAAAGTGCTCTGCACTTACAACACAGCGTGGTGGCTCAGTGGGTAAGGCGTTGCGTTTCTAGGCCTAAGACCGCTGGTTCAACTACCGGTCGCGGCGGTCGTTTTTGCGATAAAAGTCAAAACTAAAAACCACAAAGTGTCTAGATTTTGGCGCATGTTCAAGATCCTAAAGTAGACAACACTCTTCCGGAGGCTTCCAGTACGACACACCTCGTAGCACACGAGCAACCTAGCACCATAAATTACCGGGAATTTATATTTTTGATCATCTGGTTGAAAACCGCATTGTTGTCCGGAACGAATGCAGACCGTGACTGCCGTGCATGCTACCATCTTCTGGGCATAGAACAAACTTTACCGCGCACGCGCGGCACTTGGTGCAAACTCGTGTCCTTTCTTTCGTATCCGACGTTGTATCATTGTCCTCCCTTCCGAACTTTTATTGCTGTAGCGCCAATTTACAGGCATAGAGTTTCATACTAATATACTCTAGAGGGAAATCTGGCGCCACTGTCTAGGAGAGCCGCGTTTCAGCGAGCGTTCTGTCATATGCCGGGCAGGCACGTTCCACTTGTCTTTGGCATGGCTCCCAAATAGGCTGGAAAGTTGCCTCTGGCTGCAAAAATACAGTTCAGCGGAGCCCTCGAATCTTGCTGCCTGAGTCATAGCTTCTGGGTGGCAACGGTGACGTATTTCGTGGACGCCTGATGAGCATGGCTGATAACGGACGGTTAGGAGCCACGGGGAGAAGGAGGGGGAAAAAACGTTCATTGCTCCCATTGAACGGAAAGAAAGGAGCGCGGGATGGTTGTCGGTGATTCATGGTGGGTGGCGTCCCTAGTCCGGGAGAAAGAGAGAGAGAGAAACGTTTATTCGAGATTTCTAAAGTGGGAGTGGTTCCCCAGTCCGGGAATCCATCAAGTGAGCGGAGAGCTTTCGCTCTGGATGCCAGGAGCTGCTGGACGTCCAGATGGTCGCTGGTCACCAGGTTCTCCCACAGCTCAGGGGTGGGAAGAGGGGACGGAGAGGTGGAAGTTTGGGATTGCACACACACTGTATTATAATATGAGCTAGAGTTCCGGGTTGTGAACAAAACTGGCATAGAGCAGATTATTGAGTTGGAAACATATGATGCAGGCGAACTGGGTGAGGAAAGGTATTGGTTTGTAGTCTGCGGAGCAGCGATTCTTCTTCTTGGATAGCGCAGGGTGAGAGAGGGGAAGTGTTGTCCGGGATGCCATGGCCAGTTGCAGCTCGAATAGTCCTGGTCACCAGGCCACGCTGGTTATGCAGGTCATCGCTACTCAGCAGGACCTCCACTGCTCGTGTGTCGGCGCGATGACTTCAGGTAGTTCGGTGACGCCTTTACATTCCCTATACCATGTGGTACAGGGTGTTGCGCGTCCCAGAGCAGAAGTTGCAGTCGTAGCTGAAGAGCCTGGGGTGTATTTTGGACAGCTGTGTGGCGTGCGGAAATGAATTTGTCTGCAGTCTCCGGAATTGTGTGGCTTCTTCTTTGGTTAGCTTCGGGTGGGGTGGCTGGTATCGTCTTCTTGATAGCCTGAGTGCTCTAATATGTCTTGATGAGGGTTGAAGACCGGTGTGAGAGGCCTCGGGTGGCGGTACCTGCCACTTCATTACCCTCTAAAGACTCGTGACCTGGTGTCCAAATGATATAAATGTCCACTGGAGTTTTCCGTGTTTTTGAAGCCTTATGTAGTAGAAGTGCCATCGCTGAGATACGGCCTTTTGAAAATTACGGCACGCAGCTTGCGAGTCGGTGATGACGGTCACCCGGCCTTGGGTATCTGGTACTGTGGTGATGGCAAGCACGACAGCTGTCTCCTCCGCAGAGTCGGTGTCGTCTGTGTTGACCGTTGCTGAGCACAACTCAGATCCTTTACTGCTTGTCACACTAACCGCGTACGCCCACTTGGTTCGTGCCGTGCACCTCGCAGCGTCGACGTATTTTGTTGAGCTGTCCTTGCTGTAGGCTTTTCGCAAGGCCTTGATCCTGGCTTCCCTTCGCCCCTTGTGGTGAACCAGGTGCATGTTGCGTGGGACGTTTTCAACTATATGTATTCCCTCAAGGCATAGGGGATGCGTCGTTTTTGGTTTTGAAGTCCCACGCTTGGCTCGTAACCGAGGCTGTACAAGGTAGCTCGGCCGGTCGGGGTAAGCTTGAGTCGCTCCATTTGGCTGGCCTAATGCGCCTCTGTCAGTTGCCATGTGTTGTGAATTCCTATCTGAAAAAGTTTCTGTATGGAGATCTTGGCTGGCAGTTCCAGTGCTAATTTGTAGATTTGACGAATTAAAATGGCGAGTTTATTTCAGCAATTTTGAGCCCAAAGTAAGGGGTACCGTAGGTAATTTTCCTAATTACCAGGGCCTGTACCACTCTGATCGTGTCCTCTTCTTTCAACCCGTGTTTTTTGCTTGTTACTCGCCTGAATAAATGGGTTAACTGGGTCAGAGTGTTTTGTAGTTTCTGGAGAGTGGCAGCCCGTACCCCACCTTTTTGAAAGGACAGACCCAATACTCGGAGTGTATCGACCTGTGGGATGGTAGCGCTATGAAGCGTAACTTCTGTGTCGGGGGTCTCGGCGGGGGGTCTACCTCTTGTTCGCTTCTTGAGTATGAGAATTTCCGATTTTTCCGGTGCAATAGAGAGCTTACATCTTTTCAGATGGGTTTCCGTACAGTTAACGGCTTCCTGCAGGGCGTCCTGTTGTATGCCTGCTGGACCTTTGGTAGTCCAAAAGGTCTGGTCGTAGGAGTAGATGGCATGCCTGAGACCTGGGATGGCATTTAGCTGGTCAGGTAGGTGCATCGTTGATAAATTGAATAGTAATAGCGAGATGACGGAGCCCTGTGGAGTGCCCTTTGCGGTGACGTAGAATTAGGGGGAATCAAAAAATTGGCCTAATAACGTTATCGCGTTAAAAAATACCAACATACTGAAGGAACCTATACAACAGTAAAGGGCGATTATCGGAAGTTCATTGACTGATTGATTGTAGGGTTTCACGAGCCGACGCAACGAAGGCGATGAGGCAGGCGGTAGTGGAATGCTCCAGATTAATTTTGACCACCTGGGGATCTTTAACGTGCTCCGAAATCTCGTACACACGGCTTTTTGCTTTTCGCCTCCATCAGAAAAGCGGCCGTCGTGGCCACGAATCGAGCCCGTGGCATCGTGCACTCTATCAGAAGTGTTTTTCGAAAAGTTTTTAGCGGAAAGAGTTCATATGAAGTGTTGCAGAGTCACTTTAAAGAGGCCCTAATTAGGTCACAATTTCAAGCTCGCTATCGCTAGGCAAGCGCTCTTTGCTTGCCTTATTTATATGTGAAGTTTTACCACCATTCAACAGAGCTTTCACGTAGCTTCTTTGCTTCTGACGTAGCCTCAACGGCGCAGCTGGCGCTGACGACTACGCCATCTATTGGCGGACTCCATCAAACATTGCAGGCAATCAGTGCTGCAGCCAATCTGCAGCTATCAGCCAATAAGATTGCGACACTCCGGCATGGCTGATCTTTGTAAGACGAATGTCGATCACCGCCATCCGTCACACGAGCTTAGCTGAGTTTGTTGGTATAGCCTGTCGTTTACAAGGTATGAATAACGCTGACAAGCACATAGATTCTTCCGCAGGCAGAACCGCTAGGCACGTGACCGCGGCAACCATCTGCCTTATCGTGGATATGGACTGCACACGAGTCGGCCCGCACTGCACAACATCAGATCTTAACTATTGCTTAAAATCAGGTTACATACACAGGAAAGGGGATAGCATATCGGTAAAAGAGCGTGCTTGCGACAGTCGATGGCACGGCATCATAAAGCGGTGACCGAATAACTGTGGTGATGCTAAGTATTTTTTGTAAAAACTGACCTGCTATCGCTAGCGCGGCCTACGCGAAAACCAGTGCCACGCAGCCATTATTAGGTGGAGCATGCGCGCCGGCT
Organism: Haemaphysalis longicornis; assembly: GCA_013339765.2. Taxonomy (NCBI): domain Eukaryota; kingdom Metazoa; phylum Arthropoda; class Arachnida; order Ixodida; family Ixodidae; genus Haemaphysalis; species Haemaphysalis longicornis. Next base: position 142,829,019 of record CM023450.1, read on the forward strand.
GCTGAAAATAAAAACCTGGAAGAACTACTGAGCTGAGCCAATGGCTGCGTGTACCTTGGAGTGCAAGTGCCCTGACAAGTGCCTGTAAGTTGTTGTTCTCGAGGTTATCAGCCCGCAGCACCCACGGAGATTTGAGTTGCGATGAAAGGGTTAACGCTCCAAGCCTTATACCTTTCGCCACCCTATTGAGAGCCCCTTAAAGGGACCCTGCAACCCCTCCGATAAACGCTTTCACTCTCTCCTTTGCATCTGGATGCAATATGAAAGCTGTAGTTATCGCCGGTTTGAGCAACTTGTCGCAGTAGACACGCCTTCCCTTCCTGATTTGCTGTTGTGGCTTTCTACCTAAAGTGGCTACGAAATACGTTCATCGCTGGAACAAAAGAAACGCCGGCCAATAAACGATGCCAAGCTGCAATGCTGTAATTCCAGCGGTTTGAGAAAGCCAACACCTGGGAAGAGAGAAAAATCTTTTGACCAAGTTTCTAAGTTATTTTATGGGCAGAGAGCAGCAAGTTATAGCTGAGGTGCCTTGCGCCTCCTTAATATAGGTACTAGTTGTTTTGGCTAACTATGTTCTGCAAGCATTTATCAGTTCTAAAAAAGTTCAGGTACGTGTTGTAGGATCTCGTGATCATAAAACTTTGCAGACCAGTTTTGAACTGCTTCCAGCCACCTGGGGCGATATTCCAGAAGGCCCGAATTCTGCCTACCCCCAAGTTTCCAGCTGCTTGGGTTATGAAAGTAGAGATAGTGGAGCATTAGATATACTTCGAGCAAAACCCTCCGGAATCGTGCGCGGCACGCCTGCATATTCAGCGCGCTGCATTGGGGCCGCTTTAGTTGATACAGTACGGCTTGTGCTATCTTCCGCATGCAGCGCCATCTGAAATCGATCTGCAATACTCATTCCCTGCTATGAACTAGATAACCCCACTGATACTTTAAAATCCCCAGCCTGGCTTTTGGCCATGCTGTGCGCGCATAGAGTTTCTTACAATAAACACTAGACCCGAATCTGGCGCTAGCGTCTATGCGGCTCAGATCAATGCCGTCTGTGTCGTCATGAACCACCATTACATCATGCGCTTGACTTAGTTTCAGCGTTGGCTTGGTTTGAAACGTTTTAGTAACCACAAATTTAAACCAAGTGCCACAAAAACGTGAAGAACAGTGTGCAATTATTTAGGTGGAAAATAAAACAGGCTGTTTTAAAACTGGGGAAAAAGTAAGTACAGCATTTGTTGCCGAAACGGTTGTACCTGCTATTCTGCACGCCAAGGTGGCAGTTACCAGCGAAGTTAATATTTTTGGGAAAACTCATTAGAGATGCTTAAATATTTTACCATTATTTCTAAGGACAAATTGCTCGAATAGTTTGGAATGTTTTTGAAGCGTGCCTAAGAAAACTTCGCGTTCGTGATGAACCGGTGCATCGACCGTCAGCTACGTTTAACAAAACTTGCTGCTGAGCGACTTGGTTTATACTTGAAGAAAACAGAAAACCTGGCGTTACACAGTCGTGCACGATGACAAGGAAGGACGGATACAGGCGCCCGTACCTTTTGTATTTCGTCTTCGTCGAAGAACGTTTTGTTTCTTTTTTTGTAGGCTAAAAGTTTCGGGGCGGCATATTACCCGCTCAGTGACACGTCCTTCGACTGCGGCATCACTAACGTCAGGTACGATCACGCACTGTCTGCTGTTTCACCCAACATGGCTACCACAGAACAGGGAGTGTTTCGCCTTCCTCGTTGTTTGTAGACGTGTTAATGCATAGTGAAGAAAGGAAATCCCCAAAACCGCTTAAGAATACAATGGTCATGCCAAGCCCAAGCAAAAAGATGTGGTCTTTCCATAACCCCCGACGCCGACATGGATTCCCAGGCGCAGCTTTCTCTCTAGTACACTTACTGAGAACCTCTATGCCTGCGCGGGTTTGCGTTTTTCTCGGAGATCTGTTTTTCCACTGAATATAGTTTGCTACGCCGCTTGAGGCTAGTCCCAGTGCAGCTCTGCGCAAGCACAAACCATCAAAGGGGTCCACTGTAGCGAACAGAACGTGCCCTGCACCCAACCATCAAATATGGCTCTTGTTTACGGCTTTTTTGAGTGTGCATGGCGGGTGCTTATCAGAAATCATCCCAATTCAGCGTTTTAATGGCGTGTTTGGGCATTGGCGAGTGCGTTTTAGACGTTGAAGTTGTGTCATTTCTCATCGACTGTGTTTTCACGGTGCATGAAGGAGGCTCCCTGTGGTAAAATCCTGTCGTGTTGGCCTCTCCTAACGGCTCCTGGAATAGTGAACTCCAGTTCGGACCAGAAAACTCGGTGACTGTGGTACCATTGGCTGACGGTGGCCTGGGAACTTCATTTTTGCTTAATGCTAAGTTTTATCGCTGCTAGCGGGCATCAAATGACGACTTGTGGCTACGAGGCTACGCCCTCATAAAGTGGGCGTCATGGGTGGGTGTGGCTTGGGTTGTTATGCCACCCCAGGAATGGGCTGGGAGTGGTTGACTGACATTAGAACTCGGAGGAGGAGGCCGAGTTCATCTCGGGACTTCCGTGATGGCCGCTGCTGCGGGGTGGTTTGGTTTTATATTCGCCATAGCAGGCCTATTTCTAACCCGACGGGTCTTTTAAACCAAGGAGGAATTTATAGCTCATTTTTAGCTCTAGAAAAGTCCTCTGCATTGGTTCTGCAGCCGGCTGGCGATAGACCGTCGTTTGCGACGACTTAGGAGCGAATTTCGCTCCATGACCGTCGAGGAGCAAGTGTAGTGTGCGCTGTGCTTTTACGGGACAGGCCGGTTTTAGAGAAGCACTGGTGGCCACCGCCCTATCAACCACCACCAGTCGACCGTCAACCGGTGTGTGTGCCTTACGATCAGTGGAGACGTGTCTCGCGGACCTCGCCTTTCTTTTAGGCGGTTTGTCGGACATGGCATCTGCAGGGTCCTACCGCGCGTTTATCCTTCTGCAGCCGGAGCGTGCGCGTCACTTATCGTCTGCTCGCAAAACAGTTTCAAACGAAGCGTTGCATGAATGTGCGTCTTGTTTTTCATCACCCGCGGCAGACAGACTCGCTAGAGGGGTTGCGTGACGCGCATGTCTTGTGAAAAGGTTAGTGGTGGGACAGCTTGCACGTAGTACATATACTGTCAAGGAGGCAGTCAACGCACCGATAGCCGGGTGAGGTGGTTTATTTGCAGGGGTGAAACCGACAGGAAAGCAGGTCCGAGCGTTTGGATAACCAAGCTCGTTTCTCTCGCATGCACCTTATGGGGTTTTTCTTTTCCTGACACGTCTTTGACGCATACCCCCGCGTAAGGATTGGACATAATCCTACCTTCCTCTTCCACATGGTTGATGCTGGTGCGGCGCATACCCCGATAGCTTGATGGCCTGTTGCATCGGTTGATTCTCTCGCTACAATACAATCAACGGCGCATGTCTATTGTCAGAAAGCGATCCTTACACATTTCCACGGGTTTTGTTTGGCGTCACCGTCGTATGGCAGGAAGCAGAGCATGGAAAGCGCGTGAATTCGGGCAGAGCTAAGATTTAAAGCAACCACGTGATGCCAGATGGAGGGTAATCAGGAGTGGAAAGGGCGCGAAAAGAAGAGAGGGTAATGAGGGGATAGAACTCTATGGAAAAAAAACGACTGTGGGGAGCTTCCTCGAACAAAAGCGGTGAAGTGCAAAATAAAATAAAGCAAACAAATATGAAAAGTGGTTGTTCTTGTTGCAGCCTGCAGACCTCATTTGAGTAAGAAAAGAAAAGCGACTGTTTTGTGTGGTGAAAAATGGAAACCGTTTCTGTCTGCCCATGTTGTCACTTTAATTATAGTAAACTGCACTTGTCTCTCGTATGTCGTTACATTGGGGGATGTGCAAGCTATTTGGAGGTCATCAACATAGACAGAATACATAATCGACCTTGGAACTATTTTGGATATGGAGTTCATTTTTATGACAAACAGTTTCGTACTAAGAATACAGCTCTGAGGAACCCCATTCTCCTGTGCAAAATTTACGATAGGGTTGAGCCCAGGCGAACTTGAAATGAACGATTTGTAATGAAGTCATTCAGGCAATTCCGCATTCTTCTATAGATGCCAAATTCTATAAAATATCGCATTATTCCAAACCTCCATGTAGTGTCATAACCCTTCCCAAAATAAAAAAAGACAGCAAGACAGTGTGGTTTATGTATAAATGCTTCTCGTACGGCATTTTCTAGGCGGACAAGATGGTCAGTTGTTGAGAACACCTTTTTAAAACCGCACTGGTGAATGCCAACAAGTTCGTCCGATTGTAGGACAAAATCTAACCTGGTATTCACGACAAGTTCAAAATATTTGGCTACACAGCTCGTAAGGGCTATTGGTCTATAACTACTAGTGGAGGTTGGTGGCTTTCCGGGTTTTAGTAAGGCTGCAATAAATGCTTTTTCCAGGCATCGGGCATCCTTCCCAATGCCCAAATTTTGTTAAATAACTTTAGAAGTGCTTCTACAGAAGGACCCGAAAGATGTGCGAGCATTTCATAATGGATAACATCTGGCCCGGGTGAAGTCTGCTTACCCGCCGATAGAGCTCTCTTCACTTCTTTGAGCGTTATTAAACTATTATAAGGTTTGTTTGTACCACCGTGTGTTGGAAGTTTTTGTTTCTCAACAAAAACAACGAAGTATTTTAAAATGCTTCTGTGTAAGGCAGGAACTCGAAACGTTGGAGAAACGTTCGCCCAGTATATCCGCCTGCTGTTGCAGGGTACTTTGTACACCAGGTGCTGTTAGAAGAGGAACTGTAAAAGAGGAGTAGGTGTCATTCATTTTCCGAACTTGCTCCCACAATTTTTTATGTGGCCGAGCTGTTTATAGACGAGACATAGATTTTCCTTGAAGCTTTCTCGGCCCTCCGCCGAATGTATCGGGCTTTAGCTCGCTTCCTCTTAAACTCTAATAATGTTCTTGCGTTGGATACCTTCGCAAGACTCCCCATGCTTTGTTTTGCTGCTTTTTTGGCTTCCTTACACTCTTGTGTCCACAATAGTTTGTTGTTTTTCCTCACCATTCCCGAGGACTACGGAGTAGCTAAGCGTGCAGTTTTAAGAATGCAAGATGTAAACCTTTCATTCAATTCATGGGTGCTCAGAGTGTCTGCAAAAACTTGGTCTAAATTTGCTTCGGAAGTAAAAAGTCCCCAGTCGGCAAACTGAAGTTTCCAACTGCGTGGTTCGTTCGAATAATGGTTGGTTATGATCGTTACGCTATTGGTACAGGTAGATGGTCGCTTCCTTGTGGGTTTTAATGACATCCTACGTAAAATTTCTAAAAACAGTCGGTGGAACAAAAGACAAATCTATGCAGCTCATTTTCCCTGACCTTGCAGAGTAGTAGGTAGGTTGCCAGTGTTTGAAAGACATACATTATTGGATAGAATAAAATCCTCTAAAATCTGACCCTTTGCGCCAGTTTCTTCGCTCCCCCAAAAAGTAAAGTGGGCGTTAAATCGCCAACTATAAAAACGGGTCCGGTGGATGGTTTACCAAATCTTCAAGGTATTGCAGTGTTACTCGTAGGTGTGGTTGAATGCACACACAGCACATTGTGATTGTTTTAAATGCAAGCAGGGTGAGAGCCACTGCTTTTAGCCTAGTTCCACGTTTGTCTTCCTGAGCTGCTACGCCATTTCGGACAATTATTGCCAGTCTGCCAGAGAGCCTACTCACCTGTTCTCGGTCGCAGCGGAAGACCTGGTAACCTTTCAGTATATTCTTGTGTTTAAGACCTTGGTTTCTTTCCTGAACACAAATGGCCACAGGTGAGTGTGTGGCGAAGATGTCTTTGATGTCATTTAAAATATTTAAAAGTCCTGTGCAATTCCAGTGGACAATGAATGACATGTCGGTTTTTTTATGGACTGAGAACTAGGTTTTTGGTCCTGTGATTCGGAGCTTCTTTCCCTTTGTGTTGTCTAGGGAGTTCCGCCCCCCTTCCGACGTAGAGGGCGCAGAACCACTTTCAGTTGTGTGCATCGTCTCTTCAGAGACCTTGGGGGGTCGTGCAGGGCGCACGTGTGTTGAACTCATTGATCTCGCCGTGTGGGGTGAGGCCTTGGAGACTGCCGAACCAGGGGTCTGTGCAGCCCGTTTTGTAGGTGGTGGCGCAGCGTTAGCTGCTTCCACCGGGGGCGCGGGGGGTCTTGCTGGATGCCGAAGACCGCTGTGATGCTGTGCCCTGTTGCACCACAACGGAGTAGGATCGCGTAGGCGCCAGTGAGAGTCGCCTCCTCACCTCGTGAAATGTTAGGTTCTCGGTCACTTTGAGTGTGATTATTTCTTTTTCTTTTTTAATGCTGGGCAAGCATGGGAGTATGCTGCGTGGTTGCCCTTGCAGTTCACACAGAGTTGTTGTTCAGATTCGCAGCTGTCGGCAATGTATTCGTTGGAGGCATATTTGGCGCATGTCTCTTGGCCCCGGCAGCTCAGAGAGCCATGGCCATAGCGTTGGCATTTGTAGCATCGGCGTGGGTTTGGTATGTAGGGTTCATGTTTAATGTTTGTGTAAGCCAGCTGTACAGATTCTGGAAACATGCTTGATGCGAAGGAGAGGACGATGTGCTTAGTCTCAATTTCTTTGTTCTACCGTTTGATTTTCATTCTGTAGACATTTGTTACATTTTGTTCTTTCAGCCCTTCTAGAAGCCCACCCTCGAAGAAGTAATTTAGGTCGTCATCTGAGATGACTCCGCGGACTGTATTAAGTCATCGGTGCACGCGGCCAGTTACACAGATCTCTCCAAAAGACGTTAGCTGCGGCAGTTTATCGCACTAACGTTTCTAGAGTACTTCTAGGAGGAGGTCTCTGTTGGCTAGCTTCTTAATGTTGTAGCCTTCACCAATGGTGGCTGTTAGCGTTTTTGCAACTACAAATGGTGAGAGATGTCGGCCGGTTTTGTCGGGGTCGTTACTGTGGACCACATGGAAGCGTGGAAAGTTGACATTTTTCGTGAAAATATTTGTGGTTACATCGGCGCCCCCTCTCTCACGAGAGGGATCGGTTGATCGAGAAAAGAAGCCATAAAAAAATCTGTTCGGCCATGGTGCCAGCCGCCAACCATCGAGCCCAACAAGGGAATGGGACAGAAACTTACGACAAGTCTTTCCACGCCAGCTGTACATCACGACTATAACCAAATATGTCTGAAATGAGGGTAGTTCGCCACACAAGGTTATCCCTAGGCGCCAGGAAAAACGGAAGCTGAGAAGCAATGAGATGACAGGAGAGTTGTTAGAAAGAAGACAGGACAGTGAAAGATGATAGGGAGGACTAGAAGAGGCGATCGCGGATTCCGTCCGAGCGGGTCAGACCGGAGGATCCGTCTACGAGAAGCGGAGGTCAAAGTGGTGTGTTGCCTTCACCAAGGGGCCTTAAGTTCTGAGCACCGGACGTCGGCTCAACCACCAAGATCCTCTTTTCCCCGGACACGGCGCTGCCACGCACGGCTACACGTGTGTGCTCGGGGTACGGGATGTCGCACAGTATACACAAACATCTGCTTTAAAAGATGCTCCTTGCGGGGGAACCTCTGTTCCAGCTGAGTAACACGTCATTAAGCTTGCAAACAAGTTATGGAGTTATAGGCGGAGACTTTAATTTGCCCGATGTAGAATGGCAGTCCGCCATTCCGATAGTGCGAAATACTGCGCTCCCCCGTCTTGTTTTGTAAGCGTTTGCAAAATTATATGTTTACCTAATATCCCGCCATTTTGTTTGATGGGCCTACACCTTGTTAACCCTGCTAAGGTGCTTGTGGCCTGAATATGAATTTTTTCTCGTTATATTTCTTTTTTGACGTACTGTTTTTTTAACATTACAGCCGTAATTCCACTGCTTTGATGCATAATTATTGTTTAAGAAAACGCAATCTGTTTCGTTTGTATGACAAGAGTATTTGTACATTTGTGTTTCCCATTTGCTTCCCCTCCCCCTTACACTAATGCCCGTGAGGGCGATGTAGGTATCCGTATATATAAATAAATAAAAATGAAATATTGTGAGCCACGAGGAGCGCCCACCGGCCTCAGCCGAAGGAAGCGGTAGGCCTATGCCAGGGCAGCATCAAGCCGCAGCTAATTATCGACAAATCGCTAATTTGGCAAGCGGACACTGACCACATATGTCGACCGCTATGAAAATTGAGGTCGATGGCGAAGGAAGTCCGCCGGATCCGGTCACTACAGCACAGTGGTGGAAAGCCGCAGGCGAGAAGTTCAAGCAAAACCGCGTCGGGAAGCCAAGCCTGCCACCCAGAAGCCACGCAAGCCAAGATGGCGCCGAAGTTGACGTTGACGTCTGAAACAAGCGTGGCGATGAACTCGGTGGCGCCACCGGCAAGCGCCTATATCATAAGGAAGAAGAGAGCAAACAAAGGAGAGCTGCTCAAGAGTGCGATATTTCAAGACCTTCCGTGAGAAGACATGAAGATTGTAAAGCGGTCACGCGGCGCGATCCAAGTCAGCAATGTAGCCCAGGTCGAAATCAGATAAGTCATTACTGCAGCGGCGCAAGTCGAAGCAATTCCAGGAAGGGAACACATTATTTGCTCAACCCATCAGCAGAACATATTCATCGTGAGTGCATTGCAGAGGGAGCACGCCGACAAGTACGCCGTGGTATAACGGAACGACATTCCACTTACGACTCCACACCCCACGGAACAGTTAAAAGACTGATACGGGGCATCCCGCTAGAGGACACCGCCCAGTTATTTCTAGACCTAGTGGTGCAGAAACACAATCTGACGGCGTTGCAGGCGAACCGCATTAGCAAGACCAGGACCCTGGTGATCGCATTTGAGGGTGCCAAGTTTCCGAACGACAAGCGTTACGGGAACCTGCGGTAGAATGCTCCCTGCCACACAAGCAAATCGACGTCTGCTACCAGTGCGACCATGTCGTACACCGAATGGACGTGTTAACAAGCCACAAAATCTCATATGCCGTGGGTGCGGCATCACCAAGCCGGACGAAGAGCACGCGTGCGTGCCAAAGTGTGGTCCGTGCAGTGGCATCTCACCACCGTCCAGGTCTGTAAAGGAAGATCGTACGTGTTGTGGCGCCGGCGCTGGGAGCGGCGCCGAGCCAACGGCGACAGCCACCAAAAGGAAAGAGGCCCCGAAGGGCGACCCCAACACAGCACCTCTTCTCGGAGCCGTTCGAGAGCGCCGGCCCACAAGGGCGGCACCAAACCGCCGACGATCGAGATCCCGTTCCCGGGGCGGCCCGAACTGGGCCGCCCTGGGGATTGAAGACGATGGAGAAAGGAAGCAGCTGAGGCTCGGTCTGAAGACGCCGATGGTCCTGTTCGAGGTCCCGGACAAGATCGAGAGATGATGCCGACTCCAACCGACGGCGGATACTGGCCGATAAAAATGTGGGCTGGACCGGCAGGTCTTTCCTCGCTTTAGGGTACCACACAGAGTTCGCATCCCTCAACCCTGCCCCAGCTCCCCCCTCAAACCAAAACGCCGCAACACGGCAAGAGTGCGGCGAATCACAAAAGTTAAAAGACTAAACAAAGGCAAAACGTCCAGATTCAGGAATTTAATGTGCGCAGCGCACTCATGAATAAAATAGATGCGCGGGCTAGCGGTAGCTCATCGAATAAAGCAATAAAAACCAGCAAAGCGAACGAGGGCGCCAGCGAGAAACGCAAGGTGCCGCGGAGGGATCCTCCCCCTCGCCCGGTCAAGAGCAAGGAGGAGAAGCGCAGCCACGTAACAAGCATCGACTGTTCAAGAAGCGACGGACGCCAAAACCAGCGTTGACCGCGAGATCGTAGCAGTGGCGCCGCAGGAGTCTCAGCAACAAGAGCGACCGCCAAAAGAGGGTGAACTGGCAGCTATACTCGACAGCCATCAATCAAATCTTGAGAAGCTCGACAATATTGATGCCAGGCTCGCGGCCTTAGAAGGTCAAGCTAAAGGTCCTGTCAGTCACGCACAAACGACTGGCGCCGAAAGTAGCAACAATAACCGTGAAGAACGGGTTCGCAGCGCGAAAGAAAGAACGCGCAAATAAAACCAAGGAATCGGTCCCGTACAGGCGCCCTCCCATAGAAACGTCTGAAGAAGTGACGAAGAAGCCAATCAGTAAAAAGCAGACCAGCGGGGCAGATACAACGACCATTTACCAGTGGCAATGCAGAGGCATCCGCGCCAGGGAGGCCGAGTTACAACTTCAGATACATGGGCTCGACCAGAAACCTCACATGATCGAGTTGCAGGCGACACACAGCCGACCCAGACTCCCGGGATGCGTGACCTACGCGGACCCGATGGAAGGGGGCACGGTGGTACTGGTGTGCAACAACGTGGCAGCCACCCAGCACCTCACAGCGCAGAGGGGCGGCGAACACATGCTCGTGAGGTTCACACATGGAAGGTTGGCAGCGCAGGAAACCTGTTTGTGATGAGTGCATAGTGCAGGCCGTCACAAAGGCAGTACGACTTAAGTAACACATTGAGCCATGCGAAGAGTTTGGCGGGGAACAGGCCGCTCCGGGTAATACCTATCTCAACGAAACAAGGCCCGAGCAAAGGCCATGGAGGACCAAGAAATGGCGCTTCTTAACGAACCAGGCATCCCCACCCGAAAAGGAAACAGTGTCAACAGAGATACGACAACCGACCTGTCATGAATGGCCTGGCCGAACGAAGACGTAGAGCTGGGTTCAAATTACAGTATTATAAGCATAACGATCAAGGGACGAAGGTTACGGGCGGCTCTCGGCAGAGCCCAGATCACCGACTGGGACCGAGGTTTCTTCCGGAGCCCTCAATTTCTTCCGGAGTAAACAAGGCCTCCGGAAGAAAACGCGGAGGGCTGCAGACATGAAACATGTGCAGAATGGGAGCGAGAGCAAAATATCGCGCTCGACAGATTTACTCACAAATTTGTGAAAACGGTGAAGACAGCCCTCCGTCGACGGCAAGCTAGCCCACATGTGAGCGGCGCGGCACTCGCTCACGCGGAAATGGAAGCGTCAACGTCTAAACAAGAAGCTTGTGAAATGCATCGCGATACTCAACGAACAGATCGCTCAATACCCAACCAAGCTTTGCCGAGAGAACCGGATGAGTAAGTGCGACATGCTGCAGGGCAAGCTGTCGGCGCGCTGGACCTGGTACCTGTTAAGACTCCTGATCGACTGGCTGAGCAGCAAGTCCGCAACTAACCGGAACCTTACCAAAGTTTTGAAAGCTTACGACCACAACGGTGAAACACTCATTGAAGACCTCAATACAAAATACCTCAAGACTGAGCGAGGATGGTTTCTGATACCGGAGGAGTACGGGGGACCGGAAAATTTGGCATTGGACAAACGGTTCACCACCACGGAATTTTTAACCGCCTTTGATGAAAGTAAGAAGAGCTCACCGGGAGTGGACGGACCCCATTACATACAAGCTGCTCAGCAACATGAGCAATGCGGCGGCACGCAGGCTCATGGGTCACATCAACAGAAACTGCGAGTGCTCAGAGTTGCCCGCAGAATTGAAAGAGGACGAGGACGATCGAGAACATGCGCCCGATCTCACTCACGTCCTGCGTGGGCAAGGTCATGGAACGCATGGTTCTCAGAAGACTTCAAGCACACCTGGGCGAGGCGAGTCAGATGCCGGCGACCATGTACGGATTCCGCCAGCACATGAGCACCCAAGACGTGCTGATCCAGTTACAAAAACTAGTGATCAAGACAGCAACGAGTCACGCGCCCCGGGGGATACGGGTTTTGGACTTCAAGGGAGCCTTCGACAACGTGTCTCACTATAGCGTTCTCGAGAACCTACACAAGACGGTGGTTGGCCGCAACACCTACGGCTACATAAAGAATTTCTAGCCGAGAGAGCGGTGACCATCCGCATTGGAGAGGAATGGTCGCAGCCTGTGGAGCTTGGAGACAGGGGTACCCCACAGGTGTCGGTCCTGCGCCTCTGCTCGTCAACCTGGTCCTCCTGCCCCTGTCCGAACTGGTCAATCAGATCGAAGGCGTGTACCACGCGTTCTATGCCGACGATATAACGGTTTCAACGAACCGCGCAGGTTCCGATGCCTGGGTGGAAGACCTCCGTCAAAGAGCGGCAACAACCATCCCCGAGTATGCCAAGACCTGCGGCCTGAGCTGTGCTCCGCAGAAATTTGAGCTGCTCATGGTACATACCGGAAGACCAAGGAAAGAGCCGCTGCCGAACCTGGTTATCACCATCGACCACACGGAGGTGAAGCCAACGCATGCAGATCCGGATACTGGATCTGCTGTTGCGGAGTGACGGCAAGGCGCACGCGGCAGTTAACCAAATCAAGACCAGAACACAACAGATCCTGAGAATGATCCAGGAAAGTCACCAACCGGAATCTAGACATCAAAGATGAAGACGCACTCCCCCTGGTGCAGGCGTTCATTGTGTCACGCGTAGCGTAATACCACACCGTACCTCAAGCTTACGAAGGTGAACCGCGAGATGCTGAACGCGACGATAAGGAAAGCAGTCAAGCTCGCCATGGACATCCCAATATACTCGTCCACACAGAAGCTGCGGGACATGGGTGCCCACTGCGAGGCGGAAGAGCTGGTGGAAGCTCTCCTATTCACCCAGAGAAAGATTCTTAGCCGGTGAGGGCATGGCAGGGCTGTGCTACGTAAATAGGATGGCAAATTGAACAGCAATCGACAATGGAGACGCTGCTCACGACGTGGACAGACGTTATTAGGACCAAGCCCCTCCCCCGGAACATGCAGCCGGGGAGGAACGACGAGAGACGCTCTGCGCGGGCCATGGCACTGGCTGGACAGCTGAAAAAGGACCACGAGGTTCTCTACGGGTGCGCCTGGCTCCCCAAACACGGCACCAGAGCAATGGTGGTTGTCGCAACCATTGATAAGCTGGTCACCGGCGTATCAATCCTGATGACGAATCCAGCCGAAGCATACGTGGCCGTGCCCCTCGCACCAGCAAAACGGGAGTGGAGGACCGTGCAACGATTATCGCCAAACGCAAATCACCGTGACGGGCGTCAGGCTCATGTGGGTCCCGGATCAATCGCAGGTGGAAGGCAACTCACTCGCCGACCTCTATAGCCCGCAAACTGGCAATACGGGCCGAGGACAAGCCAAAGTTACCGAACCCCGTGACGAGTTACAAAGACATCTTCCAAATGTGCAGAAGCGGCAGATGTAGGCTTCCCGGTCAGGTTCCGCAACTTAGCCGAAGGCAGCAAGCGGAATCGCTACGTTCGCAAGCGGGATCGCTTGCGGATCCACTGCTCTTGCACAAAATGTTCCTAGCAGAGCAGGACACTTCATGCCCGCTTTACAAACAATTCGAAGCCACTCTAGCACACATTCTTGCCGAGTGCACTAAGCTCAAGAACACTCCACTATTCCCAACCCCACTCTACAGACCCCAACCCACTAGAGTGATGGGAGTCCGTGTACAGCCCCGACCTACCGACCCAGCTTGCGCTGGCGGTTAGGGGCCAGGAGCTGCTGGACAAATATGGGACGTAGAAGAAGGTTCCACCCCGTCTGGTGCCTGAGTGCACTAACTTTTTCTAATGGCTCAATAAAAGTTGATTCTCTCTCTATACGGTTCTTTGAGCTGTCTGAATTTCAGACAGGGTGCTGGCACGTCTAACGATTTTTGAATATTTCACCAGTAAGCTGCTATGTGCGCTCACGCGTTTCAGTCAAATATATTGAATTTTATAAACTCGTCAATTGCCAGTTTGCATTCCTTGTGTCAGGAATTACGCAAGAACGCCGAATGGTTTCCATATCTCGTTTCAAGGAGTAGGCATGTGCGAAAACTGCGTGCGCTCTTTGATCGCGCTGATGATGCCGGCTGGACACGAAGAAAAAATGTTGTATTCCTTATATGGTCGTCGGTGTTGTGATCATTTGTGCGTTGACCAGAAGGAAGAAGTTGCAGGCGAAAATACCACCCATTTATTTAAATGCCCTGTGGAAGCCGTGTTCTTTAATAAGAGTTTAAGGTGTGTGCAGAGTTTAATGAAGGAGTTGCGGTGATTCACACACCGCTGCAACTGTGGCACCACCTTGGGCATTAGTTTCTTCTAAAATACACCTTCCAGATGATTTTACGCAAGCAATTTCATGGGCTCAATTGATTTCCTATTCGTGTGATCATTGTGTTGCCGTATGGCGCGGGAAACCTGCCTAGGACCATCCTGTAATCTATTGGGATACTTTTAGTGCTTCTTGTGTACTCCAAGCGTGCTATGGCAAATTGTTTTGGGAACTATGTGTTGCGCTAAAAATTCCATTCACCGTTACTTTGTTGGAAAACTAGAAACCACGGCGGTGCGCAACCACGATTTCACAACAAAACGCTGGCACGCTTATAAGTGGAAAAGCTCGTCCTGTGGCGTGATAGAAACAATAACGCCATCTACTTACAACTGTCACCCCCATACCAAAGAAGTTGGAAAGAGCAACCTAAACTATGTTTGACAGTTAGTGTATAGCAGTTACCAAACAGAACAATTCGCGCGTGTCGCTTTCAAGTAAGGCGTTACACCGCGCATCAAGTCAGACCTCATCCCCTTCATTTGTCAGTCTTTTTAAATAATGTGAGTTGCAGGTCCCTGTAGCTTTGAGAGCAGAGTCGATTACCACTTCCACTTTTTGGAGTTGCAAATGTTCGCTTACTGCACCTTACGTCGGGTCCTCCACGACGTCAATTTTCGTTTGTCAGCTGTCGTACCGGTTGTAGAATAGAAACATTTGAAAACGCTGAGCCATTTTTTGTCTCTTCAAGATTCGGAACGGAGGCCGTAAGAGCCACTCGGTTACATACACGGTGCAACCATTCATTAGGAACAGGTTGCGACGAAAATTACGGCGATAGCTCAGCGGTTCTAAGTAGTGCAGTGATGTGGAAGCTTGAGTGTCCACTTGCGGAAGGTACAAGGGTCTTCTTAGTATCATGAGCCTATTCCTTTTGTGTGTTTTTCTTCCTTCAGGTACAAGGCAACACCACGCACACGCATTCGCATCCACTATCAGAGATGAGATTCAGAGGGGACTTACATCAATGCTGGCGCAATGCCAAATAAGTACCTAATTATCATCCTGGTGTGATCTATCACGCGGCAGGCCGCAACCTGTGCATTTCATCCAGCTTCCAACTAGAGGCCCTTGAATGGCGTTTATCGCGCGAAGCCTGCTGGCACGTGTACTCCCCTTTCCACGACACTCATAAAGGGTAAACGCCAGACAAGCGCAAGAGCACGATGGGGAAAACACTGACCAATAGGATTTACGTAAATTACTGTATTCTAACATGGTTATAGTAAAGTATGTTTGTACACTGATTCGTAACAATGAGACTGCTTATAACTATGAATTTCCGAATTTTGACCCACAACTACCATTTGGCTATGGGTCCAAGCACTATGGGCTAATATTATGTACCCATGCCCTAAATAAAACCAATTATCGATTCATTGATTGATTGATTTATCCCTTGAAGAATGCAATATGCTCGTACCTCAAAGGAAAAGAAAAGGGAAAGAAAAACCCAGCAGGAAAAAATGAAATGGGGGCGTACGAGCAGTCGTTCATCTTTTGTATGGTGTGGACACCGGGTTTTCGCATTTTGCACATTTAACAAGTGCTTTTTCACTAAAAAAGTTCTGTTGCCTTAGTGGTTAGCCGGGCACTTACTAAGAGGTGATGGCGCATGCTACCCGAACTAGAACAGCAACTTCGGGGCCAAGCATCGGGCTTCCTGCCGCAATTACGCTATTGCTTTTGTACTCATGCAAGACCTTATGCTTTCGGGAAGCTGCAGTTTTTTTTTCAGTTGAGCACCTTGTATTAGCGTTAAAAATCACCGGCGGTCACCGTGTTGCAAAGAGTACCAGCCACCCCGAGTTGCCTCATAGAATATCACACTTTCCAGTGCACGTTGTGAATCTTCCAGCGAGGAAGCAGCACTCTCTGGCCGTAAAGTTTGACGATCTTTCTTCCACATAGCGGGAGGGAGGTTGCAGGGACGACTCTACCTCAAACATTCTGGTTTGACGTAGAGGTTTTGCAATGTTTTGCAAGGGCGCTCGGCATTCAGCAAAGCTCTAGGAATGCGTGTTAGACTTGAGTGGGTGGCATAGTTTGCAACCTATATTCTACACATTTGTTAGAACCATCATACTTCTTGCGCCATCAAGGATTGCGAGAATGTCGTAGTTATGATAAAACTTTCACAATCAGTACTCCTAACGTTTTGCCTTTCGGCGAAATACCGCGAAAGCAATAACCCTCGAAGATTTCTATGGATGTAAATAAAAGTAACAACAAAAAGCCTAGGCGCACTGTAAGAGCGGAAATAATGAACTTAGGTTTGAATACTGACACTAAATATGATAGTCGCCTTTGGGCTACTAAAATGCGCAATTTTTGATCCGTATCTGTCTGTCTGTCTGTCTGTCTGTCCATCTGCTTGTCTGTCTTCTGTCTGTCTGTCGGTGTGCCTAAATTTAGCCTGCTGTCTAAATATAAAATGTATATTGAACGAGAAGTTTATATGGTCGAAATGTTCCCGAAACACTAAAATATCAAAATAAACTAGATATTTGACAACAATATTCAGCAGTTACAAAATTGTGATATTCATGGAGAACATGAATACGCAAGTGGTATTTCGAGTGTTTTTTATTTAAAAATGAATTTGTGCTTGATTTTTTAAACCAAATGAAAAATACGTGCTGGAAACGTATTTTAAACACCTATTTAAAAAGAACAGTTGCGTTTTCTAGCCGCCTCATGCAGTTAACCGAACCGATTCCCCTGAACTTCCTAAGTGTTGTTGGGCGTTACAAAGGCGTAGATCCAGGCCGGGGATTCGGTTGCACCTACTTCACCGTTAGGTCCCCAGGGCCACCTATGCACGCGAATGCATGTGGTGAGTTCCACAGCCACGGTAGACAATCAGCTCGGTAACCGCCCGTGGAAGGACATGCCACCAACCTACCCCCCCCCCCTCCTTCCGCCAATGCCGTATTGTACAAGGCCGGGGAAATCGGCCAGATCGACAAGGGTCAAAGGCCCCTCGAGCTCCCTTGGCGTCAATGAATCGTTAAAGGGCCCTCACTCGACGTGGAACGCATATACCCATCAATGAAGACGACGGGTGCCTGGCTGTACGCGAATTCGAACCTGGTTTCTCCCGCATACGTGGCGAGTGCTCTACGTCTAAGCCATCGCTAAGGTTCTCATGATGGCCAGCACAGACATAAAACACGGCGCAGGGAGGAAGGGGACGAAACAACCACAGTTTTTTGTCTGCTGTAACCATCATGACTTTCTTCCCAATGCCGATTTTTCTACCCTGCTGCGGTTTCTCATAAAGATTGATACTACCGCAACTGTCTCAAAGATTGCTACTACGCTCTACAAAGGGCACATTGAGCGTTTAATAAACCGCTTCGAATGTTGTTGCTTACCTTGAAAGAATCGACTACGTCACGTGGTAGCCCGAGATTCTGTTCAGATGAAACGTAAGGAACGGTTACTGAAAATCCGTAAAAGCTCACCAGAAAGACGACTGCAAGCAAACCCATGTTTAAACTACGTCGTCTCACACAGTACTAAGGCGGCTCTTACCCGGTGATTGCATTTCCCGGTTGCATACTACATTTATCTGTTTGGAGGTAAGTCTAACTGCCTGTCACAAAGTAATTGGGTTCAAACCTGTGCACATGTGCCGCCTTGTGCGCTGCAGCAATTGGTTCCATGCTGCACTCTGAACAGATGTTGCGAAAAGGAAAAAGGAATGATTGTGACGGGAGAGTGCAAAATCCGGAGTTCCTTTCTGCGGAACAATCACGTTTTCCTTGTCTGTTTCTTGCTACATTTGTTTATTGTGTGACTAACAGCTCATCTGTTTGATTGCTGGCTATAGTGAATTGATTTATTCAAAAAAATTTTAGACATCTCTGAAGAACAGCGCACAAGATGGGAGACATGTGTATGGGATTCGTATATTCTTTGAGAATATATTACGAATGAGCGTCAAAAAGAGAATAGTGTGGGAAACAAGCATAAGAATTATGATCAACGAATATGTCAATATTATAATCGGAAAAAAATGAAATGTTTTTTTAATGCGCATTTTTTTACAGTATTTTTATATTATAAGGAGGTTGTGGCCTTTTATGTTATAAGTATATTATAAAGACGTTGTGGCCAGCGTGAAGTTTTTACACGGAAGATTTTCAAAAGAGTATTTAAGTACGCTTACGCGTAAGAAAATTTACCATGATATTGCCGATGTTGTGTTCCCTGTTCCCATGTAGAGAGCTATGTACTGTGGAAGGCCCGGTAGCGATGTGCTTAAGAGGGTTAAAAAAATGCAGATTCAAGCAGGGGTCAATTCTTTTGGTTTAGGTTACATACAGGAACATTATTAGTACGAACGATTATGGAAGAAAGGGGGTTATTCGTACCGTGGGGGACAGAATGTTTTAGTTGTAAATCCCCCGAGACAATAAATCAGGTATTTATTGCATTGTTGGGAGGGAGTATATTTCTTGGATGTGCTACAGAGGACATTACACAAAGATTTTCCACTAGATTCTCACGGTATACGTTTTCTTGAAATAGACAATGAGGATGGAGTGCCTTACGATTTAATCATGACACTGGGTCTCCATAGTATATATGGCGCGAACGTACAGCAAGGTTCTACAATGATGTTGATGCGCGATGTGCAAGGGGTATTTCAAAGAGCGCATTGGTCGATTTGTTGATGTTATTAAGTTCCACCAGGAACTACCTGATAGGCTGCCACAAATAGAGCAACTAATCAATATGAGGGCATTTTAAATTGACAAAGTCAGCCCAGAAGTGGCTGGCAACTCCACCTCTTGTATGTGTACATATTGACAATGTTGAGATGTAATCTGTTGTGAATTCTCAAAGACAGGCAATATAAACAAAAAAAGTGAAGTGTTAAACTAACGAAGAGGGAAAACAACACGCGAGGAATTAAATGTTAAGAGGACTGAATGCAGGCGAGCAAAGTAACCGCATGCGGAATACAAGAACAAAGGTGGAAGTAATGCTCAGGCTAGAGAACAAGGACGAGAAATTGGAAATGCGGCAGCGAAATGATCAACGCATTTCCTACACAAAGCACAAAGTGAAACGTTGCTCACAAACATCGGGAAAGCAAAAACACTAGCAGAACGCATTTTAGACGAGCGTTCAATCAGTCAGCCACAGTTTCTTTTCCTTTGTACTTGTTGCACTCGAACGAATCGGGTGAGGCCGGAGGAGCGTATAGAACTTTGTTGTTGCACCAACCGCGTTGTTTGGCGTTTGCCGAGGCATCGCATGGTTCTTCTGCAAGCCGCCCGGGAAACCCACAACGAGAGACCCACACGCATAACAACGAGCGTGGGCTCCAAGACACTTTCGTTTTCCTGTCCGCGTTTGCAATTCTTGCAGCACTCGCCAAGTTGCTGCGCGCCACCCTTTCTTCGTTCTTTATTCTTAGTTCTGATTACTACGTTTCTTCGGGCGCAAGCAGTAGTTTTTTAAGTGCGAATGCAACTCTTAAGCGAGCCTGAAGCGTCCGCCGACGTCCGCATTCCGCCGCCGTCCGCATAGCAACAGCAGAGATGTGCCTGGCCGCTGACATGGCACATACCCACGTGGGGGATTGGCCAGGAATCTCCTCGTCTTCCTTGGCAACGGAGGGAGATGGGCGCGCGCTGCCTTGCCGCTGACATGGCACATACCCACGTGGGGGATTGGCCAGGAATCGGGCGTGAGAACGGCTAATGCACCCGCTTAAAGGAGTACTTACACGAAATTTCAAAGCTGAGATCCGCTCTAGCAATCAAGTACAACGACAACACAAATAGGTGTCTGTGCATGGCACATACCCACGTGGGGGATTGGCCAGGAATCGGGCGTGAGAAGGGCTAATGCACCCGCTTAAAGGAGTACTGACACGAAATTTCAAAGCTGAGATCCGCTCTAGCAATCAAGTACAACGACAACACAAATAGGTGTCTGTGAACAAATGCATCTTTCTTTCTTTGTAGTTGTGTGTGTGTGTGTGATCTCTCTTTCGCGAACATTACAGTTGTGTGCGTGTGTGTAATCTCTCGACTACTTATTAAGATCACGATATCCACCGTAATCGCGCAATCAACAACCGTGCATTCGCACTTACACACTCTCCCCCTCGGGGAAGCGCGAGGGAATTTTTTTATTATTCTACGCGGCAGAGGTGCGTCTAGAATTAAAACCCCCTATGTTTGTCTGGCGCAACAGTTGAACCGTTTTTGCGTCTCGTTCACCACTTTTCCACGCAAATGAGCACTGCGGACACTTATGAGGAACTGTACTTGCCTGTGCCGACGGATTCTCAGTACCGTTTGAGTGCATGCCGCTCCTCAGGGCATCCGTCGTCGGCGTCATATCTTCGAACTCGCCACCGTGCCAGCAGTATTTCCACCACCACAAATGTCTGAGGCAGTGTCTGCCCCCCGAAATCCGTTTGAAGAGGCTCGACCACAATTCGACAAAAATGCATGAGGAGCTAAGTGGATTTCCGCTGCCTGACAGAAAGCAGTGCTGCTACATCAGTGGCGCTCAGTCTAGACCCTTAATTGCTTGCCAGCCAATCTGCTCCTCTGGGCCCAACGTTGACCTAGCCCTCCGCCACTTTTCCGGCGCGAGACGTAAAGTCAAGAGTACCTGCCTGACCGGTGGTCTGGCGAACCGATTGCACTACCTTTGGCTCCATATACGAGGTGCCACCGACAATTCCCATCGAGGAGAAGGAATAAACTTTTATTGAGGCCCAATCCGACTCCGTGTCTGGAGGCAGACCAGTAGGGATACTCCTTAGTCCAGGCTCTGGCTGGCAGTCGTGGCCCGTCTCACGAGGTTAAGCTGAGAGCCCAGTTCAGAGCTGGACAGCTGCGCCGCCCACTGTGAAGGGAAGGAGTGGGGATTGGGAGGGACGTCGGGTGTGTGGGAGCATACCCATACTATGTGATAAAATGTACCCCTTTCGAGGCAAAACTTGCACTGTGGTAAGTGAGAGGTGGGGAACATCAAATGCCAAAGTGTATTGTGAGGGAAGGTGCAGGTTTGAAGTTGACAGAGAGTGATTTCATCGGCTTTTGTTAGAGACGGGTGAGGTGGAGGGAAGGTGTGACGAGAAAGCTTGTAGTGTGTGAGAATATCGTTGTACGTGAGTAGGGGGTGGGCATCCAGGGTGGGAGGAGGGGGTCGGGGGCAATGGCCCGGTTTACCACTTCTCGGGCCGAGTCCTGCGCCACTTCATTGCCGGCCAACTCACAATGGTCACGAGTCCATAGAATGTGGCTGTCTTCGGGAAGGTAAGTGGACTGTTCGATGATGTGCAGGGCAGTGCGAGGAAGTTGACCTTTTTGAAAATGCAGGCAGGCTTCCTGCGAGTCCGTGATTACTGTCACGTAGTCGCGACGAGTCGGATGATCACCTTGTAGGCGTTATTGGGGAGTTTCCGTTGAATTTCCCTGCGTGGAGTAGAGACGGAAGCTGGCACGCGGGTAGTGGAAGGACGAGAAAAAAATAGTGGGCTCGTAATAACGCCTTCACGGGACACTGCAGCCAGTGAGACGGATTTAGCTGACGTGGTCACAGGATCACGGGGGAAAATCTTTCTTAGCACTGCAATTTTGTTGACAGTGTGTAGGCTTACTTTGAATGGCCTAGCAGAGTCCCTTGCCCTCCTCGCCCCCCCCCCTCCCACAGCCGGCTGTCCACCTTGTGTGGCTGTCTTTTAATGATTCGCCACCTTGCCGTGGTTACCAGACGCGGTTTCGGAACTTTCTCCTAAACAGCTATCTTAATCCAGTTGTGAGGAGGCGCGTTTAAGAGCCAGGAGCCGGAGTAAGAAGTGAGGACAACGGCGCGCTCGTATTGGGGGCGGAAAGAAAAAGAGCACGCCGGTACAAAGTAGGAGGAAGAAGAAGAGGCGGCCTGGAGGTGACAAGCTGTAGGCTGGAGGAACCCGGCTCTCGGCGAGTTCTCTGCTGGACGCGAACGCCCAGGAGACCTCAACATCGAGCCACATTTCCCTCCTGGCTTCGTAGAGTGGCAACGCCGCCTCTGCGCTGTTCTCACAGCAGCCTTCTTCCGATAACTGCGAGCACACGGGCAACAGCACCGTGTCATCATTTGGAAGTAAAGAGAAAGAAAACGGGGCTGGCGCGGAGAGCGGGAGGAACGTGGTGTGGGGAGTGACCTGCCGGACGCGAACGTTCTGGGAAACTCCGCTTCGAGCCGCACCTTCCCCGTTGACAACGAGACGACTTTCAACCGAGACCGGCCACGGAGCACCCGGGCTGAATCCAACGTGTCGTTCATCGGCCGCAGCACCGGCATCGACAAGGGCATCGAGCCCAGCGCATGGAGCCCAGCGCACCTCGCCACTCACAAAAAGAGACCCACACGTGGGAGCGAACTCTTTTGAGGGAAGAATTTTGTTCTTAGGACATTTACTCCTTGGACTCAGTCATTAGAATGAATTAGTGTAACGTTCGTTTCTGTATCTTGTTATTTATGTCTCCCGTTAATACACGGTGTCCTTGTCTAACTTCTACCATCTTGCTTCTTCTCCGCCAGTTACACTAAAATCTCCTCATTCACAAAACAACCAGCTTCACACTAGTGGCTTTGCGGGGTCGGGCCGACTTTACAATCGATATAAAGATAACGATGCCATTAGGCGGACAAATGTGAAATTTGGCAATACTCAGAATTCCAGGAGTGCTGTGCACCCTGTCTACGAGTAACAATGGTTTTCCCATATTTCCCTCCTTTTCGGCAAAGTAAGATGGCTCAGTTGTTTAAAATGTTCAAATCTGCCTCGGGTAGGATTCGAAAGTCTGCTGTCGGTTGTTTTCCTCACCCTAATAATTACGCAGTTCTCTGTCCAAACATACATCCAGTTCTTTTCTTTTTTTAGCGTGCTGCATTTTGCAAGCAGAGCCTTGTTGTACTGGGTGAGGTGCTCATTGACAAAAAAAATTCCCCCGAACCACCGCGAAGGGAATCGTGCAGAAATGCGAATGCATTGGGTGCACCGATGAGTGTGTTGCGAGTAATGGCGTAATTAATGACGAGAGTGTGAACGTAATCATTTATTCATCAGCACCTGTTTGTGTTATCGTTGTACCTGACGGCCACAATCACTGCCTTGTGATCGCTAAAGTGCACGGTCAAAGGGTCTTTGAGAAGCATACGCGCGTCACAGTTTCGCGTAAAGACCAGATCAATGCAACTCCCGTGAATGGTAGTGGGGCACGTGTCGAAGCCGGCAGAGAGACAATGCATAGAGTGCCTGGTCTGCATGTACTCGACCAGCCACTCGCCACTCTTCTTGCGCACGTCAACGTTGAAGTCGCCAACCAAGACTATGGGGTCAGAGGGTTTGGAGCACACGCGCACACTTTCCATAGCCGCGTCCAGAAATGCATTCGCATTTACGACGACGACGACGACGAAGGCAGAACTACGAGGCGCGAGCGCACGTGCGACGACGACGACGACGGCGAAAGAAATGCATTCGCATTTAAAATTATAAATTTAAATTAGAGCCGTATTAGAGCCGTATTAGAGAAATTAAAATTAGAGCCGTACGTGCTTCGGCGACAGAGTAAAAGTGCTTGTCACGCAACGGACGCAGGCAATGATCTTCATTTGGTTGGGGGTGCCAGTAGGAACTCTTTGAATGGTGTGTAAGTAATCTGAAGTTACAGGACACTCAACCTTCTCTGCAAAAGGCTCGACAATTTTGGTGCAGTTTTGTCCTTTTTTGACGGGCACATACTGAATCTCAAAACGTGAATACTGCTCTGGATGTGCTACGCGAGCCAAAAGCGGGGCATTGGACTCAGCCAAACGTTCGTTATTCGCCACAAGAAATTCGTTTTCTTTTTTGTTAGCTTCAAACTTAGTGTTCATAAAATATATCAATTTTTCTACTTTGTCGGTTTCATTCCTCATGTGATTGAATTCGTCAGGCTCGGCTGGCGTCACCGCACTCTTAGCAGAACTCAGGCCTTCAGTGAGCTCTAAGTTTTTTTGCACCAATGATTTGAAATCGTTAGAAATGGTTGCAACGGTACGGGCCATGACAGGCTGAGCGATCTGACAGCTGCAGCTCGAAATAAAAAAACAACGGAACAGGTCTTTACCTGAATTACAGAAGGTTGCAATTAGTGGAGTCGGGGGCGAGCCACAGTATCGGATCGCCTGTCAGTCATTGTAGGCAGTCCAGGTGTGGTGCGGGTTTTAAGGCCCCGCCCGCTGCTGAAGAGTCACCTTGCGTCCACGGTGGGAAGCTCACGGCACCAAGCGATGCGCCGGATGGCCGGAGCAGGCGCACGACGCGATGAGACACAACGTCAGCGGGAAGTGGGGTACGGGGCAATGCTTCTGAATTACAGAAGGTTTTCAATTTGTGCCGTAGAGAGCGAGCCCTAGTGTCGGATCGTCAGTCAGTCAATTTGCGTTTACTTGTCGTTTTCTGAATACAAATTGTTTTTTTTTTTCTGGTGAAAATTTCAACAGCCCTTGATTTTGAATTACTTTCTATTGACTCAACAAACTCAACAGAAACTAGAACTGAATGGAAACCCAAAATTTATTTTTGTGAGGAATCGCAGTGGCAATGAGAGTATCTTGAATTCTGGCGTTGGTGCATAGTTGGGTGGAGCCGGGTGGAAGTTGCCATAGATTTCAGTAATGCGTTGTCGAATGGCATACGCTGAATTGTTGAAATCTGGGCGACAAAGGACAATTGGCTTGTTCTAACTACTCAACTTTACGAACAACCACTGGGGAAGAACTCGCTACGGTAGGAGTGGCAGGGTGTATGAGAGTGCGTAAGCTAATATTGCTCGTGCAGAATCACACTATGCAGCCTACAACTGGCGAGATTAGCGACGTTGATCCGACGTGTTCCGTTAGGCATGCTCCTGGAGAGCAACTATAGGGTTATGCGTGGGAGCACAGTAATTGCTTTCTAAGAATCTCTGTTAACTGCTGCAAGTCTGTTAACACTGCATTGCATCAAATTCAATAACTGAGCAGAATAGCCTAGGGGTGATTGTAAGTAAAACTGCTCTGACTACTTGTCGGGCCACGTGTGAGCTGGTGATATGGCGTACCAGTGCTAGCTTTTGAGAAGCTTGGTGCTTACCGTGCAAAGCAGGGCTGTCGCCGCTTCTGACTGGCGTATCGTGTACCCCAATACCTTGATTGTTGGGCTTTCTTGCAGTGCTTGTCCAGCCACTCGAAGGCGTGTGAGACAAGTAGCAAATTTTCGGCTGCCCCAACTATTCGCAACGGGTGTGTGTGGTGTTTGGATTCTTGAAGGGTGATGGCCCAATGAAGAGGCAAAGGCTTCGTGGACATGGACGGCCTATTGCAGGGCCCCAGATCGAGTTGCCAGGGTATGTTGAGAGCTCCACATGGTGGTGTCATCGGCCTAGATCAGAAATTTACACCCGGTATACTACAGTGGCACCATGCCAATGAAATGAAATCCCTTAAACAAAGTCAGAGCTACCAAGAGCGCTAGGATACCCCGCGTAGGGTAAAAAAACGACCCAACCGCTTTTTAGTGAAGTCGTATGGAAGTGTCCTGTCTTGAATATATGACTGGACCAGCTGCAGCAGCCCGTCTGGGAAGGTGGAAAATATTGTCACGTAGCCAAATACGACGCAGGTGTCTTGAAGGAAATGGATGTTTATTGAGCGAGATTTTGCTCCAACCACTAACAGAATACACAAGCTTCGAAGCAGCAGTAACCAAAGTGACGTGCGCAGGCGAGCTTTGGCGAATCAAATGCCACGTCGTCTGCTCTCTGGGCAGGCATTTATCTTTCGGCGGGAGCGTTTATGGAACCGTCGAATTACACCGAGAACGCCATAGATCAAAGCAAACTCTCTTATATACAGTGTTTTTCATTAACTCTCTCAAGCGTCATCTTAGTCTGTGAGGTGCGCCGTAGTGGGGGGCTGCCGAGTAATTTTCAGCCAGGTGATGTTTAACGTGCGGAGGAATATCGATACGCGGGTGTTCTTGCGTTTCGCCTCCACCTCAAAATCAGCTACGACGGCCGTGATCACGCCTGCAGTTGTATAATTGGCTCAGCTCTAAAAAGGTTTCGCCGCGATCCACAACTGCGGGTTGTTGGAAACGTTTATTCCGCAAAAAGCGCCTAATTAGACGCGCTGTGTTACGGACAGAACAAGACTTGGGACACATCTTTGTTACCCACGGTATTTGATTTGCTTTCGGAGGCACATAAGTCAACTTATTCCAGCCCACGGAGAGCTTGTGTACGGGATGGGACTTCAGTCACTACGTTTAGGTAATTGATGGAAATTGCAGAGAAAAGGGGAGTGATACAATGGTGGTCAAATGCGTCTGTAAGGTATTGCAGAACTTCAGCGACACCCATCTTCTTATAGTCTAACATCCTTTAGGCACAAATGAAAGCGAAAAAGTCATACGGGAAGAATAGCAGCGGGTGCCCGTTCCACAAAGGGTAAAAATGATTATTCTGCGCAGTTGAAAAGCGCGCAATTGGGAAATGTACGTAGAAAGGGCTAGGACCTACGACAAACTTTTGGGTTACAAACTACATTGTTCAAATGGCTCTTAGCATGAAGAAAGTGAGGCGACACAATTCTAACCAAATGAAGCCGTATCTGTACAGCGAGTGAATGTTTTGAGGCGAGTGTGAAGGCAACCAAGAAGTGGCAGCGAAGGTCCCAAAGTACCACCGGACCTTAGTGGAGCTTCGCTTAATCAAAGCCTTGCCTGTACCGTGGACACAGCTGTTCTAAGGAAAAGACGGCGCACAGACCTCACAAATGCTGTAACAAAACATCCACAGTTGCTTTCGAAGGTGCGTGTCGCATCACTGTAATGGCAAACGAGATTGAGTTTTCATGTTCAGGTAGCACGAGGTATAGAACTTACACATGTTCACCACGACACTACAGATGGAAGCGACCTTCGATTAGATGTTGACGCCTGAGATAGCCCGACCGGGCGGCAGCAATTCCTTGTGGACGTCAAGAATTGTGGAAGCCAACAGTAAAGAGCGGTGTTCATGTATATAATATCATGAGATTAACGCAGTGACTGTGACCAATGTACACCTCATACCCCACCAGGAGGTCACCCTAGAAAATCGAGCAATCTAAGTAGATTTCAATCCTCAAATTAGTGCAAGATTATTGGAAGTGCCATGGAGTGAACTAGATCGTAAATTGTCTGCCTTAACAAAGCCTATCGGTACTTCCCGACTTTTTATTCACTCTTCTTGTCTACAATACGTACCCTTTGGAATTTGGCAGTAAGGAACCAAATTTTAACCGGCGCGGAAATGTTCGCACTTCAGTATTTAGATGCATCGCAGTATTTTCCAATTCCTAGCCTGAGCAGATAAATCATGTTGGCGAAGCTTTGAGTAGGCTGGAGACGGCTGAGCCACATTAAAGACTTGCAGTTGCAGGTTAATTGTCGCTGATAGGTAGCCTACCCGGGGCACAGAATAGGCCAAGGCCGCCGAAGCTGACAGGAGGCAAACCTATTGCCGACCCGAGAGTCCCCTCAACAAACCAAAACAGACATCGGCCCATTCCTAAGATGGTGGGTTATTCCAGCACAATGTGAAATATTTCTCACTGACTGTCAGCCCGCTTAAATGCCCCAAAACGATTTCCACAATTGGGTAAAATGGATGGTAGATAAAAAGCCTCTTGTTCTTTTTGAAAGCTGCACTGACATGTCACCCATTCCTATGCAATCCGGACGACTGGAAGCCTTTTGTTTTGCACTGATACCAGCGAAGAACGCTGGGTTTCTGTTTAATGCAAAATTATGAACATGTTCATCATCGTGCACAAATTCTATGCGGGATTCGAAAGTTACTTTCTCGCAAACAAGCCTACAGTGTCATCGAAAAAGAGTGCGCATGCCTGCTGTGGGCGGTGCAGAAACTAACGTTTTCTGTCGGGGTCAGAATTTGAATTTATTGACATTGATCGCCCACTCAGGAGGCTCCAACAGTGCCTGATAAACAATGCAGATTGTTGTGTTGGAGGATCATATGACAACCGTAGGTGTTATTGGCATAACATTCGCACTCACAAATGCAGGCGGTTTTAGCAGCGCATTGGCAGCAGCGGCAGCGCAGCAAGCACGTCGCTCACGCACAAAATTGTACTTGCAGTGTCCTTTGCTGGCCGCTGTTTGTATCAACGAAAGCTGGAGCTCCGTCGCAGCTTCGTCGAAAGCCCCTGCCTGTGAGAGCTGCAAACCTGCACGTGATGACTGGACTGGGTGCGCAGTGACCACCTGGATGCACTGCATCATCGGCGGAAAACCACCACAAGAGATCGCTACCTTCGTTGAACATCACTATAAAAACAAGCAGGCCACGTGGGCCCACTCCTTTGGCAGCAGCGGCAGCTTAGCAAGCACGTCACTCACGCACGAAATGGTATTTGGAGGTCAGTTTTGAATTCTTTTTTTGCCGGTACGATTTCCGCCGCTACAGCTGCTGTTACCAAAGTGGACCAGTATCATGTTACCTTTATTATACGGGCTCATGAACTGAAACCCTTCCCTTTCCACCGAGGTATAACGGGTAATTTAAATACATTGAAATGGATATTTGGATTTAAAATAAAAAAATATAACAAGGTAATTAAACAAGATAATAATATTTACGCATAAAATGACTCACTACAGAAAAATGATAAATACAAAAGATCTAAAAGCTATTATCGCGTTATTTGCCGCTGACTTTGTTTCTGCGTGTCTGCGAAATTGTGACAAAATATTTGAGGGGTTAGTATTGTTGAATATTAGCGTTAATTATTATTGTCATTTCTTCTGATATTTTTGAAGTTTTTGTATGTTTTATTAGCTCTGGTTTCCTTCTGACGAGATCATTTTTATGGATATCAAGAAGTTGTTCTCTGTGATGGTTTGTTAGTGGGCAGTTCTGTAAATAGTGGTCAAAACTGTCTGCTGGTAGGTTACATTTACATATGTTATTATTTTTAATGGCGAACCTACGAAAATAAAACGGAAATCTACCTGAAATAACCAGGCTATTGAAGGAATTTCGGCCAGAATTTCGCGAAATGCGCGCTACACTTGAAAGGGAGTTTCGGAAGGAGAATCGCGAAATAAAAGCAAGCTTAGACTTCTTGAACAAGCAGTTTGAATATCTGACGAAGCAGTGCTCTCCGCTTGAAAAAAAAAAAAACCTTGAACTTAAAGTGCAGAACGCTTCCTTACTACAAGATTGCGCGCATCTAAAGAAGCATGCAGCCGAGAGTGAGTGGCGCACAACCCAGCTTGAGCAGTATTCGCGCAAAAGAAATATTGAAGTAAAAAACGCACCCTTTGTTAAGGGCGAAAACTTTGCTGGAACCCTGGAGAAGCTTGGGGAAGCGATAAGTGAACCAGTCACCCCACGTGACGTTGATGCGCGCAAAAGATTCCAGGTGCCCACACAATATTTTAGAATTCCACAGTCGGCCGAGGTGAGACACGGTTCACGAAAAGGCTCGTAAGATGCGCCCATCTACAAATGACGTCGGCTGTACTGATACTGCTCCTGAGACCGCTCCTAGCTATGTCAGTGAGCACCTTTGCCAGCAGCTCAAGAAGCTTTTGGGTTTGACAACTGCGAAAAAGAAAGTGGAAAGCTGGCAGTTCGCGTGGTCCAAAGGGGGGAAAATGTTTGCACGAAAGACCCAAAAGTGTAAAATCCTTCACAACACATATACCGATGACCCAAGCAAGATTTGTAGTGCAACACACACCACAGTTTTTGCCGGCTGCGTAGCACATGGATCCCGAAACTCTGTCAGATTTCTCAGTTATTTCAAACAAACCAAACTTTCCCTGCCTTCGCCTAAATGCCGAATCCGCACGAAACAAGGACGACTTAATTATCACCCTTCTCGATAGTTTTAACATCCACTTCGACGTTGTAATGATTACAGAAACGTGGTATCGTGATAGCAGCGAAGACCTTCGTCTACCTTCTTATACGTCATACTTTTCAAACCAAAACGGAAAAAAGGGCGGTGGAGTACTGGTGTTAGTAAAAATACAGTTATCACTGTGAAATAGGCGCTCGTTTTTCACAAATTACCGATAACTATGTAATACTCCACGCTGCAGTGCAACTGTTCGGTGGTATGCCGGCCCCCTGGAGGAAACGTGACCACCTTTCATTTCTTGACACCTATCTCACTTGTGCAATAAAAACAACTACAGGTTAGTATTAAGTGGAGATCTACACATAAATATCCTGTGTCCATCCTCACAACGTACTCATCTTTATACCACTCTTCATGGTAACGCATTTAAAGACTTATTATTGAACCAAGTCGCGTCCAGCCTACTGCGCCGTCCTAGATTGATGTTTTATTGCTAATGCAGACTGTGAGCCTCTCAGTACCGGAGTTCTAAAGACGCACATAAGTGACCATCTACCCATTTACTTGTTACTAAATCGCTCCAAACATGCTACAAGTAGGTCAAAACGTACATCATTTACCTATCGGAGCATAAATATTACTAGTATGGAACATTTCAGAAATGCGCTATCTAAAATCGACTGGGAAAGTAGTCTTTGTTAAACGGATGCAAAATCGGCATATCAATCTTTTATTCGCATATCTGCAATAGCTTTTAATAACTCTGTTCTTCACAAAACAGGAATTACGCCTCGTAACGCTCGAAAACCGTGGGTGACATCAGAATGCTTGCAAGCATTTATAGCGGAAACTGAGTTTAAAACTACCTGTCGTTGCTTCAACGGCCTCCAAATTTGAAAGCGAATTTTGCTTTACGAGCTTCGTCCTCAAGCTGCGTGCACTCTGGAACCAAGCAGTCGAGTTCTTCATCCAGGTGTTGTTCGTAAATACCGACTCCGCATTCTTAATTCTACACCTCAGTGCACTTGCCGTGTAGTTACGTTCAAGAGCCCTGTCCACTTTGGACAGAAAAAGGTCACTCAGACTGGCGCTACTTTGTAACCTATGCAGATTCCAATTTTATGAGTGTAAAATCCGTTGCGTCACTCGGCAAAAGTAGAATTAAGCCCTGAGGTGGCGTTAGCTGCTCCTCCTTGCACAGGGAGTAGCAGGGCGTGCACACGTGGCCATCTGCCGGGTCCTTGGTTCCACAGCCGGAGCACCGCCCGCACGTTCGGGCATGGACAGGCCGTGTATGGATGGCCCATTTTGTAGCAGATGGTGCCAGCAGGAACCGCCTTTCTATACAAGTAGGAAGGGTTTTCAGCTCCCAGGTGCTGCACAGAGAACGGAACCTTCTCGCCCAGAATTGTTACTACTGTAGTTGAATTCGCAGACCTGCTACAGGCGATGAACTCAAATCCATGGAGCAAAATGTTCTCGAGAATTTGTCGGCTTGAGTAGCGCAGGGGGACTTCATGGATAAGCCCCTTGACTGATTTGTCCTGGGCGAGACCATAAAGTTGGACTGGGTAGATGGTTCCTCGAAATGTAACTTGTTTCAGGTGGTGGAGCGCTTCCGCTGCCTCGCGGTGGGATGTGCGCACCGTTGCCGTATTTTGAACACCGTCGATGCGAAGACAGAACTCTGCCTTGCCTCACGTGAGTTTCGTTGCCCGGAGTAGAACTTCTGAGAGCTTCGTTGAACTAACGTTGGCGAGATTCAGGCCTCCCTGGGGTTTTATGGCGAGCTTGTAGCCGTTGTATTCTATCGGTTGCCTAATAAAATACTTTTCTGATTCTGATTCTGATTCTGAAAGTGAGGCGAGTTGTTTCGGCTTCTCAGTGGGTTGAGCGGCAGGCTTCATTTTCGGCTTCTTCGGAGTTAAGTCTGGCTGCTGACCGTTTTTTTTATGCGGCGTCACTGGGCCCGAATCACGACGTCAATCTATTTCGAGCTCGTATCACCGCACACGAGCTCTCCGCGGTGTAGTCCCCTTCATTGGATGTTTGGTAGGCCGTGATGTAATCGCAATCGCTTGCGGTTTCGTCTCGGTGGCTCGGCGAAAGCGCCGAGCAGGCGGTTACGCTCGACATTCTGCGCACTCGTCGCCAAGCCTACCCCATTGTAAGTAGGCCTAGCTCGCCGATGGGGAAAGTTGACCATGAATTGGTGCAATATTCACTTACGGCCAAACAGTTAGTAATTTCGCACGCCCAGCAACTTAATAGACACGATGGGTTCATTGAAAACGTCCATACGTTGGGAAATACTTGTCTCTAAATCGACATCTGCGAGCCCATGCGAGGCACGTCACCACGTGTCCATACAAGGCACACGCGCCTGGTTAGAGGTGTACAGCTTCACCGTAGAAGTAACACGCTGGAGTATGCCGCTTGCGGTGTATTTGTTGTGTTGTCAAGCGACACAGACAACGTTCGTTCAGCGGAGGGCCACGTGTGCACATGCCTGCCACACAAAAAAAAAATGCCGGCTGCACGTATGCGCACCGAGTTGGGCCACAGTTTTGTAGTACACACAAGTGGGGCTGAGCGTGAACTTTTCCATTTTTCTCTCGTCTTAAACAAAACTTACTCGACAGTAATTTTGCAAATTAAAAAGAAAGTGCTGATTCGTATATGATGTGTATAATGAGTGGTCTCATCTAATTGTGACTCGAGGGCCTTGCTTGGTTTTTTAGGTCTGAAGTTCAGCAAAAAAACTTTTTTGCAAATCAGTAAGCAATTTACACGAAAGGTACGCTCTTTAATTGACTAAGATATTTTAGAAGACATTGAAAGACCATATCAACCCACAGTTTAAATGCTACGTCTAAAGCGTCCAAGTCGCCTTTGCGAAATAATCCTGAAAACGCACCATTTCTTGTGTCTTCACTTACCTGATACAACACCACAAATTGTTACACGGCGTCAATCACGGCCCTAAATCAAAGTACAATGCAACAGCAATGTCCTAAAATAGTATTTGTCATTATAAATAGTTTCACTCATTATTTGAAATTTGTTATCTCCAACCACATTTTTCGTTTGCAGAAACGTGAAGGAGCGCTCACACCAGGAAAACTTTTTTGCAACAAAAGTACTTTTGCGGAATTTCTACATTTAATCGGAATCGAGCCCAATTTTTTTTTCAATTAAATGGGCTGTGATAGGTTTTTAGACTTCGAAAGTTTGCGTACAAGGCCCAAAAGCCATCCGCAGTTGCGCTAGCATTTGACAGGTTGACATAGTACATTTTGTCACAGACTAGTGAAACACTGTGTTACCCTTTGCGCCGACCATCGCCCGAATTGGAATAAAATGATTCTTTTAGGTGGACATCCAGATAGGTAAACCAGTTAGAATGAGCAACAAAACAGCGGGGTGAAGCCTAGTCAGGAGGGTATACCTCCTTTTGCTTTGCCTCGCCGTCATTTCTGTATTGTACTGCCCAAACAGAACAATAAATACAAAAAAAATAAAATTGGGTCCAATCCAAGCAGCGAAGGAGATTGAAATGCAAAAGTTTCAACGACACCCACAACAATTGCCCATGAGACGTCCCTTGAACTCACACACGTGATTCTAGAAAGAATGAAACCAGAGATTCTGCCAGCCGTTACCTGGAATTCGCGGGGGCTGTCTTTTCGAACGCAGCAGCGTTGGCATCAGCTGGCTTAGAGCGGCGGACGCCGCTGCTGAAGCCGGGCTGTGAGTCGGAAGAAAGGAGAAAGGTATTGGAGAATAGCGTCTTTCGAAATGTTAGATAGTGGAAACTAGCCATCCTGATGTGCATTCTCGGTGCTACACCACCGCGCGACACAAGCGCAGACAACGAAACAATTGGGCGTGTGAGCTTAGTGATTTGAATTTATGGTGATTAAAAAAAGTTAGCTGATTAAGTTTGAAAATGGTGAGGAAGCTTAGGGAACTTTTAAAATCGGTATTTATCAGAACCAGTTGCTCCTTGCGCCTTTCGTGATACCTGTTAAAACACAACTTAATTGGTATTCACCGATTTGCAAAACGGAGTCCCATTCGTGGCAAGTGTGCGCAAAAGGCAGCATTTTTCTAGACGCCAGATATATACGTAGTCTCTACATATTGTTTTTCCGCCCTGCGGACCATTGCTTAACGTATGTTTGCCGTGCGACCACCTAATTCTGTCGGGTACGGGTTACCCGGGAGGTGCTGTAGAACAAGTTAATCACGCCGTGCAAAGGAAGGGCGCGATGAACCCGAAGCTGCGCCAAAACAGGCCCAAACAACCTCCACTAAAGCAGACGACAAAGCCGTACCGCTGAGGCGCCCGCTGATGCGCCCGCCGGCAAACAGGCACCTCCGCGCTGGGAACGCTGGGTAAGTTCGCCAGGCCATATACAGTGTGCACCGTGCGTGAAACCCTCTGCCGAAACACCCTTCCGCCAACCACCCCACCCTCCCCCCACCGCCGCTTTCGCCCCCTTGGGAGTTTGTATTCCCGCACGCCGCTAAAGAAGCGTTGGTTGGTACAGGAAGAAAGCTTTACTTTAAAACAGGACCGGCAGGTACCTCAGAGAAGACGTTGCTTGGAGCGTGTGAGAGCTATCTGGTGGTTTCCATTGGGCTGTGGGCGCGTCTTGATGCTGACTAAATGAAGCGGCCATCGAAAGTTGTGGCCTGCAACAGAACGAGTTTATGTTGCATCTTTGCCATTCGTCTGGTTGCTTTTTGTGTCGGTTGTCCTTAGTAGTTAATATTGATTTTTTTGTTTACGGTTTGTATGATATCATACAGCTACTGCCAGGGCTATTATTGTACAAAGACTTGCGATTCTTGGTGTGCCGCTAAGACATGCCCTAGAAAGACCTAAGCACTTCAGCCACGACTGTTTAGAATAACCGCCGTACGCTATTCTACATTTTGTTGCACCAAAACAGTCATATATATTTAATTTTGAGCCAATTGTGCTAATACCATTCTCCATAAACGCGGAACGCCGTTATGACGCCATCGTGCATTATTCAATGTCTTTCTCCTGCTTGACAGCTGCGAGCAGCTTCGGCAAGGCCTCATCGGCAGGCACGGTTTCCTTTCTTTTGGTTTAAATCATTTTGCACATGGAAGGCGTACGAGCAATGTCCCATCGAATTTGCTCTGGACGGTTAGGGCGAAGCATGTCAGAATGAAGTTCTCGGACATCTCTTAATCTTGCACCCGCTGTACTACACAAAACACTGAATCAACACAGTGTACAATAGCTCCTTTCTGTTTGATGTTCCGTCCTCCTGGTGAAATGCATTGACGCGCTCGTGCTCTCTTTTTTTTCAGTACACAAATCCAGTATCTCAGGATATAGGTGCAGCCTCAACATGCGGGATACGGGGTACGGACAGAAGAGTTCACTGGCAAAACCCCCCAAAAATAACTGCAGTATGCAAGGCATAAACGAGCACTTTGCGCAAATAATTTATGCAGACCGAAAAGATTTGCCCACTTATTTGGTTATTTGGCCTGAAATGTCGTGTCAAGGGGATAGACTTCCACCAGGCATAACACGTAAATGTCTCTCTTCTCTCTTCCGCCCACCACTCACGATCTTCTTTGCAAGAATAAACACTGCTGAGGGTTTTACAAGGTAAACCAATTTTCTTGCTATGGTCTCCTTGGCAACACTTGTTTAAAACTTTCGTTATTCTTGAAGCCATTTTTATATGATAGGTCAAATCATTGTTTGCAACGCATTTTTAGTTTTTGTTTCACCAGAATGATCCCACGTCGTTTTTTATTAAAATTGTGTCTTTTCTTACCAGTTCTGCATGGATGTTTTGCCGAAAATATTCGTTATAATTTTTTTTCTATGTGAACTATGTAAACTAGTTAAATATGTCTTAAATATTCTAGCTATACCTAGAACACGAGTGACAAACTGAGATGCACACACACAGAAAGACAAATCGAAAATTTCGGGTCGTTGCTGTTCGCCGCCGCTATTGTGTCCACCTGACAAGGGGGCCCATGGAGTACGTGTACAAACGCGTCGGTCATTCCATTATAGCTGGCAGCGATGTGAGTTTTTGAAGGAATATTTCCTTGAAGAAGAATTTTGAAGAAAAAGATAGGAAGAGGGCACCAGACGTTCAGTCTATGACGGTTGCACTGTTCAAAGTTACTGGCGAAGTTACCGTTCGTGACGCGTCTCAACCTGGCGAATCGACGGCTGGG
The DNA here is from genome assembly GCA_013339765.2 of Haemaphysalis longicornis. Lineage (NCBI taxonomy): Eukaryota > Metazoa > Arthropoda > Arachnida > Ixodida > Ixodidae > Haemaphysalis > Haemaphysalis longicornis. Next base: position 142,865,346 of record CM023450.1, read on the forward strand.
ATGCGTCAATGTGTACGCGACTAGGCTTTGTTAGGCGCTCCACGTGTTAACAAGGGAAATGAAATTTGGTGGCGTGGGGCGCTATGATAGGCGGCATGGTATGGACAATACTTTAAGACAAGCCTCCAGACAACCGATGACCGGCGAAAGGTTTGCTTTTAGTTGGTTTGTTTTATGTGTTATATTCGTGTTTCGCTGAACACCTCCGGGTTCCTGTGTGAGTGTGGGAAAGGTGGGCCACGTGATTATTTTGTACCCACCTAGCTTTGTTTTTCACGGTGGCCAATCAGTGGCCTAGTGTGGGCTAATGAATGAGCCATCCTCATTCTCAACTTGTGACGTCCCATTTGTGGGTGGGGTTTTATAGGTAAAACCGTGTAGTTTGATGTTTTAAGGGAAGACAGAAGAGAGAGGACAGAGAGCGGCGAGCCCCGCTCTAGGCGGGCCTTGTCCGACCTCTTGTATGTGATCATGATCCATGCAAGTTGCAAATGCGTAGTGTAAATAAAGTGTACATATTGTACATTTCCAGTGTATCTGGAGTAGCCCGTCATCGGCTACGTGCCGTCGGCCAACGAGCCAGCGAGTAATCGTTCCAGCCGATCATATCATCGGATCATCGCTTAGATCATAGTTCATCAGTCGACCGATCCACTTTGAATACATCTTAAAGGAGTACTGACACGAAAATTCTCGCTTTCTGTTTTTATGCTGTAAAGAATACCTATTGGCCCAGTAATTAGGAAAATCCAACCGAAAGCCATCAGCCGCCAACACAGAATTAATTATAGCACGTTTATTGCAACCAGTTTCAAATTTGGTCGCCCCGCGGGAAAATGGCCGTTCGAAGGCCAGCCTGCAAGCGGGCCAGCCTTACGTCACGGTATCACCTGTGACGTCAGGGACGTTCGCCGCATCGTCTGCTACGATTCCACATGATCCCGGCACTCGCCCGCGCAGTCGACATGTCGTCTGAATCGTCAGACTCGGATGAGTCGCTGCCACCCGACAGACAGAACAACTTTATTTGCCCAGGCGATCAAGCTGGCGATGTCTTCGCCGTCGTCTGTTTTTTATTATCAGTGCGGCTCGACCGGCGGACACCATGATAGCAACAGCTTGTGGCCACTCTTCTAATCAATCTTATCGGGAAAAAGAAGTTCCACATGCGAGAAAGTAGATGTTAGTGTGTTGAAAAATTGTGCGCGGGGTTGTTATCAGCGCTGAATTTAAAAGTGGCGTTCAGATATTTGCCGCGATTGTAAGCCTACACTGACCGTCAGCGGAGGTTCGGCGCTCCGACCCAGCACTGCCGGCACCACGGTGCGGCGAGCGGCCGAAAGATGGCGCCACCAGCGCGCTAGAATCAAAACAGGCTGCTGCAGATCTCTTGGTCACCGATCGCTGAAACGGAAATTATCGACAAAATAAAGCTCAGTATGCGAAAATGGGGATGATAGTGTGGGGAGAAGTTGTGTAAGGGATGGTCATTCGCAGTGTTACAGATACCAGCGATCAAATAGTCGCCACGATACTAAGCCTAAAGTTCCCAACACCCAAGGTGACCCGAACAACCCCGAGCCCGCTGGCTTGGGCGACAGCTCTTGCGGCCGCCGCCGCGCACGAACTCAGTCCACGTTTAGCGCTGCATGCCGTCGCGTGGAAAATAATGCATCTTGGCGTCGTCGTCTATTTGCTCGGACAGGCTTCCACGAGCAGTACTTCGCATTCCGCGAGCTTGCCATAGCACAACTTGGGGGAGCTGGGCGACGCGCACCGCCGCGTCGCCGCGGTGCCCGTCGACATCGCGCACCGCGTGGTGCCGGCACCAAACAGTTTTCGGCACCAGTGCAAAGGAACACCATGCGCCGGCCGCGAAAAGAAGAGCAAAGACGTCGAACACGCAAAGTTTTCAAGCATTGTTCACACAGCTACGCCCACGTCTCCTGCCCAAACGAATACCACCGACAACAGCAGCGCAGGATATCGTTTCCGGTTCCGAAAACGAATATATGACGTCACCCTGAACCTGCAAGACACGCAGGCCGATGTTTCGGCACGCCGAAAGCGATTTCGCTAGTGCTGCCGATTTGTGGAAGCTCGCGGCCGGGACAATTAAAATCGATTTTAGATGTGATTCCGGCCTCGGATCGCTGCAAAAATGTCTGTGAGGCATCTGTACCAACCACTGAAGCCAATTATATCATTTTTTAGGCGTCAAATTTTGGTGTCAGTACTCCTTTAAGCTTTTGCTCTTCCTAAAAAATTTCAAACAGCACTCAGCTTATCTCATTGATTAGAAGAATAATTTGTTGAAAACTATATTTCCGCGGTTTCCCGAATCCTTCACACATACAAAATTTTTCAGGTATGTGTCTAGCCCTCAACGACATGATTTCGGGCTGGGACATATGTCGTAGAATTACCCATTAGTTTTATCTAACGCAGTGTGTATTTTACCGGAACATGCATGACTTTTAGTTCTAAAAAATTACTGTAGTGTAATTTCCTGTTTACTTGATGGTAACACAACACGGGTTACATCATATCATTCGAAGAAATTTTTCCAGAGCAGTTTGGCAACCATTGCCAAGGAAGTGGAATAAGCACTTGAATGATATTCCTGTTAGAAGGGACCACTGTATTGTGGAAATCAGCTGTGGAACAAATATACGCTCCTCCTAAAATATACTTTAAATATTGTGGTACAGGTGATGGGGAACAAAATATTCATATTCATAATTGACCTTCATCAGAGATGTATAATCTGCTGTGCGTCATGATGTGCGGGCACGTGGGTTTTGGTTGTATTAGTTATGTGATGTGCGGTTTCTATAAATTTAGTTGAGTGCGGCGTCGTCCTGGCATTTTTAGATGTAACGCATCTCTTTAACTCGCCTTGTCCCGCGTTGTTGTCGCGGCCTAGTCCGCATCCCTCCCCCATTCTCCTCGCCGTGGCAGCTGCGCGCTCCGCCGCTCTCACCGTAGCGCCATCTGTGCGTCAGCGCGGTCAGCGCGCCGCTTGCGCTCGGCTGCGCTCACTCCTATCGCCGTGCCAGCTGTGCGTTAGCGCGCAGCTTGCGCTCGGTGTAAAAATTTACACCATCTTCCCGCGAGGAAAACCATAAGGTAGATGCGACGCATGGGGGGTGAACATGCTGCCTAAATAGGATACACAAACAGCAATCCACACGCTGACATCGCTAACATAACGGAAACGCAACGGCAACCCCCGATGCGTCGCATCTACACCATTTGCAAATTTCAAAGGTAGGAACCACCGAAGAACTCTAATGTTAATCTATAGAAGGTCACTGGGTTTAGCGGGAACAATGGAACTATCCCTTCCAGGCACTGTCGCAAGGTACAAACAATGCAAGAAAAAAAAACAACCGAGACCACGATGAAGAAAGGCATGAATTGTCCCAAAAAGGAGGAACACAACGGAAAGTTGAATTTTATGCCATATACACACAAAACACGACTGACAAAACGAGGAAAAAAATTGCGCACTGGCAAACCGCACAGATCACAAGTGACTTGTTGGGCCCCAGGAATCCACAGGCTTGTGCGTAAAAAGTGGTTACCGTAATCACACCTCGGGTAGGGAACGGGAAATCAAGTCTAAGAACTCGTATAAGATTTGTAAGGCTTGAGAATCATCCAATAATTGCCGAAAGTTTCGCGTTTCAAGCGGGGGTCGCACAAGGCGGAGCAGTCGTTGTTTGTAAGACGCCGTCTCTGATCATTGCGTCTGATAGTAAGAGAGGGAAGGGGTGGTCACACCGCAGAAACGCAGGCAGTCCGGTTTAAGTTTGAGACTGCGGAAATGCTAACGGAATCGGTCATGTCGAGTTGCAGGGTGCGTGAGTGTCTGAGACGGCGTAAAAAAGGCCAGCAGATTGAAAACTCTGCGTCCCAAGGAAAAATTCTGTGTCACATTTGTTAGTCGGACACGTCTCCTGCGACAATAGGCGACGAACCCTCAATAGCAAGGAGCGCCATCGTATGCTTGGATATTAACCCGCATACATCCTCCTCTCTCGCAGAGGCACTGCGGCGACTGCGTCCGCGATTTCTTTCCGCCAGACCTTCGAGTGCGCGGGCACATGGTAGAAGGCCATGGGGAGCCAGCTCGAGAGCAAGAAAATGTCCTGTTTCAATTGGTGAATAGTGGAGGACAGAGTGAAAGCCAGTAGTACAAAACAAACCGTCAGAGTGTGTATTGACAGGAGAGGAAGGCCAATTCTTCAGTAGGAACTGGGTGAGTTTCTGTAGGGCTATCACATCAGCGTCAAATGATGTCATGGGAGAAGCTAAACCGAACCTTCTCACGACGTGCACATGATCGGTACCATTCAGAATGACAAAGGATGCCAATCTCCTCATTCTCAAAGGATGCCATGCTGCTGCTCCAGGCACAGTGGATGTGCGGAAACCACCTGTGGAAGCGTGGACAGCACAGAGGGGAAGTCGTTGGCTCGCAACCGTGCTGGTGAGGCGGCCACTTCTAACCCGAAGACATCGCCCAGTCTGAGTGGCGAGACAGATGGGAAGGTCTACATTCGGTAGGTCTCAAGGAGACCGAGTGGAACGACATTGATTGCCATTGATGAAACAGTAAAAAGATAGGCACAGCGATGACCAGGGGAACGTCAAACGTGAGCACGTTAGCAATAACCTCAAGGTCGGCGGTTCCTGTCGTGGTGTACACTCCCGTGATAGCGAAAAATAATTATCTAAGCCATGAGTGAGCTTGAGCTTTTACACTTTGGTTCTGATTAGAGTGCCACCAAGCGTGTGCGGCATAGAACGTTTCAGGAAAAACGAGGGTATGGTGAAGTCGACGCAGGGGCGAACGGTTGACTAAGGGGTGCATGCTTGCAAATGTAGTTATTACACGTAGTCCAGGGTCCGACGGAAGTCCGTCTGGTCAGGTGGTCAGTTCATAACAAAATTGCGGTCACTGACCAAGTCAAAAGAATAAAATTGACGTTTTGGATCCCTTACGGAATCCTTGTTCACAATGAGGCGAGGCAAGACGTCGTCGCGGTTTCCATGCTGTCAAGATGCCTCGTAATGATCGTGCGTAGATACCGTAGGGGATTCCGTAGGGAATCCGAAATGTCAATTTTATTCTTTTGACTTGGTCAGTTACCGCAATTTTGTTATGAATCTACTGCCTACAGCAGCCGTTTTTTCAAAAAATAATTTTAAATGGTGGGTGGGGGCCACAAAGGTGAGGTAGTTGTCCAATACAACTCTAACTTGAAAAAAGGATGTATTACGGAGATTCCTGCCTCAGCCTTTTCACCCATAACAGAAACGGTTTAGGCAGAATGCAGTGGTACCACGTGCTTTACACGACATTCAGGTTTGAAACGAAAAGTGATGGCAACCAGTTGGAACTCTCGTTTGAAATTCGTTGCATGCCAGTCTGCATGCATGCTAATTGTATAATTTCCGATGTCGCAGCGACTGTCGCTTTGGTACACTATCGCTGGTGGGCGTTCTTTTTATTGTAAACCTACGCTCCCGTGGGGATAGGTCTCAGTCACACTCTTAGTTTCGTGTGTTTCAGGAGAACTACTCCCGTAAGCCAGGGTACCTTTTTGCAGTTCCTCTCCACCTTTCAAAGAGTGGCCTCCAAAAAGGCTACTTCGGACGGCAATATTGATATTCGCCTTCAAGAAAGCTACATGAAAAAATCACAACCATGGTATTTCATTAAACAGCACATGACAATGAGGGTTAATTTATGGGCCCATATGACTTCAAAATATAATGCGAAACCCGAGCGTTACCTTACACACTTGATCGTACACGTGTACACACTCGAGCTCGAAGCGATAACAGCGCTCGTTTGATATCAATTTATTGCAGATTACGAGAAGATTGTAACGATGGCCTACGTCGAATACAATACTTGTTTAATTTTAAAAATGCCTTTTCAAGCATAAAGATGGTAAGACTATGCAAATTCTCGTAGTTAAAAAAATTGTTTCCGACTTATGCACATTTCGCAACCGACCCAACCACAAGGATAACACGATCATTGTCAATTGGTGCAAGTGATTGGCCTCTTGTGTTTTTTTACAGCGTTTTTGATCTATGATACGTGAGAAAACTTCACTGATTCGGATAGAAAACTTTAAGAGGGAGGAAGTAATTTTAGTATGTGTTATTATACTGTCGTTTCAACCCTCTACAGTTGAAAATAGGGTTATGGTTTGTAAGATTGACCCACGTTATCGTGTGTTATAGGCTAATTTTACCTTCGCTAACCACGGAAAGTTCTTTTGAGCGGATCCTGCGTCGTCGCCTTTCAGACTCTAGTATGAGCTTCGTCGGCTGTGTAATTTTTGTAATTCAAATACTAATGACGTGTCTATAAGGCACAAACTCGGAAAGCTCCAACGAGCAGGAGGGAGACTCACGGCTTCGCCTGGCGCTGCATTAAAACGCCCATATCACTCACCATCCCTCCCTTCCGGAGTTCGACTCGACATACGGAGGGATGAGACCACTTGTGGGGATACGCAGATCTTCCTTTTGTTGGACAAAGTGTTCATATGGGTTAGTTGCCAGCAAGGGCCGCAGGCGTGGGTCCAACGTAAGCTGACAGGAACTATACGCCGCAGTAAGAGCGGTGATAGTTTTACGCCATAACCACGGCAGGCGGAGAGGGCCGGAGTACGTGTATAGTAGTTTATGAATGCCTATTGATACAGACGAGTTCTGGGCTACACGGTGCAAATCCCGTATGACCACCATTGAGTCCGTATAAATTTGTTCAGTAAAACTTCCTGGGTGTTGAAGAAGGACCAGTATTAGAGCCGGCAGTCCGTCCAGGATGGCTGTAAGCTCCGCCAGCATAAAAGGTAAGGTGCGGAGTGTTTCTCAAACGTGGGTTTGGTTCGTTTCTTCAGAGAAGGGCACTCGATCACCGTAGTTAAAACACCGTCTTGGGGCCCAGCGTTCACAAATGCCTCTACAACCTGGGGCTGGTGCACAGCCGCTAGTAATTTTAGGCCAGCGGAGTGCACGTATGCGTTCTAGACCCATCGACTGTGGAGTCTAATGAGCGGCCGGTGTTCCGTCACTTGATCGCACAGCCAGGGCGACCTAGTACCAGGGCGGGCTTACAAGGCGGGTAGAGAACGGCACATGATCTCGCCAAAGACCCCCCTTCTTCCTCCTCCTCCACCACCCCTCAGCAAAAAAATTAATTCTGTGCTTACGGGCGGAGCGGCGTTGACGTACAAGCTCATCCGGGGTGATATGTTGAGCTTCTCTCTGAAGAGATGGTATAGGTGCTATTTTAGGGAGGCCAGTGATCTTCCGCAATGCAGCTCCATTAATTGCTTCAAGTCAGACCCACTCCCCTTGGGTCATGCGCTGGAATTGAGTCTGATTTACAAGTCGAGGCTAAAGTATTGACCGCACCAAGAGTTGTGCCGTTTTGAAGCAGGAACCTCCAGCCCTTTGTTAATTACGTCAAATAAAACATAGAATTTGGCCTGTTTGTTGGCCGGCAGGTCGACGCCACAAGGCAGCTGACTCATACAATGAAATCTGCAATCCCAGCACGCAAAAGAGATGTGGCACTGCGCACATGCTGACCGTAGAGTTGCAGCGCGATCGGCAACATCACCAGCCTACGACGGGCCCAAGCATTGGCCATCGACAGAATGGCTGTCTTTTCGACTAAAAGCGAAAGACCAGCGTATTCACACCATGTCTGTGTGTCAGGTAAAGATTGTTACACGCTCGCGGTAATTGCTTTAGTTTTCGTTGTTGAAACTTCCGGGGCGAATGAAATCACCACTCCGACGGGGCGTGAGTGGCTGGTCACGTTCTCCAACAATTAAAAGGAAAGCTTTGCAACAAGGTAGGTTTGCGCTACCGATGATACTGCTATATGATGTGAACGAGTGCGCTTTGTTCGGAACTCACACTTCCGTAGCTTTTCACAGGCAATTGTACATTTCCTCGCATGTGATCCAGAAATTGTCTCAGTCTGAAGTGGCCTAATGTTTTTGTAGTCCACTAGCCAAATTTTGCTCAGTGAGGGGAAGGTATCTAGAATTAGTCGATAATGCTGCGTGATTTCACTGCGAATAACAGTCTGAGCGAGGCTGGGCTTCTCCAGAGGCGCGCAGTTGGTGAGATAGTCAGAAAGGGCACAGGCAATGTTATTAACCAAAAGTTTGCAGTCAGATAACGTCTACAGTTTCGAATGCACGAAAAAAAATGTGCCCGGATGTGCAGTGCTCGTGACGGAACTGCACCAGCAACGCAGCCGCTTCCACTGACATCACCGTGTTGACTTTGGGTTGTTCTGTGGCTCAGTCACACATAAAAAGAAAGCACAATTTACCAAGTATTTGTAATACATAAATATACAATCATTCATTCAATGGCATTTTAAAGCAAAGCTTTCTACCTCTTCCAGCTAACGGTTCTTTAATGGCATGTGGGACAAGAAACTCCAGACGCGGCTGCGGTTAGGAGGGCGGTTTTCACTCACGCAGCACAGTGTAGATGGCGCGGCGAATTTACCCAGCGTTCCCAGCGCGTTCACGGAGGCGGGCGCATCGGCGCGACCCGGCTTTGTCGTCTGCTTTAGCGACGGTTGTTTTGGGCCTGTTTAGGCGAAGCTTCGCGTCCATTGAGCGCTTCCTTCGCACAGCTTGATTAACTTGTTCGGCAGCACCTTCTGGGTAACCCGGCCACGGCGGAATCGGTCGTACGGCCTAGTTACGTTAAACATTGGTCTGCAGTGCACAAAAACAAAATGTAGAGACCACATACAGAGATCTGGCAGCTCAACAAACACTACCTTTTGCGCACTGCTTCCCACGAATGGGACTCCATTTTCTAAATTGGTGAATACCAATTCGGTTCTATTTTAAGAGGTATTACAAAAGGCGAAAGGATCAACTACTTCTAATAACTAGCGACCATAAAAGTTCCCTGGGTTTTCTCGCTATTCTCAAACTTCCTAAACCCACTAATTTATTCGGCATAAATGGGAATCACTAAGCGCACATGCCTAATTGTTTTGGTGTGTGCGCTTGTGTCGCGCAGTGTTGTAGCGCCGAGCTGGCACATCAGGATGGCTATGTTCTGCTGTTTTAGCCTTCGAAAGACGCTCGTCTCCGTTTTATTTCCACCGACGCACGTCCGGGCTACAGCGGCGGCGTCCGCCGCTCTAGCCCGGCCGTGGCCGACGCTTCGGCGTTCGGGACGCCGCCCGGCGAATTCCAGGTAACGGCAGGCGGAATCTCTGGTTTCGCTCTTTGTAGAGCCACGTGTGCAAATTCACGTGACGCCGCACGGGCAAGTGTTTTGGGTGTCGTTTACAGCTTTCCTTTCCAACCACCTTCATAGCGCAAATTGGAGCCAATTTTTGTTAACAGTTTTGTTAACAGGTGCTTTTGTCGACTACGTGTAAAAACTAGATCGCACCAATGACTCACCAGTCAAGTGCAAAGAAGCAAACTCTAGCACATCATAGCTGCAGTCGAGGGCCAAAGGGTGTCGTGAAATATTGAATTATTCGTTCTCTAGCACAAAATTGGTGACATTGGCATGTGCTGAAGTACGACGGAGAAGAGCAAACAAAAACTTTTATTTCACTGTCATTGATAAAGCGTAATGCCTTTTATATTTCCTTTGGTAACCTAACCGCGACCCTCGGCGCCATTTGTGCTCGGCTGGTGTGCGCTCATCTTGGACGCCTTCCCTTCAGCATGCTGGAAGATTCACACTCGGTCATTCATCCTTCATTTTGCACTCCTGGCTCGTAATGAACGCTCAGTTTTTTATTAAATAATTAAACTGTTTCAATGAGACTTGCCAAGGGTAGAGTGTTAATGGTAGCCAAGTTGTGTTCGGAACTAGACTACGGGCATACAGTGACGCCCAAGGTTCTACAAGTCCACGCATGGTGGTAAAACCATGCTGGCAGGTACCAGCTGATAAAAATTGCCCGTACAAAAGCACTCGTATGAAATTCTATTTGTAAATTTCTTTGCAAAATTGGTAGACCTTGATATATTTGGTTGCCAACGCGACGAGGGGGCATGTGTTGCAATAGGTCTAGAAATCACTTTCCCCTTCCATAAGAAATGTTATGGCACAACCCGGTAGCAGCTACTTTATCTGCAACCAGAAAAACAAATTACCATTCTGTTATATACAATCGCGTATCGTAGAAATCGGTTTGTTTCATTCATAATTACTTGTAAATAACAGGACTGATCTGAGTTCCATTTTATAGACATATGTGGCGTTTTGTGGTTCAGTCGTTATGTTTATTGCCAGACAATTTCATCTGCTGAAAATTCGTATGCTAAGGTCCTTCCCACAGACCAGCAAAGCTCTGGCTGGCATCAATGCCGGCCTCCTCGGCCCTGCACAGAACATTTACTATGGAAATTTGATAATAACAGCAAAGCCCTTGAATTGAAGAATATGGGATACATGCACCGTACAACACTGTCTTCACGCAGGTGGGCTTAGTGGGCTTCAATGGGCTAGTCATCGCAAAATACAAACTGGGGTCCTATAAAAGGCTGTCAAAACTTTTCGTGAACACTTGCGTCAGGCAGGAATTATAAATATCAAAGGAGTGACTTGTCACTCGTTTACTCCTCCAACTCTCAGGATGAGCACGTGTCTGGAGGCTAAAAAACTCTCCTACAAGTCCAGATATTGTTAGTGCAATGACCTTTGTACTCAGCAGCAGGGAATATGATTGGAAAAACTCGTGTGCTCGGAAACCCCTCTGCTTCGAAAGCATTTTTTTCTGATCTGACACGACACATGACGGCATCGTGACACAGCCGTTGAGAGTTAGTCAGCTGTCAAACTGAGTTCTCCCAATGGGCTGATTGCCTCGTGTCTTACCCTGTCTCCCCATCTGTAATAAACATTCTTCATCCGAAGCAAAATGCCTACAGCGTAATGAAGTTGGGATTTTATATCCTGTTTTATTTTTCACGCCAGCGTTCTAAACACCAATTATTGACCGCTTCAATTTCGCAAACACAAAGACAAATTTGCAAAATAAAGCACAAATTGTTAGCAACATCATACGAACTATGGGGAACTAAAGGTTGAAAATGCAGCACAACATTTGTAACTCTAACAAGTACTATATTCTAATAATATATGGTGGACAGCAGACCCTGTCAGAGAATTTTTCTTGCAAAATAAAGTGGGTGTTCGCACAGCTCGGCTAAAATGGGTATGGACGCCATTTCTCAGTACGACGAATTGGTGTACGCTTCAGCAGAGTTTTAATGTTTTGTGCGGGTGTGATTTAGGACCTTTGATATGGAAACAAAATTTTTACACGTTTTTGTGAGCAGTTTTTGCATTAAAATTCAGTTGTCCCCGTTTTATCACTTTATTGGGCACTTTTCAATGACTAGTAACTTGTATAACTACTATTACGTAATGAGTATTTATTTCTCTACTGTTGACAAGTCTGCAGGGTCAAGACACGGCTTGCTGTCGGTGCAAGGGCTTGGATATTCAAGGCATGATGACTTACAACTGTACGCAAAACTTTGCTGCTTTTCAATTACTTTAATGACATCGACGGCTAGTCCACTTCAAAGTGATTCGACTTGCCTGATGGCTGTTGCCTGATATCATCAAAGACAAACCACATGCTCCAATATCACAGACGTTATGCCACCAAATTTGCTTCCACGAAACTATGCTTCCTTTCTGATTGAGTGCCGCATCGCCGGAATGGGCGCATAAAAAAAGCCTAGTCAGGAGTACTTAAAATTACAAAGAAAGATAAAGCCCAGTAACAAATGCTTGAAACCATATTAGACCTAATGGTTATAATACAATTGGAAACCAGATACATTTTTAAGAAATGCTTGGAATCACACCACAACCTTTTATTTGCACAGTATATGTTCTTGCAGTTACATTTCCGCCACTTCTTTCGAAGGCTACAGTCGCCCACCAATTTTTTTTGATGCCCTATTTTTCACCCCTGCCCTGCCTGGCTATCTGGACTCTGCAATGACACCGTCACTAGCTCCTTTGAGTCAATGCATAGTGCCAGAGAAACGTTCCGAGAATTGAAACCCTGCGCCTTCGATTTCCCGCACTTTATTTTTTGATGGAGTGAGAGAGAGAGAGAGAGATAACACTTTATTTAACCAAGGCAAAGCGCAGCTTGGTGGCTGAAGTCCGTAGAGCTTCGGTGACTATGGCTGCCCGACCCGTGAGAGACCTCTGGATATCCAGGTTTGAGCAACCCAGCGCTGCTTCCCACTGGTCGACGGAGGTGATGAGAGGGAAGGAGTATGCTTTCCAGGCCACACATGACACGTAATGTAGCCCGTTCTCCGCAGTGCTGGCAGAGTGCTTGGGAATACAGTGAGGGGTGAATGTGATGAAGTATGGCTAAACAGGGGAGAAACTCAGTTTGAAGGTGAAGCCAAAGGCGTTCCTCTTCCACTCATGAGAATGGGTAGACGGGGAGGGGGGTATTTGCGGTGAGAGAGGCGGTAATGTTCCGTGATGTCTCTGTACGTGAGTAAACTACCATGGGCTGATTTGGCTCCATGGGAGGCAGTGCTGGTATCACAAGCCCGGGAGACAAGAGCTCGGGCTGCGGTGCGTGCTACTTCATTTCCACCAATACCAGTATGGGCCGGGAACCAGATGAATTCTACAGGATCAGTAGGTGGTTTTGATTAGGAATTTGGTGGGCCTGGGCGAGATCTGGCCTCCGACATATTTTAGAACGGCCGTTTTCGAAATGGAGATTATGAATCGGGGTGTTGGCCTATGTGTGAGTGCAAGTGATATCACCGCCTTTTCCACCACTTGAGGGTGTGGCAGGCTCGAATGGTAAGGGCCGTGAGTGGGGGAGAACCGGGTGAGTGGATGACTGCCAGGGCAAAAGCGTCCACGTGACGATACTCTGCTGCTTCAACTTATAGCGTGCCTAGATAAATGGGGCCTTTTGCTGTTAATCCACGGGCTTGTTGCGCCCTTCTTTGGGAATGATACTGGGGGTGCATGTTTTGAATGAGTAACGGTTTGGATGAGTAATTTTGTTTCGGGGTCTCTTAGGTAGCGAATGCGTAAGTTGTCAAGGAGGGCTCTGCCAGCTGCGCTGCGGGTCATGCGGTTAAGCTGCCCCGTGCGATCTCCTTCGAGAAGCTCTCTGGCCGTATTGTGTACGCCTGTGCTCTCCACTCTGGCAGTGAAACCTCCTGGGGGTATTTGTAGAGCGCCTCCGTAAGCCTTCCAAATTAGGCAAGCAAATTGTCGAGTTTCCATTTCCGTAAGGATAAGATATAGGACCGGATAAGTAATTCTACTTATTAGAATGCTTGCATTAGTTTAAGCGGATCTTTTTCTTTAAGCCCATGTCGTCGTGCTACAATTCTGCTAAGGAGCCCGGATATTTGCGCTACATAAGCCGATAAATTTCTGATGTACACTGTGTTGCGTTGGTCCTGTTGCGGAGGCAGTCCAAGTTTGTCTATTGACATTACCCGTTTTACGGGTGTACCCCCCAGCTGTTTCGCGATTGAGGGGGCTCGTGGTGATCTAGATTTATTGGGTGGGAGGAATAATAGTGTGGATTTGGCTGGTGAAGAGTTCAGGCCAGGCCAAAGCTGCACCTTCTACGGGTGTTGCTCCGGCCTGTCGGGTGGTTTCAAGTTGAGAATCACTACATTGCTTGACCCAGAGTATAACATCGTCCGCGTAAAGGGTGTAATGCAACTCTGGTATCTGATCTAAGATGATTAGTATATGAGCCACTGGTAGATTAAAGAGCAGCGGGGAAATCACGGATGCCTGGGGAGAACCGCACGATGCAATCTGTACATCGGGCATCGTAAGATTCTCCAAGGCACGTGGCCGTCCTTTTTGTGAAAAAGGCGCGCACTTGTTTGTAGACTCGAACACATTGCCCTATGCGTGGCGGACTTGGCTAGCCTCGGACCAGCTCTCGGACCAGTTGGCGTTGGTGAACCTGGCCCGGGACATTCTCGACGCTTAATGTTGCGTTTGAATAAAGTTTTTCCTCCTCCTCCTCCTTGCCCTATGCGTTCAAGACCTCTCAGGATAGCATCGTGGATAAGTCTGTCGAAAGCTTTGGTTAAGTCCAGGGCAAGACAGCTGCGGCATCCGCTACGGCTGGGTTTTCCAAAAGATTATGATGTAGCCTCACGTGGATATCATTTCTGGAAAGCCCAGCTGGACCTCCATAAATATTGGGGGACAGAGCTTGCGTGTTTTCGATGAAGCGATTTAACCTAGCTAAAATTATCCGCTCTTTACTTTGCCAATACATGAGGTAAGCGAAATGGGTCTTAAATTTTCCAGAGATAGTGGCTTCCCCGGCTTTCTTATGAATGTAATGTTCGCATGGCGAAACTCTTGAGAGAGCATGCCCTTCTTCCAATGGTAATTGAATACCCAAACTAAGTAGACTTTGGAGGCGTCATCTCAATTTCGCAAAATTGTATTGATACCCTGTCTTGACCCAGTGCGGAGGTTGTACGCAGTTCATGTAATGTTTCCCGCACCTCCTCTTAACTGATGCCCTAATCCAGTTTAGGATTGGGGGAGCTGGCATAATCGGGAGGCTGGACCTGCTCGCCTTGAGGGATGTACATAGTTTTCAGCTTTTCCAGCACTGCATTCGGGGTCTCTGCCGCTTCATGGATAAAAGGCGTGATTCTGTTTGCCTGTTCGGTTTAGGAGTGATTAGCATCAGGAAAGTGCCTAAGGAGATATCATGCGCACTTTTTTTTTCAAACGCTTTTCGCAGCCTGTCACATCGCTCCTCCTATCCTGGCCTGATCAGTTTTTAAGCGTATAATGTCGTCTCTTTTGCGAGATCAGCAATGCGCTTTCTTAATCTTCTATTATGTTTTTGTGTCCGCACCGTTTTTTAAGGCTCTTGATTGCTTTCCACATGTGCTGTATTTTGATTTTACGGTTAGTGGTGGGATTTCGAGGTCTATGCTTTCTTGATGCTGCTGAACATCAGTGAGAAGCTGTCTGGTCCAGTCAGAAAGGTTAGGCCGGTCTGCCTGCTGACTGTTTGCCTCCTGCCTTGTTTCCCGGAAGGCGTGCCATCTGTAATGGTTGTTTCTGTGCGCTTGGGGGGTGATGGGTGTTGTAGTGTTGTGGTGAGCTGCACTATGTGATGCTCACTACCAAGTGTATGCTGTAACCTATCCCCGACTCTGTGGGTGAGAGTGAGGTCGGGGTTTTGTCCCGTTGTGTGCTCATTCCCAACCTTAGTGGGCAGGTGCGTGGGGTTCGAGTGTGCGATGTTGTGTCTGGATCGATTCCCAAAGTAGCCTTTCTTTTTTTATGTCTTTGTGATGCTCCCATGCTGTGTAGGGCGCTATAAAGTCTCCAACAATGAACAGTGTTTCCCCTGAAGCTGCTTGCTTGGCTGCCATGATAAGTTATTTAGGTTGCGATTGTGTTTCTTAGGGCTACTATATGTATTAAGAATGTGTACCGTACGATGAGCGGGGTTTTTCGGGAATAGTGTAGTGAAATCGCACGGGAAGTTAATATTATGAAGCTGTTTGTGTTGTGCTGGTATGTATCGCTGGACTAGAATAGCATTTTTATCGTTATTCTGTGTCTGAAGTGTCTGATAACCGGTACATTTTCCTCGCCTTCCGGGTTGTTGTAGCGCGATGACATCGGGTGGAACTTCTGTCTGTTCTTTTAGGAGTTGGAGCTTTGCCGCTTACGGTGAAAACCGCGACAGTTCCACTGCCATACTACGAGCCCTTTACGGGAGGTTTCCATCCGTAAGGTTAAGGTTCTTGGCAGGGGCGGGGTTGATCTGAGCCGTAATGTTACTAATAAAATTAGGCATTTGTGTGCGCACGTCTGGAATCGTGGCCTGCATGGCCGCCTGGGCGCTGAGCAGACTCTGTTAATAGGCGTGTGCTCCGCCCTTTGTCTGCAACCGTACGCTCTAGACGGTCAAAGCGAGTATCCTGCACAGTCTCCATTGGGAGTGGAGTCGTATTTAAGGCGTACTAGAACTCCCCGTTGGGAGGGGGTGATGCTTGTGCTGTACTGCATTTTCGGCTGTACGCAAGGCAAGGTTTTCGTTCTTTAGCGCTGCGTTTTCCGCTTTAAGTGCCTACGATCTGTAAGCGAATTGCCTGCAGTTCCCTAGTGATATCAAATGATGGAGATGGAGGCGGAAGGATGGAGGACGTTGGAAGTACCACTGCATGTGATAACGACAATTGTGACGAGTTGATGGGAGGGTTACCATGGGGGTTATTTACCGAGTGGGAAGACGCACTGGGGTTGCTCACCTCTTGCTGATAGCTTCTCTTTGAACAGTTGGTTGAGCTAGCGCCTTGGACCAGGGGGTCCTTGACATCCTGACTTTGCCATTGCCTCTGCTGTCGTTTCTGCAGCGCGTCGTGTCGAATGCCCAGAAGAGGTGGAAAGTCGCTTCCGTTCTAAAGGTTCTTCGGAAGGTCCTGTGCCTTCGCTGCCATTTAGGCGTATGTTGGGGGTCTTGTGCGTGGTAGGAACCTTCGAGGGCCGTCCGCCATTCCTGTGAAGTAGGGTCCCTAACAGAATATACATTATGGAGAATACGGGAGCCCATCCGAGGCATTTGTCATACCGCAAGAGGCACAGCGGGGGGGGGGGGGGATTGATTGGTGTGGACAGACATCCTTCTGATGTCCAGGGCAGCAGCAGCTGGAACATACTTCTGTTTTTCTTCTCAGAGGATTGCAGCGGTAGGTGGCCGCTCGGTACCCCACCCTGTAGGGTACGCGAGGTCCGTCAAAGAGGATTTGAACCATGTTGGACGGTCCGAGGCGCCTGACATCCTGAATTTTCAGTTCGGAGTGGTACGCAAGTAGAATGTGAGAGATACGCTCAGCACTGTCCATTGCCGGTTATAAAGATTATACCGAGCCAGGTGTTGGAAGGTGCCGGAACATGGGTTGCCAGTTCGAATCGGCGTTCTGCCGCGAGGAGCTGGTTGAGTGCGACGCAACAACTTGCTGGCTTTTCGCAGGGTGTGCTCACCATGATCAAGTCAGCTTTGCTATTAATCTGTACCTGGTCTTAGCTGTTGCTTCGATACTATTTTGGGTCTGTATAACATCCGCCAGTGCTGATACCGCCATTGTAGTCAGGGTCTTTTAACCTAACAAGAATGGGCGCACTTACGGAATTCGCGAAGGCGATTAACGCCCATGCACCAAGCGCGTTGTATGCAGCACACTATTTGAAGCGCTATACAAATGTGGCATTCACTCTCCATACCGTAGGCGCGGATTTAAAATAACGAGTTCATATGTAGCCTCTAGTAAAAGGAAAACTCAAGCTCATTGCATCCAAATACATGCAACTTGTACAAACAGTTATCTTTCCAGCCTCCGGCTAACGCCAAATCTCTACTGCGACGTTTTTCTTCTGGAGGAAGAGTTCGACATGTGTTTTTATAATTGGCGGCCTACATGTCGTCAAAGTGCCGCGTTTTTAAATATTACGCGCTTGGAAGAAGGCGGGCTCATTTAAAGAATATTCTCGGAGCATAAGATATTTGGTCTCTCGTCTAGGGGGCATTGAACCAGTTTAAATTTGTGTCATGTTGTCGAGGCTGAAAAGCATACGTTTTTGGACAATCACGTGTTATGCGTGCTATGCGAGCGTGTCATTATTCTTTGTTTGCCGTTCTTCTGACCCGATAGCAAATTTGTTTCTGCTTCCCAACCACCCCAAAGGAAGGTTGTGCTGAAAACGCGTCTTGTAGAAAAGCCATGAGAAAAAAAGGTGTTTTTACTCTTTCTCTCTGCTTCTAGAAAAAAACAAAGAAATGCTACCGCACACACCGCCACCGCCAAGCTAAAACTCTGGGTCACATGCGTTGTTTCTGCACCCACAAGATGCTTGTGAGGATGGCGAAGTGTGCCTCAGGCCCTTCATACTCCTAACACGTCCAGGGTACTGAGAAGGCCTGATTGGAGTTGTACTGTTTGGTTGTCAATGCTCCGTAAATTCGTAGCACCACAAACTTTTGATTTTTCTCAAAAAACAACATTTCTTGACTCACACCTGGAGAATTTTTGTGCTGTTTGCCATTTTATGTAAAGACGTTATGAAGATGCGAAATTCTATGTAGGCAAGCATCAAAAGTCAATCGAGAACAAATAACAGGAGTTAGAGCACACCTGAGGGAAGAAGCCGAAAAATTCGAATCATTGGGCCCCATCAAGCAAACACCTCCCGCAGCCCCGACCGTGGTCGTGGTCTCCCCCAGTGGTACCTAAGAAAAGCTACAAATGACGTGGTGGAAACAGACGGACGTGCGTCATAAGGATGCATTGAGGGGCAACATTGAGAAAACGGATAAAGATATACCACACATTGAAAACCAGATTATATTTAAAAAAAGGATTAACGCCAATATGCTAAAAACGTTAAAACATTCAACCTCAAGTAAGGAAAACAGCGTAGTATTGTCAACGAACGCTCAGTACCAAAAACAAAGCCAAGCAGAGAAAAAGAGATAGTCTGGACGCCCAGGTCCGAGAAAACGCCGAACAGGAGACAAAGAGATCAACTAAGAACAAAGATAGATGCCGTTCCTCTCAGGGAGGTAGGCTACCAGCGGACCTGTGTACACATCACATCACATCACATCACAACACATCACATCGTATACATCGTACACATCATTAGTTTCAACCAAAGTCTAACCTCCTACCGCAGATAGTTTTACAAATATAAACGTTTTATAGTTTTACAGTAACACCTGGTGTCAAATCAAGTGCAACAAACCTAGCTAACTTCCGCGACAGGGTGGCCCTTTAAACGGCATACTCGAGATATTGCGAGACTGTTCCGATATTTTGACGATATGAGCTGTCTAGGCGGATTTTCGGTAAAATTACAGCCAAATGTTTTCAAACAGAAACAAAACAGTCATCGTAGCACTATTTGGTAAAGCCGCCTGTGCAAACTCGCAGCATCACCAAGTAATTCACCCGGCGGCATATTTAAACGGTTGAAATAGGTTTAAAAGACGGCGCTCGTTCAAAGTCGATATAAAAAACCCACATTAACCAGAAGCCTAACCGGCCCAGTCAGCGGGGTTTAAATAAAAAAGGAAAGTATTCGCGAGGCAGGGGCAAAAGATTCTTGGAAAACCTAAGGAGAACCTTCCGCGGCATCTACACTAAATAACAAAGAGAAAAACACTCTAAATAAGTTCAGCGGTCTGTCAGAAACGCCGCTCTGATATCGAGCTAGGAATAGGACGATGGCACAGGGACACAGGTGGCATCTCCTTAATTTGAATAACGCAACCCCTTGGCGCACAGGAAAGTACAAATACTTGCCGTGACCGCCCAATCAAGGCGCAGCTGGATGTGTAATCGGTTTTTATGCAGAAAATACAGAAATAGAGTCTTTGCACAACGGTCGTGGTCCCAATTTTTGAGGAGTTTACAGGGCTCAGGGTTGTCCTTCTTTTACGCATCACTGCGAAAAGGTGACTGTTTTTGGCACAGGGCATGGTACACAGGTTTTAAATGCGAATGCTTAGTCGAGCCATGTCAGGCGCCGTGCGGCGTCCACGCGCCCGCAGGGGTTTATCTCTCCGCTCTCACCCCCTCTCCCATAGCAACAGCTGCGAGCGCGCGCGCTCCTCCTCTCCCCTAGCAACCGGAGCAGGTGGTGCGGGCGGATCAGCGGCGAGTGAGTGGAGAGGAGGAGCGCGCTCGGGCGTGTGAGGGCGCTCGCATCGCGGGAGCTCGCCGGAGCTCCGCGTGTGTGGGAGAGTGTAGGCGCGTGTGTGGGAGGGTAGGCGCGGTGCCTCAGTGCTTCTCCTCTCGACGCTCGCCCCACTCTCCCGTTCGCTCGGTCGCAGTATATATAAATGGAATGTCTGCCGGCAACGGTACCTCGAGCAAGAAGTGTAATACAATCCAGTTCGAGCATTACACCTCTCGTATATATAAATGGAGGTGACGTCACTGTAGTGGCAACGGTTCAACGTCAGAAGTGTAATACTTCAACCGGAGGAGAAGAAGAAGCGGAAGACAAGGCTGCGAAGCGAAGAGCGCGTGATGCCGAACGCAAGCGCTGGAGGTGAAGCGAGCTGCCGACGCCGAACTCCGGCTCGGGAAGCCGCTGCGAAACGCCAACGCCGAGCCGAAGACCCCGAAATACGTGTTCGACATGTGCATTCGCATTTCCTCACGATTCCCTTCGGGGAGGTGGGGGAGGTGGGTGAAGTAACGTTTTCGTAGCTGTTCAATTGAGCATGGCAGTGTCTTACCTTTCCGACGGCCCCATATGAGAGTAACTCAAAGGGAAGCCAGCGTAAAAGCTCATTCCTTCAGAACCGCGCGTTTAAAAAGCCAAACCGACAAACACAGGCTCAGTATCACTGCAGTCGTACGCGGAAAACGTCGTCCGCGGGGAACCTCTCTCTCGCTCTCGCTCTATTTCCTCGGACCCCCTCTACCCAACCCATGCAGGCATGGAGTGCTGCCTGCACCGGAAGTAACCATCATCCCGGACACCTACAGGGCTACACCAGAAATGTTCAACCATGCTAGGAAGGCTTTCCGGGGCATAAACATCACACCTTCACCAGGAAAGGATATGGACACCCTGGTGCGGTAGTTGGCCGCATCCTCCCATGACTAGCCATCTCTACTCCCGGCCCGGAGTCCCCAGCAGCTATGGAAATCCTGGCCACGGCGGCGATCAGAACAGCGATACCGTAGGGGGTGCTAAGAATCTCTCGGTATGGACAGGCCTTCAGAGAAGTTAACTCTGGCAACGTTTACCGCAGGCACCTTGTAAACGCCAACTTTATTCTGGTTCATAAGAAGGGTGATCCATAAGTCCGCAGGTTCTCTCACCAGTGCACTCACACACACTTCACTCACCAATCATTAGTGAGTGGTGAACGAGCCTCGCCATCGTTTTGGACTGGCAAGTGGGAATGCGATTGAGTGCGAGCGCCGTGCGCAGTGAGCCCCGCACACCATTTGTAAGTGCGAGCGCCACTCGCGGCGAGCCCCACTCCCCACACCATTGTCGAGAGCAACCGGCGGGAAGCCTCGCTCACCACCCGCGAGTGCACTCGCGCTACTCGCGCAATTTTCAGGCCTTACCACTGTGGGTGCCGCTATTGCCCTTGTACTCGCGGTTAACTATTTGTCGCAGGAGGCGCTCGCTGTAATGGTCGTTAATGTCGGATTGCTTTTAGCTTCGGAAATATGTCGTCACTGAGCTCCAGCTATGTGGCACCCTGGAATTAACGCTCTTGCAGCGTGTTGATTTAGGAATATGATTTGGATCGACTTCTGACACCGTAATTCACTGATACTGTTCCTTTTCAATACTCGTGGAGGGCCTGCTGCACACACTCGCGTGCGAAGAGGTGACGATGAGTGATGATCACGAGTGCAAGTGAGTGCGAGTGGTGACGGCGAGGGGTGAGTGTGATTGAATGCTTGTGGTGATGCCGAGTGGTAAGCGTGAGCGCGAGTGGGTGCTAGTGGTGAGGGCGCGTAGTGGCCGTGAGTGCGAGCGAGTGCGTGTGAAAAAAATATACTTTTCTGCATAAGTGTGAGTCGGTGGCGCCCAGCTTTTCCGAGGCACCGCTGACAGCCGGGATTCCCAAGAACACACAGAGCAGGCTGGGCTTAGGAAAGGGTACAGAACCATGAATCATTTCCACGTCGCCAATCAAGTGATAGAAACTCGCAGAGTAGACTAAACCCGTTTTAAAGGCTATAATAAATTATGAAAAAGCGTTTTATCCCGTACTCACCGCAGACGTGCTGGAAGTACTAAAAGATAAAAAATTAATGAAACCTACATCATAGTTCTAGACCACATTTATAAGAAACTGCCCACCACGCCGCGGTTGGCTCAATGTGCTAAGGCGTTTGACGGCTTCTGAGCACGAGGTCGGCGGGTTCGATTCCCGGCCGGCGGGTCGGTTGGTCGCTTTTTCTGATGGAGGCGAAAGGCAAAAAGGCCCGTGTTGTACGAGATTTCGGCGCACGATAAAGATCCCCAGGTGGTCAAATTAATCCGGAGCCCTCCACTACGGCGCGCCTCATCGTCTGGCGTGCGTCGGCGCGTTAAACCCTACAATCAATCAATAAAAGAAATGCACGAGCAAAGCGATAAATTTCTGATACGAAAAAAAAACAAAACAAAAAAGGGAGATACCATCTTGCCAAAGCTATTCACAGGATGTCTGCATGGGGTATTTGGGAAGCTTGACTGGGAAAACATAAGATTAAGGATATACGGGGAATGCTTAAGCCATTTGAAGTTTGCGGACGGCATAGCCTTGCTGAGTCAGACTGCATAACATGGGCAAACAATACTTGCCGAACTGCAATCAGAAAGCCCGGTCGTGAGGCTAAAATAATAATGACTAAATCTAATATAATTAGGATTACTCATACCAGAACGGTCCTCTTCAAGGTACGAAATAATAGGCGAAGAAAAATTATATAATTCCGACAGATTGTTGTTGCTGACCCCAACCAGGAGCGAGAAATACAGTGCAGAAGAGGTATAGGATGGGGATCGCTTGGCTGGCACTCCTTAATAATCAAAAGTAAACTATCTCGCTCACAGAAAAGAAAAATATGCAACCAGGGCACACTGCCGGTGATGACATACGAAGCTAAAACTTCGCCCCTTATAAATAGCTAGAAAACAAATTTAGGTCGGCTCAACGCACTATGGAACGAATAATGTTAGGAATAACACACAGGGACAGGAAACCAGCTACCTGGACCAGTGGACAAACTAGAGTAGAAGATATAATTGTTGAAATAAAAAAAAGAATGTACTTGGGCTGGCCATGTAGTGAGGCGAACCGACAACCGGCGGAGAATTAGGGTAACAGAGTGGATACCAAGGGATCGGTCTAGAAGAAAGGGATGGAAGGGGAAACCCGACGGCGGGATGAAAAAAGAAATTGGGGGTAAACTGTGAGATTGTGCAGCGAAGGAGAGGAGCGGTTCGAGGGCAATAGGAGAGACCTTCGTCCTGCACTGGACCTGAGTAGGATGATATTCATGATGATAATGACGCATGGTTAGAAATTGCGCATTGAGTTGTTTTTGTCAGCTGTTGGTTAGTGGTAGGGACAATGGCTTTAGGATTAGTTAATAAAAGTTGCTAGGGCAGGACCCATGACATAGCACACGGCGCATAGCATGTGCCGTTTCTCTCCCGTAGAAACCACTATATTGAGACCAATCGGGAATTCCAACACATTTGCAAGTTCAGTGAGAGTTACGCAAATGTGTACGGCAAACTGTATTGTACATTTTTTACAGTCGGTAAGTGGCCAGTTGTCATGCTCTTGGGAACGTTTGTCATCACACAAGATTTGCGACGTTTTTCTGAGCATTCACGATAAGGTTGGATTTGCTAAATAGATGTTTGCACGCGCCCAAAAAAATTGAAACCCTAGCCTATTTTTATTCCTAAGCGGAACCACTTCTTCATGTTATTCAAGCAGCGAGAGTTAAAAGAATCT
This sequence comes from Haemaphysalis longicornis, assembly GCA_013339765.2. Lineage (NCBI taxonomy): Eukaryota > Metazoa > Arthropoda > Arachnida > Ixodida > Ixodidae > Haemaphysalis > Haemaphysalis longicornis. The sequence goes on from CM023450.1 coordinate 142,888,939, forward strand.
TTTATCGACGCATTCGGGGCCTCTTTTCTGCGCTATCCGAAGTTCCGAGTACCTTCCGTGAGCAAAACCATCATCCGGTGTGCTATAGCTGCAGGGTCACCGCAAAAATGATACGCTGTATGAAACATGACACAGAACCATTCAGCTCTCTACGGTCCCTAAAAATCGAGGCAGCCAAGGTTTTGTAACCTCGCCACAAGAAAAGGGAGGGCGAGTGTGTGTGTTTTTGAAACGAAGCATACTGGAGGAAAGCCAACTACATCTGCCGATGATGATGACCGTCGGTGAGGAAAAGAGGCTCAAACGCGAAGCCTTTTCTGTTTTAAAGCCAACGGTTCCAAGTCCAAATTCAAGGTGAAAATCCAAATTGTCACGCCCAAAACGCACTGCCGGAAGAGACCACCCACACTGTTTCCAGAAAGGCACTTCAAATGCCTGAAAAAAAGCTCCTGCAGCTCTCCGTATAACCTGAACAAAGGCTGAACGCGACGCTTTCTTCGTGCGGAATCAAATCCAGAAGCGTCAGAGTCAAAGCTGCTGTGAATAAAAGTTCAAACAGCTTTCGTGTCAAAGTTAAAGATTCACGAATCAAAGAAAGCGTCTCCGAGTCAAAGTCCGTACTCAGACGACAACCGAGGAATCCCTCACGAGAAAGCTTCGCATTCAACCATAGTGGTCGTCAGTCACAGGGGTGCATGAAATATTGTCGAGGAACCATAAAAAAGCATGGAATCCTAGTCACATAGAGGCTGGCTGTGCAAGCTTGCGGGACGATTAGGCAGAAATGCCAGGTCTGGCGATTTCTCGCCGAACTTACGGCTTTTCGTCACTCGTGGCGACGGAAATTTCAGTTTGGTGACCGGACTACTTTATGGCTCCTTTGAACATTGATGATCTATATTTCCAGGCCATTCCAATGCCCTACATTCCGCAAAACGCCTTAGATGACCTATCATCTGATTTCAGCCATTGAGACAAACTGAACAAAGATAACGGAAAATCGTTTCGCAAATGACCGTTATTTATTGATTGATTGATTGATGATAGGGTTTAACGCGCGGACGCTACACAGGCGACAAAACGCGCCCTCGTGGAGAGCTACAGATTAGTTTTGACCCCTGTGTATCTTTAACGTGCGCCTAAGCCTCGAACACGCTGTCGTTTTAGATGCGACGCATCTCTTCCTGTGAGGCATGTCCCTCCTGCGTCGGCGTCGGTGGCGTCCGCACGCCACCTGCGCATGTGCGACTCTCCACCGCTCTTCTCTCCGACAGCTGTGCCCAACACTCTCACTCCGTCTCATTATCATAAACAACAGCTGCGTTCGCGTGCTTCGCTCGCTTCGCTCCGCTCTCGTCGCTCAAGTGCGCGCATGCGCGACTCTCCTCCGCTGTCTCCTCTCCTTTAGGCGCTGTGAATATAAAGCGGGTAGCGCGCTGCGGCGGTTCAGTCAGCGCTCGCTCTCGTTCGACATCGCGTCACAACACGTTTCACCCAATTTAGAGAATCAACCCAACGGAAACACCAATTGGAACCCCGGATGCGTGCATCACACCAGGGTTTCCTCGCGGGAAGATGGGCGTAATTTTTTGCTTTTGGCCTCCATCACAAAAGCTGCCGTCGCGGCCTGGAATGGAACTCCGTGTCTTCGGGCAGATGACGGTTCTCTGACAAAATCGACAATAATTTTCAACAAATCAGTCCCTGAAACACACTACCGCACAGCGCTTCTTAACGGCATATATCTGTTTGCCTTGATCTTTATAATATTATGCACCTGACGTCGCATGAACAGCGTCAAACCCCTCAAGCAGCGCCATTGGTCTACAGTGTAACGCTTCAGTAGTTTACGGTAGCTTGAAATGTCATGGAGAGTGGTGGGAAGTGTGTCTGACAATGTATTGACCATGTACAGCGAGCCGTTAGGCACGCCTTAGACAGATGGCGCCCGCCTGCACTCGCTACTACTAGGCTTTTCATGTTTCCGCTAGAAGTGGCGTCGTTAGCAAAATTGGCTAGGCACAAGGACAAGTCATAATTTAATATCGCCGATGCAGTCGGAGCTCATGTTGGTCGTCGCGAAATGAACAGAACATTCGTGGAAGCGCTTCGATGTACTGAAGCAGGGGAAGTCTAAGGCGCTGCACCACCAATCGTCATTCACTCATTCGCTCCAACAATTTGGGCCCCATAGGCCCCATGTGTCGCGCTTATTACGACAGGTATGTGAGAAGAAGTGCGAAAAAGCACAGAAGAAAACGTGATCGATTACAACTGTGGCTCGGAACGTATGCTCAGTCTGCGCCCTCAGTGAGCATCACGTATCTTGCGAAGGGCATCCTCCAGGGCACAACATTATCTGAAATCTTTATCGATACATTTCGCTGCGTAAGTCATTGAAGCAGATTCATCTAACGGTACATTTTCAGTATAGTCCGAAGTAGAGCTGCAACTGAGGCTGCACAACATTGGAGTTTATCACTTCAACTCTCTTTAATTACACCGTATGTAGTGTTCCTTACGGTGGCATACATGGTTTTTGCAGTCAACTGATTAAATCACAGATAAATAAAACTTGCCGTAGCCAGTGTGAGGAAAAATTAACGCACGAATGCATAAGTAAACATAAAATCTAAGGACATATCCAAAATGTGTCATGTCGCATATTTTACCAAACCATTTATAATATAAAAATACAAAAATTGCTCACATCCGCAGCCTTATGTGCTAGGTCGTGAAATATTTGTATGTCTTACCAAAACTGGATCGCCCAATCTAACCGTTTACAAACCTCACTGTACGCGCTGTGTATTATTTCTCGATTTGTGCGCGAGAGCGCCTAGCTTTCATAGCCACGCCTATGACATTCTTCCGTCCACTGTATGCGCCGATATGGTAGTTTGAACGTGTGTGTTTTCACAGGCGCATGTTATCACATACCAGGCGGGCAACAGTTGATAATGCGGAACAGGAATACAACGCAGACCGCGCCAGCTGTAAGTCAGCTGACGATTGTAAGGCTGAGCACTGCAGCTTTTTCATCGCACGTCGAAACATGAAGAAGCGCTAAGGGAGTATTATAGATCTTCAACAGCCATGCATGATTATTTTGTTTTACAGTCCTTCATATTCATAATATAGTGCGTCCACAGCGAACCATGTTAGCGTAGGCCGGACAGAAAAGCTTTCAAAACAAGCTTTAGAACGTTAATTATATATGTAGAATTGTGTTTATTGCATGATGTTACAACCGTTCGCCTTTTATTTTGTTACTGTAAGAGAGTAGATAGAAATAGAAAAATGTACGAAAACCATAGGACAACTTTAATCGGATGAAACGCGCGAACAGGAAACTAGGCGACGAACGCCAATCAAAACCGCGCTCAAACAAGCTTCAACTGCGCGTTTTTGTGACTAAGTAATCCCTGAACGTTGGCACACCCTCTCAGTTGAACAACAAGCCCCCATTCATACCAACATTAGAAAAAATTAAAGCCGTTCCACTCAATGTGAAAGCTGTCGGAAGTGCAGATCAGTGATTCACCATAACGGGCTGTACCGCCGTTATCCGCTTTTCAAAGTTCCTGCCTTCGCAGTGCTCGCGTGCCCCCTGCCAGAAACTGCGCCAGCGGGAGGTCTATTCTTTTCGTGCTTTTCGCCCCGCACGTGCCAGCGTTGCACTGCCACATTTTGCGCAAGCACGGCGATTGCATTGGGTTGCATTTGATTGGAATGAATTGGCTTAGCTTGGATTGGATAGGTTTTGGATAGGATTGGATTGGTTTTGGATTGGATTTGGATTGGATTTTGATTGGTGTGGATTTCATTTGGATTGGATTATAAGCAGCAGTAAGCACGATATTCAGCTAATCCTACACAAACAAGAAAGCTAAGAATAACCAGCTGAACCTTAGCTCACGCTACGTATATCCTGGCATAGCCGAGCTAAGCCTTTGCTAAGCGCCGAGTTTTGTGCGCTTATGACTATATAGACCCCTTGGCTTTCTAAGCCTCTGGGTTACGCCGCGGACGAAGGGACCTTGACAGCCCACACAGTAACTTAGTCGGTGAGCAAGCGGGCTGGTTGGTGAATGTTAAAAATGTGAGAAACAGCGCGAAAGGACAGGACGCACAGCATTTCTACACGGCAACGCCGTGGCGATATGCTTGGTTCCAGCGAGCGAGCTAGGACGACAAGGCGAGCGCCTAAAGTGATCTACACTTAAATTTGCCAAATTCGACCCACCGAGACACGCCGTCCCTCGGCACTACGCACAGGCATCAGCGAAGGCCGCAGCGAGAAACGCGTTCTAAATGCCAGCCATGCCGAATGACCTCACGCCTGTCAACAAGGCCTCGCCCATAGAGTTTCATACTAATATATACTAGAGGGAACTCTGGCGCCACTGTCTAGGGGAGCCACGTTTCGGGGAGCGTTCTGTCAGGTACAGGGCAGGCACGTTCCAGTTGTTCTTGGAATGGCTCATAAACAGGCTGAAAAGGTGGCTCTGGCTGCAAAAAAGAAGCAGAGACACTGTAGAAGGTTCATCAAACTTGGTTTGTTGTTATAAAATTAAACCGCCAAAACGATTAATTTGTCTGTGATAATGTAAAGCTTAAAGCGCGATGAACAAGAAAAATGTTACCCCTTCTTTTGCTTTTGGCTTCGAGACAAAAAAAGAAGCCATATGGCTAGCTAAGGCAATTATCAAGCAAAGAAAAAGACTACTATCTCTCTCTCTCTCTTTCTCTCTAGCCTGTATTCTTGTAAAAACTTATTAAGCACAGCACCTCTTCTGTAGCAATTAATTAGGTGACGAACGGCGCTAGGGGAAATGGCGCCGCCTACGGCGGCCCGCGACTGCAGCGACAGATTCCCCTCTAGTATATATTATAGTACGAAACTGTAAGGTCGCGCCCAGGGCGCCGCGCAATAAACCGGCTATAATGGGCATAATGTATCCTCTTAACCAGACTATATCCTCTTACCAGACTTAACTATAATGTACCCTCTTAAGCAGACCAACCTCTGCCGAACCCTCGACTTCCATGTCCGCTTCAAATAAACCAATTTGCGCTAAACGACGCTTTCTCGGCCTAACCACTCACAGAAAACGTTTGGCCTTTGGTCATAACGCAACTCCCCGCAGTAATGTAATGAGTCTCTGTTGTCCGAAGTGACACCTGCAGACGTAGCACGACCTAGACAGTTTTGCGAGCCGCTGGGTTAATGCCCGTGCAGCGCGAGTGGGAGGGCAGAGATAAGACAAAAGCACCAATCACGTCGTAGCGCGCCGCACCTGGCGTCGCAATTATGTTACAAACGAGTGGAAATGCGGACGACAATGTCTGGGTAATTAATCACGTCGCAGCGCGCGCCGTGCCTGGCGTGTCAATCATGTTACAAACTAGCGGAAATGGGACGACAATGTCTGCGGTGCCGGTAAATTTTCGAAGCGGGACGCTGGCTGGAAGGTTGAGTGTGAAACTCAGCTTTGTCTTTTCATAAATACTGCAAAATAAACCACGAGGCTCGCCGTGCAGCCAAGGTCGGTGCAAAAAGAGTAGCATTACCAAGTGGCTTAGCATAGGGCTTCGGAAACGGCTTAGCTATAACAAAACTCTACAGTCTTTTCGTGGAAATGTTGCGGTTGACGCAATGATGATACTCATGAACACTATCAAATGGTAGAACGCTGTGAGCACTCCCTCTGCAATTCTCGCATGTTGCAATATGAGGAGCTGGGAATTTCCCAAGTGCCAATTAAAGATGATAATTTTTTATGCTCACGTAGCTTTTGTGCCCTTGGTGATGCCACGCTAAGTACAAAATACCCAGTCGCACCGTTATTTAAAACTGTACGAATGTTTTTTTTTTTTTGAGGAGACGTATTTTGCAATGTTCTGCACTGGACATTCAAATAATTAGGTCTGGTTTTTTGCGCTATTTAATATCATGCTGGATGGGAATAAACCTCCTGATTACGCCTCAATGTCGTGTACAGTTGCGCCAGGCCATTCAGCGGTTTTTATTTTATTTGCAAATGCTGCTTACTCAGAGTTCCAGACATTACAGCAGTGGGTTCATAACAGTGAATACAGGCTAAACCAGCTGGAGAAACGGTCAGGTTAGTCTCAACATCGTCGTCACTCGACAACAACAGGGACGTTTCAAGCACTAGGTCTTAGAGCGATTCGTTTAACCTTCTTTTAGGCTTCGGGTGAGCTAGCTACGTGTGGTTTTAAACACTGGCTGCTGAAGGTAGAGTGGCCAGTCTTCTAAATGCTAGGCACTTTAGGAACCACCTTATTACAACTTTGGGATGAATGAGCCTATACCCGTTGGCCAAAAAAATCCTACTAACCTGTATGTCCTTAGCGTACAAACGCGTCGACCAATCTTGTGGTAATGAAAACGTAAGTAATGAATAGCTTGATTTTCTGAAATATACGACATGGAAACGCGGAAAAAAATCTGATTCGATTTAATTTAAAAGTGTGGCGCAAAACAAGGTAATCAGGCCTCAACCCACACACACTCGATAAGGTGTGACGGAATCACCTGATAAGGGGATTCCATCGCACACATCTATTATCTTTTCTCTTTTTACCAATTTCGGTAATGACGAATTTCATTATTTGTTTCACCACATTGACTACAAAGCCCACGTCGAACATAACTGTGTATGCTCCGCCACGCAAAAAAAAAAACGCTTGCTTGCCTCGACAGTTTTCCTGCATGTTTTCAAATAATTGAATGCTCAGCGGGGGGTTGTTTGACTCAACTCTGAAATGTGGACACAGCTGGCGATGCAGGGGAGGGCTTAAGTATACAAGCTGGCAGCATGGCCTGTCCAGTTTCGCACACAGCACATCAGTTCAGACATGCGTGTACGAGTAAGTCTCACTGCACTAAGCTTCTGCGTTCTGTGCCTGACCTTTCATATGACTTCGGCCAAGGAGAAGAATCAACTGGAGCGGAACGTCACCGATCTTTTCGAGGTGAGCCCAACCGTCGCTGCTCTTTTCAGAACTCGATTATTAAGCACTGAATGTTGCAGTTTTTGCCGTCGCTGCCATTGCTGACTCCTGACATCGCAGTTTCTTCACATCCTACAGTCACATTACAGCCCTACCGAAAACGCAGTGGCGCTGGAGCCCCGCGTCCAGCGTTTATGTGCGTATTGGACCAGCTAGCGCTGGACTCAAATACGCTGGACTAGGAAACGCTGGAATGCAGCGCGGAGCACTGAACGCTGAAACACCCCGATGGCGGCAACGCTGGCTCCAGCGGGCGCTGGAACGCGTGGTGCTCTCAGCGCTTGAATGAGCTGGAACGTAACAATGAGAACACGCCGGACGTTTTTTTCGTTAATAGCCACATTTTTATAAACCCGCATAGCTGCAACAAAAAAACAACCCCATTCCTTCACAAAACCCGATAGAAAATTAGCCAGAATTTTTGGGGCATTATTCAGTAGATTTGGTACTATTGACTACACTTTGCGTCATTGCAGCATGTGCGTAAACTCAATCGGCTCATAAAAGCGAAGTTTCCTAGGCAGGTAAAAACATTTGAATGAGGCAACGCTACGTAACAGTTAGAAAATTGGTTCGTTATATTCCTTAGGATTATAAAGAAGAAGTGAAAAAAGATGTCTGGTATCAGTTTGTTTAAAAACGAGAACGGGACAAATAAAAGGCAAAGCTGATGCCTAGCAGGATTCCATGACTTGGGGAAGCTGGATCCGTTGACAACCCATCCGTATAGCCCTTTACGGCCCACGTGTGGGTCAACAAATTGTTTACTAAGTGGCATGTTTCGGTTTCAGTTTCAGAGCCCTTGGTAGCCCCTGCGAACGCTTTCGAGACTTTAGCACCAGGGGGCGAAGCCAGCGCACATTAAAAACGCTCAAGCAGCGCGCCGACTAGCTAGATCGTATTTTCTCGTATAATAACAAGTGTAATACAGACTTGCAACTTGGAACGATTGGCTAAAAAATACCCGTTCCCTTCGTCTTCGTTCCGTCATCACGCTTGAAAAATGCACCCACACATATGTTGGGCTGGGCTTTTGTCGTCAAAAATTTTGCTGGCACTCGTGCACTGCAGCGATAAAAAAATTTAAAATTTTTTCTCCTTCTCGTGTTCCGTTGTGCTGGCTGTTGGAAAGTCATTACTTGGTGACGTCCTGCAAATTATAGCTAAAAAATTATTAATTTTTCAAAAACTAAATTCCATGAATAGAAGAACAACATGTGGTGTTAAATAGAAGCTGCGCTGGATTTCTATTTTCACGGGAAAGTAAAAGGCACAAGTTTATACCTAGCAGGATTCCAAAATGACTTGGAGGAAGCTGGATGTTGACAAGATAGAGTGGACTGGGAGGGTATCCTGTAGCAAAAGAGTCACGTCTCTGTGGCGTAGCACAATGTCTAGAAGTACGCACGCATCTAATTACCTGCCGAAATAAAGCAGCGGTCATTGTAAGTTCAGCCATGGGGAAGCACATCGCACGTATCAGATGCGAGATTCATTGTATTCCCTCGCATTAAAGTGCGAATAACCGAAGGCACTGTGGCTTGTCGTCGCTGGAGAAGTCCTCGCATCAAAATGCTTGAAAATCTAGGCCACTGTTCTTGTTTTATCCCATTTTTCATAACTTCACATGTCGCTGCAGACTCTTCCCTGAGGTATATGATTTAAAGCCTTTGTCAAAATTTTAAAGGCCAGCGTGGACCACCGGACAAGGATGTCCACCCACCGCCTACGGTAGCACTCAATGCGATAATAAAAAAAGTTTTTCACTCCACAAGCCAAAGGTTCCTGGCAACAAAGAAATCAAAGCAAAAACTTTACTTTTAACTGGCACGAAATTCTTATATGACAATAAGGAATAAAGGTGTCTTCTCTTCCTTTTTGGAATAAAATGCTTTGGCCCCACTCCATGGGTTTACTTGTACTTAGATGCTTTTGTGGCCTTTACACTTTTGTCATTGACTAGAAAATTTTTACAAAGACTGTACGTTTTTGCGAAACGTCCCGTTTTATATATAAACTACGTATAACTTACTTAATTACAACTTTAACTTAAGGTATAACCTCTAACTGTAAAGTATAAATTGTACTTCTAGAACTTCTTTATATAAAGTATGTGAAGCGCAAATCTGAGACGTGGACGAGCCACTCAGCCACGCTGCCGCCGCCTATTTGAACTAAAAGCCAGAGAGGACGAAGTGTTCCTCGGCCGATGATCTGCACGTATTTCGCGACCCCTCCCTACCACTCTCTTTGCTTCGCGACTGCTCTCACGTGACAGCCTTCGGTAGTTACGGTTACAACCTCGACTTTCTCGACAACCTCGACACAACTGAGTGGTGCAGTGAACTCACTGGTGTCATTTTTTCTTTTCACACATGTAGCGGCAGCTGGTTAACTGGATTTCTATGCTTCATTCAGCAATTCTGCCTGATCGTTCGGGTTAAAACTGATGCGTTGCCCTCTAGCAAAAAAGAAAACAGTAACACCCAGATGGAGACAAGGGGGCTGTCAAAGACGCCCAAAAATGCATGGCCAAATGTCAACTGCACTTGCTCAAAGGACGTGTTCAGAAGATCCTCTTCCACGTCCCTTTTTCGCGCCTTTTGCTTACGGGCTACGCTTTTGCCTGAGTCATATCCATGATTGTCGATGGTACAATACATGTAACTTAAATGCAGTCAAAAAAACCGCAACTTTATGAAAATATTTATATCAACTTGTTTTGTTAGGAGGTTACGCTGATGTTCTCTAACATTAGGGCTATTTTCTCTTTTTTCTAAGCTGCATTTTTCATTTCAAATCCGTCGCGAAGGCGTTTTTAAACGCGACCGGATTACTAATAGCAACATTACAAAAATTACGACATACTCTTGCATTGCAATTGAACGAGATCCTCTTCACTGACACGCGCCTATTTCTAGTACTTCTGTCCGCGCAGCGCACGCTATAAAAATTCACCATCTTACCGTAGGGGTACCCTGAGTAGTATGCGACGCAGCCATGGGGTCGACTCAATTCGACTGCGTTTAGGTTGTGCGCAGACATCATGCTCACCTCATCTATGATCAGGCATTTCACGTTGCGGAAGGCCACGCGGAAGGTGTTCAACTCGCTGGCGCTGAGGCCTCCGTCCTTGTTGGGCCGGTGGTCTTCCGAGATAGCTTGAAAGCCGCGTGCGCCGTTCCTCCCTACTGCCACAGCCACCTTTCAGGTGCTCGCGCAGATGACGAAGGCGTTGTAGGCGGTGTTGTAGCCGGTGTTGCTGTACCGGTTGCAGAGGTCCATGGCAAGCCGGAGGACGAACGTCTTGCGGCAACCGGCCGGTCCGGTGAAGAAGACCCGTAAGGGAGGTGCTGATGGCGTTGTCTGCCGGTGGATGATCTCGCGCAGTAGCTCATGTTTGTTCCACAGTTTGTCATCATCAAGTTGTAGTATTCGTCAGGGTCCATGATGTCCTGGCGCTTGCGCACGGCCGCGCACGGACTCGCGTGTTTGATCAGGCGCACCAAGTCTTGGCTCGGGATGAGATCGGCGTCTTCTTGTTCCGGGTGGACGATCACGGCAGGAGGAAGTGCGGCGCCTTCTCTTCTTGTTCTTCTTGTTGCGTCCTCTTCTTCTCGGCGCTGACACTGGCGTTGACGCTGGTGTTGTAGGTGGCGTTACCTGTGACGTTTTGCATCGGCACTCATCGCGGCGTTGTGGAGGAGGTTCCCCTACGGGAAGATGCCGTCGGTGGTTGAACGCGAAGCTATCTCGTGACGGATTCTTTGGTTGGCCAATCCCTAGGGGCATACTGCCAGAATCATCATCAGTGGTGCCTGGTCAGGCATGCGCTGTGGGGTGTGGACGCCGCACAACGGTGCCCACACAACGGCGGAGGGGACAGGCGCGACTATAACCTGCTTCGCACCAGAAAATTGGGATTTATCCGGCACCACAGATCCTAAATGTCTTGGAGCATGTGGGACGAGAGCGGTGCTTAAATACAGCGTTGACCTCTGCGCTGAAACTGAACGCCGGCCAGCAGCTGCACCACGGAACTGGACCACAGCGAAGATGCATTCTATCCCGCGTGCCCTTGCTGGACCCAGCCGCGAAAAAGCGATGTCCTCGTGTAATTCACGGCTTTCCAGCAACCGTCCTGTGTTCTCCGGCCCACTCCGCGTTTGCCGGTGTTTTATGTTCTCGTCCAGCGCATCCTACTTCTCTCCTAAGGCTGATTAGTTGTTGGTGCCCTTAAACATTCCGCAACGCTGCGTTCATGGACGTCATACAGGTGTAACAGGAGATCGGCTGCTGCTACGGTCCTGATGCATTAGGAGTCTGCACTTTTCATCGTGGTCGGCGACGTGGGTTATTTGCCCACTTGGAAAGTTTCAGTGGCGGAGTAACACATAAGCACAGCATTGACAGTTGTTAGCGGTTATGGTACCAACTGGTGAAAGGTTCGCGAACCTTTCAAAGACATTGAAAAGTCAAACATTCTTGAGAGTTTGGTTTTCCTCAAATATTTCTTCTGGAACCCAGGGCAGGGATACACGTTTAGTGCTGTTTTCCACCCATGGAAAAAACTCAAGGGGTGTAAATATTTTTTTGCCTGGTAAGATCTCTGAAGACTGGCCCCTGGTTGAAAGCGGCTTAACGGTGCCGTCGAAAGCGCTCTTTTCTTGTGACGTTGCAAAAAAGTTCCACTCAGGCAACAAAGTGACTCATTTTCATCGCAGCACAAAATAGGCACTTATTCTTGTTCTTGTACTGTGATGATGCCCCATTGAAAAAAAAAAACGTGAATTTTTCTGACAGCAGGGAACTCTTGTTTACTAAGTTTCAAGGCCTTAGCTTGAAATGTAGCCACGGCCACTGCCATGTGGTCAAGACAGTTGTTAATGATGGACAAGTGATTTTGCACAGTGATCAAGAGATTTCTGAACGATGGTATGCCATCAATGGGTGTATCGTGGCTTGCGTATATATCCAGTCGTACGATTGCGGAGCATCTGGCTCAAGGAAGCTATATTATCTGCGAGGTCTAAAACAACAATCTTCCCCTCATTTTTCGTTTGGTTTTTGTCTATGTTTTCTGAATAAATTGTGCAACTTGAAATCGTTCACAGCGCATAAAAACTCTTCCGAAAATGGCAGAACTTAAACCTATTTATAGAGTATGCAGCGAACCCCTGCGGTCCAGTTTTCAACATGGAAATCCACAACTTTTTCATACCTAGAACACTCTCTAAAATGGTCAGCAGGGCATCTTTGCCGGGACTCGCCAGATAGCGGCTACGCGTGCAGTCTTAATCGGGAATATTGCACACAATTGCTGCAACAGTTCTTCTGTGGTTTTCCTGAAGCCCGCGGCATGAAGCATAGATTTGAAGTTTTGGTGCTATATGGACTAGGCAAACTCTGTGTGTGCCACTTCGGCAGGACAAACCTGTGTGACAGGCGCGGACTGTGAACGAAAGGATTCCGCACTTTAGAAAGCAAGTTTTTTTCCACTTCTCGTATAGTTCTGTCAGGTTAGGTAAGAGCAGTCACTTTTGGCGAGCTCGTATTACGTCTTTTCTCCCGGGCACACAGCACGAAACGAGATCGTCCTCATGAAATCTTCTTATTGAAAATTTTGCTTCTTCGCAGATGGGGAGTCTTGCTTTTATGTTAGGTGCACGAAGAACCCCGTCCTTTCTTCTACTCTGCATACCTTTGTCCGCCTGATGCTCTGAAGCGTACAGCAAAGTCGTAGTTGGTTTGCAAAAAAAGTATTCACCAAGGAAGTTACCCTTATGATCGTAATTCAATGAACTATGTGAAAGAACTACAAAAGATTAACAACAATATTCGTTTCTGGCACCGCGGAAGGCATGACAGTGCATGTGGAGTCACATTCATAAACCGGCAGCTTCGCAAGAAACCAACGAAGCATGCGGTGAATCGACCGGCGCTGTCGCCCCGCCTCTCCACTGCCGCGCCGGAAGCGTCGTTGCAGTGAAGCGGACTTACGGCCAGTCGTCTGGGGCCATGGTGGGTGCTCAATATAAAAAGTTTTTCCTCGCTTAAAAGCCGAAGTACTCTGAACAAAACTTTCCGAAATAAATCCCCCTTGTAGCACCTCTCAAATGAGCCCAAGTCTCTATTTTCACATGGACCGGCACACAGCGCGATTAACGTCTGAACATGAAAAATGTCGCCGATTTTTCAAAGTTTACGTCTGTATCGTGCTGAAACTACCCGCTTCCTGGCACCCATACATTTACCAGCAATTATCGTAAAAAATACAAAGAAGTATGCAGCTGCATTGCCTCTACAACACCTTCAATAGCTGTGAGAATGTGTACAATTTGCTCAGAAACGTCACATTGCTTCCCCGCAATGCCCATTTTGAAACACATTAGAAAATGTAAATGCATTGTAGCAAGGAAGCGCGCTTCGTTTTCTATAATCTGGAGCTATTTCACTGCGCTCCGTATACTATTTTTTTGGCAATTTTTTTTCAACGTACGTTTTCTTCACGGCCGCAGTTTATCAAATGGCTGTAAAAGACAGAAAACGTTTTTCCCGCCAAAAATCGGCAACGACAAATAATAGTGTGAGGAAATGATCAACCATGAATTTTTATAGTGTAATCGGAGATGGTCGAGCGAACTCTCTGGGACGTTTGGCCTGGAATGACCCTTCTCCATCAAGTTCCGAGCCAATGGGACAACTATTTATTTATTCATTTATTTCTTTATTCGAGCTCAAATGTATCTTTTAAGTGGCTGTCCTTCAGCGGTAAGTGGTGAAGGATTTTGCAGTGGTTGGAGGTCAGTAGCGAGTTCATCTTCACCGAAACGGTTAGAATTCAAGTGGACCACGGCGATGGCGGCTGATATTTCGAGTCTTGAGTCGTCTTCCTTTAAGATAACTGCTTATGGTTTGTTGGTTTCCGGCCTCCACAGGGATTTGGAGGGAATACGGCTAGAGTGATGATGTTTCCTTCCCTGTTGGTTGAGCAATGGCCGAGTGATACTGATTTTAAAAATAAACATGGAATTAGGGCTTGTCGTTTTATGCTTCCCGCACAAAGATCTCCCTTGGTTTAGGGTCATTAACGCTACAGGGATGAAAGTAGTCAGACAACAAACTTCAGACGCAATACTTTATAGGTTGTATCTTCTCATACAAGCTAGAAAGGTGGACTCCCAAGTTTCACACTCGGGTCCAGATTCACACGAGTCAAGCGTTTCAGCAGGTAGCGGTATAGGTGATGTAAAAAAATCTACTTTTCGCGCAAATAATCGCGAATGTGGTTCCCACCACCACTCACCTTTGTAAGGCGACGTACTAGGGTAAATGTACCTTAAGGTGACATGTTATTGTGTGGAGGAATATTTGCTCCGTAACCTTCACCGTTTGATCCAAGTGCTTCACTTTGAATTTGAGGAGTATTCAGTAGTCTATATAAATATCTGCACTGCTGGATAACGTTCCCAGAACGCTGTTGCTTGTTCCGGACTCATGTACCAACCGGAACAAGCGTTTCGCAGGTAATAGAAAGCGAGCACTGCAATAGTACGCAAAACAATGCAACAGGTATACAGGGTGGCCAAAATTATGTCGACAGGGGTTGTAAAAATTACGCGCTTAGATGTACGGGAAGACTAGCTATACAGCGAAGTTATGTGCACAGATTGAGGTGGTAGCTATTGATGTCGCTGGCTTAATTAGCTAAAATTGATTAATTAGCTTTTTAGTGGCCGCAGTAAGCAGGCATGTATGAATTGAAAAGTTAGACGCAATCGTGTTTCTGCGCAGTTTCATTTGGCAGATTTTTTTTGCGCATTCCTACTGCCCAGATATCAAAAGGAGAAGTTTTATTGCCGATCGCATCATTACGCATGGTGAATCATGAAGACAGGCGCAAAGCTCCTCCCCTTTATTGTGTGATTCGATATCGGTTCTGGGTACTAGAGATTGCGATAACGCCAGCCAAGTTTGAAAGAGTTCCAGTTATCACTTGTGCATATGCCGCCACCCCATTGTCAAACTAGGGCCTGATTCTCGATTGCACAAATTCACAGTGAACTGTGAATTTGCCGGAAGTCTTTTCTGAATTGACTTTTAAATTTGGTCACGTGCTTTCGGTTCACAAAGCGGTTGCGTGTGCTTTCGTCATGTTGACATTTCATGACGTTTGCGGGCACCAGTTCTAAAGTTTTCCCTATTTATTCTTACTGAAAGCTCATAATTCTTGGTCGGCAATAAAAAAGTAGACAATGCAGCGGACAGGACAATGTAACCTGTTTTTGCTATTCAACAACAATACGACTTGTAAGTCACACCCTCTCTGGGATTGGCTGACAAGGCGTGACGTAATTTGAACGGCTGGTGGGAACTGATCACCTCACACATTGGGTACTTCAGCCGGCGGAACAGCATGGTAATGTTACGTAATAGCTTGGAAATGGCGGCTGCTGTCGCCATGAAATAGGGCAAAACATTTCACCTACCTTCGGCGCCGTGAAAACAACGTGAATTTGCAGCAGGCGCAGTTTTGAATGACGCGCGGTTTCAAGCAAGTTTTCTACCAAAAACAAATAATAGTTTTGATTGTTTGAATGTCAGCGATCACAGAGCATACGAATCACGTGCCGTAGTTTTTTTTTATGTTTGGAAATAAAATAAAAGTCATTTGTTTGGTGTAACAGCAGTGTAAGGGTGCAGTACAAGCTTCTCCATAATTAAGAGAAGCCCAATGCATAGCATTTGTATACACTCCTCCTAGTAAGCAGCTGGGTCACGTGATCAAACTGAAAGAAAAATAACAAAAAACTGAATGTTTTATTCTTTTCTCCAGCTATTGATGTCAAGCTTGGCGAATGAGTGAATCGGCGACACTGATACGCTCCGCGGATATTAGGCGCAGCGCTTCGCTGCCCTTATGCGTCATACAAGCGATGCTCGCGACCGTGTTTTTCTGTGATCACGCCATAAACTTGTAACATGGCGGCAGACGCTAGCGTGGCGGCGGTGGCGGCCGGGGAGGTGATAACTCAGCAAAGCTTACATTGAAGCAGAGAGCTCAACTATGTTACTAAAAGCGATTGAAACAAATCAATAGATCTCGTAAAAATATTCTGAGATGTTGTTTAACTTAACATTCCCCTTTTGCTCGCTTTTCGATCAACGTCACTAGTTGGCCTTGTGGTATTGACACCAATTTTGACCTTCAGAAATGTGTTTTCCTTGCCAGCCTCGGCTGCCGTCTTAATTTTTAGAAATCATGCCAAGGGTTTTCATATATTTTGTGCGCAATATTTGATACCTCGGTTGTGGTCTTTTATATGATAAGCATCAAATTACACTGGATGCCCTCTTAGCTGTACGTGCATCACGTCACTGATTGCGTAGGTTGTACTTACGCAAAAACACGGCGAATTCACTCTGAATTTCTGTAGTCGAGTATAGGGCCCCTAAATACCGTACACAGCAAGCACATTACAAAAGGGAGTAGTTCTGCGGCGGACCTCACTATTTGCATGCGTAATCAAGCGAACGGCAATTAAACTTTGCAGTTCAATATCTCGGAGTACAGATGCCATAAAAGAATTTGCCAAAAGAAACTGCTAGAAACATGATTCCGTTTAACTGTTCAATTCAAATATCTCTGATTTATGTAGCCACTAAAAAGATAATTATTCAATTTTAGGTAATTAAGCCACCGGCATCACTAATTGTCCCCCCATTCTGTGTAACTCTGGGAACATAACTTCGCTATAGAGGTGGTCTTCACGTACATCTAAGCGCATATAGTATAAAACCTGACGACTTAGCTTTGATAACCCTGTATATGGGTAGAAGCAAAGCAAAGAATACCGCCATACACAAATTCATAGGCCGCATTGAGCGCAAATGTTTAGAGACAAATGCCTTAGTGGCTGGAACTGTTCGCCTCTCCTGTCGTCATCGCCGTCATAATCGTCGTCTTCTATAGTCACGGTACTAAAACACCTGGAAACTCGTTCACGCGTCGCCCTAGAACGTAACGCGAACTACAAAATACCGGGACACTCGTTTACGCCTCGCGCTGGAGAGCTTCGTTACGCGTACTAAAAAACACCGGTCCCCTGGTTTACGCCTCGCGTTACAGAGCTTCGTGCTTCAAAGACAAGAGACTTTTACAGCAAAGCTGTGTACCTGCTACCTCGCAATGCTTTCATCTTCGTTGGCGAAAAATCCAGGGTGCCAAGAATACACACACACTGCATGCTTCGCCCCTCCCCAGGTTTGACGTTAGTGGAGATGGCCCGAGATTTTTTTTATTTTCGGAAATGCGCACAAGTCGCAGTGTATAATAAAAAAAAATCTCCCCATAATCTTCTGAAGGTATCGTCCGCAGTTAAACCCTGTAGCCGGAAGGCGCATTACATGGCCGGTTCCGCTGCTTAAGTTAGCTGCAGAAGATCGTGCCTCAGAGCCAGGAATCAGCGCGTCTGATGGCGGGTCAACCCGGATGTGGGAATGCCTACGGCAGCAACATCGATGCTTCGTTATCCGTCAGCCTGTCTCTAAAAATACTTATTCCCTGGAGTGGCACTCTACCCTGGCGATCTGCGCTTTAATGACCTTTTGAAGTCATCCCACTGGTTCCTGACCTTCTCCGACCATTGCATCGGGATCATGAACATCTGGAGACGAGGGTGAGCGGTTGCTACTGATTCTAGAGACCTGTTAGGTTTGCAAGGGTTGTGCGGCCCGGTTAGGCTTAACAGCCGTTGGTCGCCGAAGGAGTATTGCTCCGCCCCCTCTTAGAGTTCACCCTTTATGGAGTATCTGAACCGGACGATGCAATCTCTGCGACAGGAGACGGTTCGATCCGCGCCATGCCGAAGTTCTGTCAATTCCCAAGAGAGTAGTGAAACGGTAGCTGCAATCGCTGACCGTGGCTCCAGCCACTCTCTTTTAACTGTGGACAATCCCAGCCATGATTTACATCAGGATTCTATGGACAATCCCCCGCCTGTTGGCATCGAGCAATCATGTTCTCGTGTTTCCTGCAATCAACTGCTTTGGAGATTGGTCAATGATGGTGCCGAATTTTCCAGTGAACGCATCAACAAGATCACCGAAGTGGGGAAAATTCTAATGAACATTTTGTCTGACTCGGAATAAGATCAACGTCTCGGTACGAGAAAAAGTGATGGAAATGTTTTTTGATATGCAGAGCTTGGTCATCGCTCTCTCTACACAGCTCTCTCGTGCCGAGGGTAGAATTGAAGAACTACGTACTGAGGTGGCAGACGCTAAACAAGGTGGGACCCAGGATTCACACTTGCCAACACCACCACACGTTTCATATGTGGACGTTCTCAGAAATGATCAAACGGCTCGGAGCAGTGAGTCGGTTGGTCCCAATTTTCCAGAGGCAAATAGAACTCGTCAGTCCAGCAACATGCAGCAGACCGCCGCATTCATGAACGACCCCAGTCATGTTCTTTTTCTTTCTCCTGTTCTGCCGTCTGGTCATCCCATCCCGGCCTGATACAATATCACTCCTCAAGTCTACGTTTGGTAATGACCCCTCTGGAATTGGAGTAAAACAGGTTAAATTAATCCGTACAAGATCGGGGCTCACCGTCGTGTCTGCCGACCGCGCCTCCATTGATAACTTGGAAAAGGCGCTCGAGAACCACTTGCAGTTAAAAACAGCCCCCAGAATTTCTCGCCCGCCTCGCCGTATACCTCAGTTCAAAATATCTGGAGTGGATTCGAGTATATTTCCTGGAATTCTGAGAGCGAACATTAACGCTCGCAATGGTCTGGACATACCTGAAGAAGGCTTTAGACATCGCACCTACTTCAAAGATCGTTCTGGCAATAATGTACACATTATCGAGGTTTCCCCTTCTGTGTACAAACTACTGAAAGACCGAGACCGTCTCCTTATTGGCTGGACCTCCTGCTCTATAAAAGAAAACTTCTATGTTGCTGGTTGCAACCGGTGCTGTTCGTATGGTCATGTTTATACCCGTTGTACCTCGGATCATGTCTGTTGCCCTTACTGCGCTGAAAACCACTCTGCAGCAGAATGCAGGCTCACAGGTATGCCGCGAGTGCCGCGCAGCGGGTAGACGCCATGATCACACGTTCAACGCGCCGTGCTGTTCTACTATTGCCTCGCGCATTACAAGACTGCGTGCAAAAACAATTTATGAGGACGCCACGCCCGCTCTCTCTCCTTCCGCAACTTCGTAAAAATCACAATGGAAATATATTACTCATTTAACTCCACTCACTTACCTACAAACAAACACCATCTGTATTGTTATTATCCGCCTACTAAGCACTGTGAATGTGCTATACCCATTTCAGTTTTCCATTTCATTATCTCCTGTTTTAATGCCCGGACCTTGAAAAATGTGAAATGGCTTCATTGATATTCCTCCAAGCGAACCTTGACCACACCCGTGCCGCCACCGGTCACCTTGTAGATTTTATAAAATCGAATGACGTTGACGTCACAGTGATTTGTGATCCCTATGCTCGTGGATCTACGATTCCAGGAATACCAGAAAGCTGGCATATGTTTTGTCATCCACACACACCCCGTTGTGTGGTGGTTATTCCACGGCCCAGGTTCGACGTGTTCCATATTTCCATCTCACCATACATCGTGGCTTTGCAGCTGCAAACTGACAAGCTGGCGTTGTTATTGATAGGAGTTTATGCAGCACCATCAGTACCCCTTTATTATATAGTAACATCAATAGAAGGAATTTCAGACAGTCATCCTATGGTAAACGTTGCAATCGCCGGAGACTTTAACTCGAGAAATCCACTATGGGGTGGCACCGTTTTGAACAGCGGTGGAGATGAGCTAGCAAAATTTATTCACGCTCGGCATTTACTGCTTTTGAACGACTCCAGCTCCATACCGACATACGCAACGACATATGCTGCAACCTGGATTGACATCACTTTAGTTGCTGGACCTATCTGGACCAGAGAAACCTTCTGGAAGGTTCGAGACACCCCTACACTTTCGGAACACAGATATATCGAGTTTGGCCTTCGATCGTCTTCTCTTTCCCGACAGAAACGCCTGACCAAGACTGGAGCAAGACGACTCGTGGAAGAGCTCGTTGAGGACCCTTGGCTTAACGACTTGAACCCGCAGCACGTGGCGTCACCGGACTTACTCGACAATACTTTAGACTGTTTCTATAAAAAAAATTCTTAGGTTAAAACAAAAACATGAACGTGCACCTACAAATTTTATTTAACGGCAATATTTGGTGGTCTGATGAACTAGCCAAAGAAAGATCTACTGTTCGCACACTACGGCGAAGATATCAAAGATGCCGAGATCCGCTATTAAGGAATGATCTCCGTTTTATCTATTATAGGTCTCTGGCCAGACATAGATGCAGAATAGAGCAAGCTAAATAAATTGCCATTCGAACAAATTGCACAACGGCGTCAAGGAAAAACATCTTCGGCCTCCCTTTCACCACTGCTTTTCAAAAATGCTTCTCCAGATCGGCACTTCCGGCCCTCTTGACGTCCAACGGCGACCTAACTACCACCACATTGGAGTCTGCAGGTCTTCTTCTGGAGCGGCTCCTGCCAACTGACTTAACTCAAAATGACACGCTCGCTCAACGTGCCTTAAGAATATTCGTTAGCAGAAACACGTATGCAACGCCGACCCACAATGATGATTTCACCATTACGGAACTTCAAAAGGTAATCAGAGGTTTCACCCCTAACGCTGCTGCAGGGCTTGATTGTATCACGACCTACATGATGCAACTGTTATGTCTTTTTGCATCTCCGTTTTTGCTTCTGATATTTAATGGTGCTTTACACCTCGGCCACTTCCCACCGCACTGGAAGAAAGCCAGGGTTAGCTTTCTGCTGAAGCCTGGTCGTCCTCCGCAAGAACCAAAATCATATAGGACAATTTGCATCAGCTCCATTTTTGGCAGTCTTGGAACAAATGCTAAACGCACGTCTTTATTTTTTCATGCACTGGGCGCAACTCCTCCACCCCAATCAATACGGATTTACTCAAGGACAAAGCTCCACTTCTGCTCCATATGCTCTTCGATTACAGCTGCAGCAGTGTAGAGATGAGGGAGGTCTTGCGTTAATCCTCTCTCTCGACTTTGAAGGGGCTTTTGATTCCGTCTGGCATCCTACTCTGTTTTATTTATTCCGAACTCATAACTGCCCTTCCAACATTTACAATCTCCTGTCGTCGTTTTTGAAAGGCCGCACAGTTCACTACAAGACGTTTTCGGGAGAGATACAGGCAACGACAACAAAAGGCAGCCCTCAAGGATCTCCACTGAGTCCTTTGCTGTGGAATGCCTGTCTGTATGATTTACTCCAATTGGGAATGCCAGAAGATGCGTACATACAGGCATACGCTGATGACACCATAATTCTAATAAAGGGTCGTACGAGAAGACAATTGGAAGCCATTGCGGAGGAGGCGCTGAAGAGAGTACATCGGTGGTGTCAAGGTGTCAAGTTGGTACTGAATCCCGCAAAATGTGCCTGTCTGCTCGTATCTCGTGGGGAGCGAGGAGCGATACGTAAGCCTACCGTTAGACTGGGCGGGGTCATTATTAAGCACGTCACCGAACTAAAAATATTAGGTGTCATGTTTGACCGTCACTTGACAGTTGTGGCTCATAAACTACTTGAAAGAACGTATGGAAAAAATGACGGCGGCCTTAACGAAATTTGCCCGAATGCGTACTTACGTGAACAGAGATCACTTGCGAGAACTTTATCTACACGTTGTACTGCCTGTGGCAACATATGCAGCTCCTGCGTGGTGTACACACACCAACACGACAGCTTGAAGGCTCGTGTGCATTCTCTAATGAGATCTCCTTTATTTGCCGTTACAGGAGCATACACCACCACTCGCACTGCTGCCCTCGAGGTGATTGCAAATGTTCTGCCACTGAGCATTCACCTGGATATTCAAACTCGATTATTCCTTCTGTTTCACCGGCAGCAAACCATTACGTTTCACACACTTACAGTTAACCCGTCTGAAATTGACTTTCCCATTGACTTATCTTCAATTCATCCGGCACGACGAACTAGCATTCTCTACCAGCGCTTGAGCGTCCAACAGGTACCTCACATCATGTCACGACCGGACTGCATGCGTATACAGATGGCTCCCACACTTCTACGTCTGCTGGTGCTGCATTTGTCGTTTTCTCAGACCTTGAAACCATACAAGCCGTCCAAAGATTCCGCTTGGTTTCCCCACTAGTTCTTTCAATGCTGAAACAATAGCCCTGCACCAACTAATCCAGTATTTCTTCTGTAACACACCCACTTCCCCGCTGCACATATATACAGACTGCCTCTCCCTACTCATGGCACTGAACAACCCTTTCACCATTTCAAGCAGCATCCAAATCCTCAAGGATAACATCAGCTCTCTTGCATCCATCGTACCAGTACATATATACCACGTCCCCAGTCACTCTGGAGTCTGGGGAAATGAACTTGTTGACATCATAGCAACTCACGCCGCAACGCGAGGTGTAGATGTGCACGGCAAAATCACTAAGCACATGGTGCGTTCTGCTTTACTAAAAGCTGGTCGCTTAGTTTGGCAGAATTCCTGGTCGACCAATCACTGCAGTACAGAACTGTATCGATGGACCCCGAGTGTTTTGGATATACCGAGGTGTTTCCCGCCCCCCAGGAAATTGACCACATTGTTAACAGGCCATGGACGTTTCCCGCACTACTTTTACCGCCTGCAATTACAGAACAATTGCCAGTGTTTTTGTGGACATAGTGCCTCATCTGTGGCTCATTACTTACTGGACTGTGTTAAAACAAGACCCTACATCCACAAATTGCAGAGGCTCACAAGGCACCCCTTGAACCACCACACCTGAGATCTCTACTTAATGACAACGCTGCAATTAAATCCTTACAGACCTTGTGGAATACGTGGCTAGGTCTGTACCAGAAGTTTGACTGCCTCGCCTCTCTTTCTGGAAGCCAACTTTAACAAGAGACGAAGTCATAAGCGGTCACGTGACTTGTGTGGTGATGTGTTGCGCAGTGTAATACAGCAGTGCGGTGATCTGTGGAGACTTTCCCATCGACCTAATACGCGTTAGTAGTGGCTCGTACGTCATCTAAGTGCGGTTTGGTGAATGATGAACTCTAGTTTTGGACCACAGTGATGCAGACACGAAAGCGCAGTGAAGTGTATTTAGAGTGAATGACTGTACAATGTGAAAAGCGGTGCAAACTGTAGTGCGCGATAGTCTTTACTTTACCGCCGAGTACTGTTTATTTGAACTGTGTGGTTTTCTGTCACTTCTAGCCGGTTTATTTCAGGTTGATTTGTTTTAGAGTGATCGTTGTGTCCATGGGTCTGCATGTGGTGAAAAAAGGGTCATTGATGCACCAACTAATTTCGCATAGTTCTGGAACTCACTGTAAGGACATTGTTATAGTGGACTGTTTTGCATGTATTTTTTGTGTGTTCTTATTTTATAACGCTTTTCAACTTTTTTCGCATCTTCACTGTCATACTGTTAGATTGAAAAAATTAGCTCTGATGTATAGGATTATTTTAGTGTGTGTGTAGACAGTAGCGCCTTTGGATGTGGAGTGTGATTTTTTTTCTTTTTGTCAACATCGAATCGGCTTTTTCTAAAAGTATTTTTGGCCTAGTGCCTATTTTATTTATTTTGAATTGGTTTAAACCTGCGATAGCTTTGTTGGTGCGGGTTTTGTCCTCGAATTTTTTTTTTAGTTTTTTCTTTTAGTGTGTACATTAGAGGACAGGAAATAAATGGGATAAATGGAGCGGCACTCTATCCAGGCGTTCTGCACTCGCCTGGGGGGCCGCTGGAGGGCACTATGGGCACTGGGCTGTATATATGTGTACAGACGGCTTGCGCCACGGCGAAGCGCTCTTGTAATACCAGAATAGGCATTTAGTGCCCTTGTTTTAATACGTTGAAACAATCACACATTATACTTAAAGTTTTCAGATAGGGTCAAGTGACATTGGGAAATAGTCTCTCGCGTCTTAGCGTGGGTGATGTGGTGACAATATGGCCCCGGTTTTGCGTTTCCTTTTCAAGGATTCGTGCACGCAAACGCTCTTGCCATTTTTCTTCTGGTGAAATAGGTTAGTAAATGCAAATACCCCTGCCGAAAGTAAGTCCCGGCGACATACCTTTTGTGTTGATCAAGTTGTTTATCGTCTGATGCGACCCGAAGGCGCTGCCAGCGGCGCTTATTATGCGGTAGTGCTGTTCTCCTTTGAAGCCCTCGTTGGGATATGTGGTGGCACATTTGCTGGTGTAAAATGAATGGTGTGTGTACTGCTTAATTGCAAACGTGCATGGTTTTCTAGGTATCTCAGTGGTATCCAATTGCGGTGGCAATATTTGACCAAGACCAGGATGGTGATCTGGACTGTCTGTACGCGGTGCGGAGTGATCTGGACTTCGATGCTCGGACAGTGACTTACACCTTTATATTCGGAGGCAGAAATGGTCAAGATAGGTACGTATCTAGCATGTGATTGGTATTTATAAAAGATAATGAAGAGCGCAGCTATGGGTTTTTTTTACAAGACAACGTTTGGCTTCACATATTCCGTGCACTGTAATGACGTGCAGGTAGCCCTGCAGATCCAGAATATTAATGGTAGCCGGTTGCTTAAATTCGCGATAGTCTTCCTTTCGCTACTCAAACGCGATAGTTTTAATAATAAGATAATAGAAAGTATCGGTAGGAAGAGATATTTTCACGACACAACATATCAAAAACACTCCAAATCAAGCATTGTGCTTGCGGCTAAAGTACCTATTTAGAACAGACCTCACCAGTTACGCTCCAGGATGACGAACGTTGGTAATTCGAATTCAGCAAACCTAGCGTTTCTCGACCCAGACAGGAGGGAATGAGCGTGAGAGATGGGCGGATAAGACATCTGAGGTAGTTACGTGACAGGGACTGCATTGAACTATCTTCCGTCGACGATATTTGCAGCTACGCGAGCAGATACGCGGCAGCAAACCCTTACGCCACCAGTATTTTATGATTTTATATACTGTGAGAAAATTCTTTCATGTAACTATAATAAGAGGTGCGATGCTTATAGATTCGCGCCATTTTTGTGGGAACACTCCGGCTACATAACACATGCCGTTCTTTGCCGTTTAGAACTAAAAAGCGCAGCAGACATTCTGTCTTACCAAATGTGTTGTGTGATAATGTGCTTCTATGAGGAAAAATGAACGCGTAAAGGTTGTTTTTAGGCACACCTTCGGATTTAGCACACTTTGTTCCTCGAAAGCTGCATACTTTAGGGTCAGTGTATCTCTAAGAAAATTTTATAATCTGTTTGTAATCGTGTGGTTCTACTGAAAGTTAAGGAGAGCAGGAAACGGAACTAATATGGCAATGTTACTTCACGGCCGGCTTGCAGAGAGGGGATCAACTGACATGAAAAGGTTTACTCAGCATTAAAACAGCAAGAAAGAGCTCTTGCGAGGCACAGTGAAGATGGTACATCTAGAGCCCGAGGGGTGTCTACTGCTGTTTACTGCCTGCAACTCTACTTACTTTACTCAAACATCACGAGAGCAGAGTTGAGCAAATGTAAGCGTCGAAAAATACACCTTTGCAGGTACAGGTCTTATGCATTGGAGATAAACGGGCTTAACGTTGAGCGCAGTGACATCCGAAGCAAGGTCAAGCTCATTGCATGTCAACCAGACGGTGCCCATAAAAGTCGCCAGACCTGACATTGCAACGATAGGTCTAATCATAGACAAATCCTTCTCAAGTGTCAGCAAATAAGAAATTGCAAGTACGGCCTATGCGGAGGTGGCACTGACCACTTTAAGATGCGTGTTTCTGCTATGAACGCTGAATGACGGAGTTCGCGCTTAATGAAACAACTAAGGATTGCAGAATAAACAAAAGAGAAAGCTTTGCAATGCTACGAACTTACTGGCAGTTCTTTAATAAGAAGCCTTTGTCCATATTTAAATTTGGTATTTATCGATATATACCAGTGCTACACGGTCGTTTTAAAGGCCTCAGGAGGCCGTTTAAACCAGATTTTCCAGCGAGTACACCATTGTAAATACATACGGCGCAGTGTGGGTGATAGTGCAATGTAAATTGAAAGTTCCCGTGTATCACAGCTATTAATCGCGGAATTCGACAGCAGGCAACGTAAAGGCTTTGTGATCAAGGATGTTGTCAGAAAACGTACATGCCTACCTGCCATCTCGTAACGTAGAACACTTTACCTTGTCGGTTAATTAGATAGTTAATATATCTGGTTATGTTTAATCTCATATTCGACAAATCTTCTTTTGTATTTTTCAGGCAATACGTGAATTTCTACGTCAGAGATGGACCAACCAAGGGCACAATGCTCTTCAGCGAAGAGGATGGTGAATGTCATTCTTTTGCAGAAATTATCAAAATGGGCAAATATTTTATCATTGTTTTTGGAGACCTTATACGCAGCTGTTTTTGGTTCCGAGTTTGCACCACAGATGTTGAGGTCATATATTTTCAGAATAATATTCACTCGATGGAAACGCGGTAGAAATGCGCTGGTTGAAACCGTGCTTCAACGTGCACTCCGTCGTGTACGGTCGAGAAATATTTCGTTCACTTTTGGCATGGCTGGGTAACGAATTCATAATCGTAACTGGCTTGAAAAACCGTAATTGTTTTTATTCAATAATATTTATTCTTATAAAAGTGTAACTGAGAATAGCATTTCTTTTACGGAAATTTGTGTAAGCTTCCTGAACGTAAATACCAAAATGAACGCATTACCTCTGTGGATGATTTGGTCACCAGGAGCCAAAAGGTTCGTAGCAGGCCAGGTTAAGTAATGAAGGAACGCGTCTTGCTCCTGTGGCAGCTTCCACGATGGCACACGACTGTAGCAACAGATTTCCCCTTGGCATATAATTATACAAAACTCTGCAGTTGAGGACACCAAAGATGTGAAGGCAATTCCCAATAGAAAGCAATTTTCAGAAATCATGGTTTGAAAAAAATGGCATTGGCATGTTGTGTGGGATTATAAAAAGTGTTTCTGCTTATAAATTTAAGGTTCGGCTAATCGCAGGGAACCCAGCTTCTGTGTCCTGCGTCAACATCGCGTAAGCAGCTCGTTATGTTCTGAAGGCGCAGCGAAGCCGTTGCCGCATATTCGCTGGCTCTTCCTGTGAAGAATGGAACGCTTTCGCAGTCAAATTAGGGGGCGAGGTAACCTGGAAGGCATATTTCTAGGACAACCGCTCGCGGTGAGGAAGCTCCGCACATATTTAAATAAAGCTTTAAAGTCCCTGCGTCCTCCATAAAGCCGGCGATGTTGGTGTCCGTGAATCCCTTTTTACGAATAGGTGCAATTTTTCTTGTTTTCTTTAAAGTGAGTAAGCAATAACATATAGCAGGCAGGCGTCTCGAGAACATCAAACACAGAATACGTCAAGGCGGGTTTAGCTGGTCACGACTTAAACGTAACAGGAAAAGCTTATAGCCCAGCGTTTGAGCATATAGAGGTGGCCAAATAATGGACACTGGTATTTTCACGTGTTTACAGGGTTCACTTACGCAAATGTGAAAAGTAATGGAAGTCCAGGCGCATGGAGCTTGAAACCCTTGTAGTTACACGTGCGCGTGCAACCCGCATTTAGGGCGCATGGATGCATGAGCTCTCCGCCCACAGCTCCCGTTATTAAGTGCCATCTGTAATAGACAGCGACCCTTAAGTGCCATTGTGATCTCCGCTTTAGACCGTCCAGAACTGAGTCACGTTTTTCAGGGAGAGCGCGCGCTCCTCGTCTTCTGGGCAGTTCAAGGGGGGAGATGGGAACAACAAGGCGGGTGCGCGCGCTCCTATGAGGGCCGTGACTTGGCACATCCCACGCTTGGGGGATTGGCCAGGGGAAGATCTGTGAGAAGGGTTATCCGCTGACATGGCACACCCAAGGAGTGATTGGCCGGGACGAACTCGGGCGTTCAAGAGAAGGGCAATCCAGACCCGGCGCGTAAAGGAGTACGGAGAATGACAAGTAACAACGAACATAAATCAAGGTGAGATCTCACGTACGTCACGAGACTCACGGCGTACAACGCTCTGCCCAAGAAACACGGGCGTGAGGCTCTATGCACGTGAGTTAAAGTACTGGCTAAACCCACGTGGGGGCTCACCTCTGGCCCAGGAATGACTGGGCGTGAGCAAGGGCTAAGCACCCGATTTAAAGACACACAACGACACGCCGTGCTGCTGAAATTCAATGCATGTCTTTCTTTGTAGTTGTGTGAGTGTGCTGTGATCGCTTAGCCGCGAACATCACGTGAACAACGAAACACAAATTCAACTCATGTGTCTGTGAATAAAGCATCTTTCTTTCTTTGTAGTTGTGTGACATTCTTCCCCTCGGGGATGCTGTGATCTCTTTCGCGATGCGGGAAATTTTTCCTGAAGTGCACCAGATTCAACTCCTGCATAATCGACTTTCACACCGAGACTTCTCCCCTCGAAAATGCGGGAAATCACTTTTCCTGCGCGCCATCTCGCGAACCCGACACCGAGACTGCTGACCAGGACAAGTGCTACTTTGTGAGGATAAAGTCGCGAACCCGCCACTATGAAAAAACGGACAAGTTCTACTGAGAAAGAAAAGCTGTTAGGATAAAATATGAGAAAAAACGCAATTTTATCTGAAAGTTTGGATGAGGGTACTGTAATCGGTTTGAAAGTTTGGATGAGGGTACCAATGTGCAAATTGTTGCGAAATCAACAGCTTGGAACACTATTTCGCCCAAAGTACTAGAGACGAAGCTGTTATCGGTGCGAAGAGGAAAGGTAAGGCGCAGCCATGTTCGTCAACTCCACTTATGTGCGGAAGCAACGTAAAGACCGGAATGTAATACATCGAATCTCCCATACGTCAGTGAGACTCACGGCGACCCTTTCCGCCCTGCCCATGCGTTCTCGTCATCTGTGAGAGCTCTATGTACATGAAGATTACACGTAAGTCGAACTAAAACGGTCTAATCTCTGCTGTACCGGCTACGCTTAGAAGACAACGGCACGTTTACGAGCCGTGCTGCTGTAAGGCGCTGGATGTCGCACCTTGAATAATAGCTTCTGTTCTTCGTGGGATTTATTCTCCAGCATTCAAAATTGCATTCAAAAGAAATGCGCCAACAGTGCTTGCCTAATATCCCTCTGTTACAGGTGAAGGAGGGGAGCAGCTTGGCACGGTGGTTTACGCTGAACACGAAACTTGCTCAGTTGTGCAAATGCCTTATGGGAATAGAGAAGGTAAGACCACAAGGAACTCCGCAGTTGAAAGAGCTTTCGTCACCCACATGCTCTCCAGTCTCCTACCAATACACATACACCACTGACTAAATGACGAACTTGGCCTCGTAAGAGAGATTCTTCCGGTTCTTTCTTACAACTCTGAAACGTACGATACGTGAAGATATGTTTGCTACTATGCTGGCAATATTTTGCAGGAAGTGCGCAATTTACAAGTGTGTAAATTTAGTGCTTTTCTCACCTTAGACAATATGTCAGGGTGCTAGGCTTGCATGGATTACTGAATTGAAATTGCTGCTGAACATTCCAAGGATACTTGTTAGTAGCATCAATAAATATATCAGCTAATGGTAGAACAGACAATCCCAAAAATAGTCTGCTGCCGATACGCTTGATGGGAACCCTGTCGTTATTTTATGCACGCGAGGTATTAGGCCATTACTCATCAGAAAGCGGACCATTCGGGCGGTTCACATTTAATAAACAGTCTTATGGTGCCTAAACATTGAGTGTAAAGAAACGCGCAAGTTCAACCCATAAATGTAGCCGCAGTGGTAACTGGATATCAGAAGCTGGCGATTGCAACGTTGGAGCCGGCTATAGAGGCATTTTTGTCTAAGAGAGATAACCTACCAACACCCTGACCACAAAAGCTCTTCGGAGGTTGCCTGGTGTGTTTTGTGTTGAAAGAATCGAATTGTTTTTGTTTATAATGAATCATTTTCTAACACAGTGTCCACAACACGCAAGCTTCGAAATCTAGATCTCTCAGACCCAAAAACAGGGCGGAACAGCGAAAGAAACCCTACTTTCAGGGCACCAGCGCTTCTTGTGAGCTGTGGTAGTGGTGGTGGTAATAACTTTATTCATCCAAAGCTGTTAAGACAGAGGCACCGGCTTAGGAGCCCCGGCAATCTACAGTCCCCTTGCCGACGGGAAGGAAACCGTGGGCCCCAGCGGCGGGTTCGGCCACCTGGATTACACACTCTTGCACTTCTGTGTCGGAGCTGAGCAGTGTAGCCTCCCATTGCTCTAGAGTGGTAATTGGCTGGGACAGAGTAGCATGGAGGGGGGGTTTGGAGGGGCACGCACCCACCATGTGGTGGAGGGAAGCGAATGGCGCGCCGCACCATGTGCACGTGTGGCAGTATCGCGTGAGGAAGTGGAAGTGGCACAATGCGGGATGCGGGAAGGTGTTAGTCTGCAGTCGACGCCACTGAGCCGACTGCCTGCGCTTTAAGGTGATAGCGGGGCCCGGGAAGTGCATCCGACTAAGGCGGTAGTGCTGTGGTATGTCCCGATACCTAACCAGGCGATCCCTCCCTCCCGCACGAGGTGGAGAGGCAGCATCCGAGGCATCCCTGCAGCAGAAATCTCGGGCTAACTCGTTAGCCAGCTTGTTACCCGGAAGGGACGAATGGGCCGGTGCCCATATCAGGCGGGGACAATGTGCAGGCGGAGTCGGTGCTGTACGCAGGATGCGTGCGGTGATGGGGGATACGAAACCCGTCGCAAAGTTCCGAAGAGCCATTTGTAAGTCGGAGATTATTGCGGTGGCCGGGGCAGCGGTAAGGGCCAGGGCAAAAGCAACTTCTTCACCAACTTCAGGGTGAGGCGTGGAGACCGAGCACGAAGCAACAGAGTTTCCTCCGGAGTTGACCACTATGGCGACGCAGGCTGCACGGTCGGGATATTCCGCTACGTGGACATACAGGGTGGTGGGGTGCGAAGCGTGGGCCTTGTGTAAGGCCTTGGCCCGGGCAAGGCGGCGTGCTTGGTGGAAGGCAGGGTTCATGTTCCGTGGGATGGGGGCCACACTGTAGAGGGATCGAAGAGGGTCACTCAAGCTGACCTTATCCCCGTGCTGCGTCGCAAACGAGATGCCCAGTTTCGTTAGGATGGACCGACCCGTCGGAGTTGGGGCCAGACGGTGGAGTTCGCTCACACGCTGGGCTTCAACCAGCTCTTCGAAAGTGTTGTATGTCCCGGTGTTGAGAAGCATTTCTGTAGAGGTGTGATGGGGGAGACCCTTGCCCAGCTTGACCGCCTTGCGAATGATGCATTGGAGACGTCCAATTTCGGCCTGGGTAAACTTCAGAAAGGCTACATGAAACACTTCAAAAATTACACGCCGATCAGCTTACTGTCAGTCGTCTACAAGGTACTTACCAAGGTAATCGCTAACAGAATTTCTGAAACCTTAGATTTCAGTCAACCTAAAGAACAAGCAGGGCTCCGTAAAGGTTATTCAACAATGGACCATATTCACACGATGAATCAGGTGATAGAGAAGTGCGCTGAGTATACTGAACCCCTATATATATAGCCTTCATAGATTATGAGAAAGCATTTCACTCGGTCGAAACCCTAGCAGTCATTCAGGCATTACGGAATCAGGGTGTAGATGAGCATTGGGTAAGAATACTAGACGATATCTACAATGGGTTCACAGCTACCATCATCCTCCATAAGGAGAGCAGTAAAATACCTATAAGGAAGGGCGTCACACAAGGAGACACAATCTCTCCAATGTTATTCACAGCATGTTTACAAGAAGTATTCAGAACGTTGGATTGGGAACAGGTGGGAGTTCTTCATTTCAGGGTTTCAATGGAGAATACTTTCAGGGCCCGAGGGCATTACAGAAAGGAGTGGGGTTTGAACAAAAAAAATGAGCAAACAATCATTCAAAGATTTGTGGGTGATGATTTTGAAGTTATGTCCGTGATGAGGCGTGGCGGCGGGAAGGTGGTTCCAGTTCCTGCTAGTTCGTGGAATGACAGAGTATGATAAAGATTAGTTCGACTAGATGGAACACCAACTTTTAAAGCATGATCCAAACGGGATGCGGGTTTAATGGAGAATACCTCAGTAACCTCAAATTTGCTGATGACGTTGTCTTGCTAAGTAACTCGGGGGACGCAATTTGCAAGTATGCTATCATCACTGGACGAATAAGTAGAACCATGGGCCTGAAAAATTAATATGCAGAAAACTAAAGTAATGATCAATAACCTCGGGACACGCACAGCGGTTTGAGATAGGTGGCGAGGTAATGGAAGTGGTGGGCGAATATATCTACTTAGGCCAAGTTGTGACCCCAGATCCCAACCTTGAGGCAGAGATAATTAGAATGATAAGAATGGGGTGGGGTGCATATGGCAGACAATTCTCAATAATGAATAGCAGCCAACCATTGTCGCTGAAGAAGAAAGTGTATGACAGCTGCATCTTACCGGTACTTACCTACGGGCAGAAACCTGGAGGCTCACTAAGAGGGTTTCAACTCAAATTGAGAACGCCTCAGCGTGCAACGGAGCGGAAAATGAATAGGTGTAACATTAAGGTGGGCAGGGTGACGTGGGCAGGGCATGTAATGCGAAGGCAGATAACCACTGGTCTTTAAGGGTAACAGAGTGGATCCTAGAGAAGCAAGCGTTGCAGGGGGCGGCAGAAAGTTAGATGGGCAGATGAGATCAAGAAGTTTGGGAGGATAAATTGGTCACAGTTGGCACAGGGTCGGGTAATTGGAGAAATAATGGGAGAGGCCTTTGCCCTGCAGTGGGCGTACATAGGCTGATGATGACGATGATGATGAACTTCAGAAAGGGGGTGGCATATGTGACACGACTGGTAATGAATGCTTGCACCAACCGAAGGAGGTGAGCTTCTTTGAGGCCATGTTTGCGGTTGGCTATGCGGGCGATAAGTCTGCCAATCTGGTCAGCGGTGTTTTCGAGGGTGCGGATAATTTCGGTGTTAGCCCCATTATCTTGAATTCGAAGTCCGAGAATGCGAATGGAGGGCACGTGCGGAATTACGTTGCCTTGTAGCGTGACCTGAATATCAGGGGCACAGGCATCACGATGGCGACGCTTTCTCGAGTGGTAGAAGAAGAGCTCAGACTTCTGCGGTGAGCAGCTGAGCCCCCGTTCATGGGCGTAAGTGGCGATGATGTCGGCAGCTTGCTGAAGGCGCTCCTGAATGTCACCATATCGCTGCACGCAGCTGTCCAGACGGTGATGTCATCCGAGTAGATGCTGTGCTGCAGGCCCGGGATGCATTCCAAGAGGGGAGTGAGCTTGCGCATAGCCACATTGAATAGAAAAGGGGAAATGACTGACCCCTGAGGTGTGCCTTTACTGCCCAAGGGCATCGGGTCTGTTTCAAGGTCTTTGGACCGAGAGGGATGCTTTGCGACCAGTGAGAAAGTTGGCGATGTTCTGGTAGGTGCGGGGTCCCACGTAAAGTCTGTTAAGCCCGGTCAGTATACTTTGATGAGTGACATTACAAAAGCCATAGTTAAATCGATGCCCATGATGACTTTAGCGTCTTTCCGGGAGATAAGGGGGTTATCCAAAATTTGTTGCTGAAGCTGCAGAATAATGTACTGGGCAGACAGTTTAGGACGAAAGCCTAGCATGGTGTAAGGGAACAGACCCTGATCATCCTAATAGGTTTGCAGACGGGCCAGGAATGCGACATTATCCAATTTCGGCAATATATAATTGCCGAGCGAGTATTCCGGTAACTCGGGAGGCCACGTACCTTTTCCTACCGGGAAAAGCACAAACGGTCCCAGTGCTAGCAGTGAGTGGAGCGCTTCGCGCCCGTACTACGCTGGTTTAGTGGATTCTGCTCTACACCTATTCAGCCTGTTCTACATGGTGCTGATATTCCAGGTGAATTCGCAGCTATGGCGCTACTCATGCGGCAAAATGACGTTCTGTTTGCCGTGGCAAGCTGCCAAATGCCGGGAACAGTTTAAGTGCTCCTGTGAATGCGCTTGCCATTTGGAACGTATTCCCCACAATGAAAGTAGGACAATAGATTGTTTTGCACCAGGAGAGGCGTCATAGCTGCGAAATCCCGGGGGAACTTTTACCATTAAGACGGGCGTTAGTTAGGCCCATGCCTACTCGCGTTAACCCTTCCCGCTGGACCAGGCATGCATGTCCGGCCGTTCCGTCTAACGTTAGGAGGAGCGTCAGACTGCTCATAGCCTTGTTAGTGGCGATTGCATGCCCACATGCGCAGCCTTTTAACGCCTCACGGCCAAAGGAGACCTGATGCCCGGCTGAGTACCTCCGTTGGCAGAAAGGGGAAGTTCTTGGCCCTTAGCTGCTACAGATGCCAATGTACGGTCATTTTTTGTAAAATATCTGGCCCATATCATTCACGCTGCTGCCAGCCAGGGAGCACGTTCCTGAGCAGTTTTCTTCTCCGGCTGGGACAGTAATCCATGTGTATATCGGTCTACCGGAGCGTGTCTGCTCTTCAGAACAGATATCGGCAAATCATCACTTAGACTCTTTAAATAAGAAGCCGTTCTTTTTTCCCCTGCTAGATAAAGTTCTCTACTACTTCGACTACGGCTATTTTACACGCGGCACTGGTACTTGGCTGATTACGTGAAAACCGCGCTATCACCAGACATTTGCAGCACAAAAGAGGTCCCCAATTATGTCCCCATTTACAGCACGGCCTCTAAGGCGATTCCCTACATAATGCAAGCTGGCGTACGGTGGGTAGTTAGAACGTGACCAGTAAAAACTTGTGGCCTGCTTAGGTGATTGGGCGCTCCATATCAGCGGCACAAGGAGGCCTACAATTTTTGTACACGTGACCTTGTAACCAGAACCCTTATATTGGGAACCATAATGTAGCAACGTAGAACTTGGCAACTTTTTTGTGAAACACTAAACACAGCGATCTAAAGAACGCACATATTCAAGCTCGCTCATTAGAAATCCGCAGAATTGACAAGGCGGCCCCGTAGCTTGGTTAGTTCTGCACAATAAAAGGGCGCCCTTGAAACCCAAATGAGGAAATGAAACCAAAAGCAAGTTAATATTTTCCTTGTGTACCATATGCAGCAAGCACAAGCACGACCTCTATGTGTTAGCGCTCAAACACTTCAGTGAGGATTAAACCGAACCAATGGCACTTCACGACATTCCCTTTCAGGACCTGCATTGAGAATCAGCGTCTGTCTGCCTACGCTCGCGCAATGGCTTGGAAGTTTGAAACATGTGGAGACGTGTTTTGGACTACCTGGCCTTACATACGTTAAGAAGAGACTGAGAATGAAGATAAGTAGATAAATTGAAAGCCGCCAAAATAGGTTTGGAAACATAAAACAGCGTGAAGGCGGGAGACAAACCTAGCTTATGCCGGGCTTGATACCGCCCAGGAAAGAACACAGTGGCTGTTACAGGCCTACGCCCTTCCGTGTCGAGTAATTTTCACACCTATCCCGCACAATTTTCCCATCCCGAATGCCATTCGTGGTGTGATCGTTTCATCGTGTCCCACACCATGTGGTCATGTCCAAATAACGTATTTCTGCCTACAAGGTGTGATGAGCGGGTAAAGAGTTTATTGTAGGTAAAATGCAGGGACTTGAACCATGTTATTGACTTGAAACATTACTGGCGCTAAGCGG
Organism: Haemaphysalis longicornis; assembly: GCA_013339765.2. NCBI lineage: Eukaryota > Metazoa > Arthropoda > Arachnida > Ixodida > Ixodidae > Haemaphysalis > Haemaphysalis longicornis. The sequence continues at coordinate 142,924,782 of CM023450.1, forward strand.
GAAATGGAGAAATTACACAAAGGACTGGAGCAGCTTGGAATAGGGGATAGCTGGCTTTTGACTTGAAACATTGTTGGCGCTAAGTGGGACAAGGACGAAGAATTACACAAAGGTGTGGAGTGCGCTCCACTCCTTTTTGTAATTTTTCATCCTTGTCCTGCTTAGCGCCAGATGTGTTTTCAGTCAAAATCCACCTACCCGCCGCAGTGGCTCAGAGGCGTTGTGCTGCTGAGCACGAGGTCGCGGGTTCGATTCCCGGCCGTGGCGGCCGCTTTTCTGATGGAGGCGAAAAAGCATAAACGGCCCGTGTGCACGAGATTTCGGCGCACGTTAAAGATCCCCAGGTGGTCAAAATTAATCCGGAGCCCTCCACTACGGCGCGCCTCATCGCCTGCGTTGCGTCGGCGCGTTAAACCCTACAATCAATCAAGTCAAAATCCACCTAGCCGCATTCCAAGCTCTTCTTCTTGAACGGACTCGCCGCTGTCACCCTCCGACCAATGCCGACATCCACGCCGCTTCTTAACTGCATTCGATTGAAGAAAGTTTCTTCTCTCTTCCTGGGTAGCCCGGTGCCTTTTGAGCGGCGGCAAGGAAGTGCGAGGCTTTTTGTAGCACGATAGGTTCTCTATCACCGGCGTTTGTTTGCTATACGATAGGCGTGGACGGCGATGACGTTCAATATCTACTGAAGGAAAAAACATGCGAATATTTCGCCATATATATTACCTTAACCGGAAATAGAAGTTTTTTTTACAAAATAAGTCTCTTGGAGGATTCATGTGATTATACGCCGTTGTAAAAGTGGAATGCTGAGGGGCAGGTGTTCTGCTTCGTAATCTACTGATATCAGATTAGGAATTGCCGTGACAGCTTACTAATGTATTCAAGGTCTGGTGCCTTCCGAGAGAGAGAGAGAGAAACATTATTCACAGTTAAGGTGAACATAATTGTGACTTCTTTTAGCGGCAAAGTGCTCGTTAAACTCACATTATATGCACGAAACATTCCATTCCATGAGTTTTATCTTCACCGTGACATCAGCGCCTTGTTTTTTGAAGGGGTCTGCCGGGTGTACTGGACATGGCAGCGTTGTTTTTTGTTACGGGTTTGTTAGGGCGATAACTAAGATACATATGAAGACTTCACCCGTCACTAAGGTTATGTGTTTTTGTCTGAAAATAGGCATAAAAATGCCGTTGCCCCAGCTCAACCTGCCGCATTATCACTGATTTCTTTGCAGAGTGCATTCTATGGACTGTACCGGAAAGAGTAAATTCACTCCCACAGACGTGCATTGACCAATTTGAAGACATTTGTGACCTAAGTGTGCCTGTGTACGATGAAAGCTGTGACTTCAAAGAACTCTAACGAGTTACACGACACATGCTATCCGAAGTATTTTTCAAGTCGTCAACAGTCGTGTGACTGTAAACGGGCTTGGTATGTGTAATAAAATTCAGTTAGACCGGTTTGCGCTTATTAACTGCGTTATACTGTTGTTGTTAGTATTGCGTTATAAGTACTACGGCCCTTAACGATGCAGTAATTTCGAGGTAGGGCCCACACTCACTGTGTACCACAAACTAGATCCCACAGAGAAAAATTTCTCGAGAACAAAGGTGAACGTGCAGTTCTTGCTCAGTTCTTTAAGGTGAAAGATCAAAGACATTGTAAAAGCAGGTGTGACATTCAAGGCGTTGCCGAACCTTAACAGGAAGCAATGCCTGTTTGGGTTGGTTGATAATGGGGGGGGGGGGGGGGTTGCATGTAGTAAGATCATTGCAGTGCTTGTGCAGCCTTCCTTACGGCATACGTCAAAAAGAACTTATCAGCAATTCCATTCTAGAAAGGGAATTTACAGGGAAAGCTGGATGTGCCACGCCCTTTCTTGCACTCGGCGTCGTGGCACGCTCTTTGTACCGCTCCGCGGGAGCGGTGTGACGTTGACGGCGTCGCGGCCCGAGGAGCCGAATCGTGCAATCCGCTGCGTCAGTGTTCTCTTCGGCTTTATGGCTTGCCAACTAAGGCACAACACGTCACCAGGACTCATTTTGCCGCGAGAGATCCCGACGTTCCCTTTCCTTTTGTAGCTTGCCGTTCCCTGATCTCGATTTGCACGGCAGAGCGGTTGTTACTGGCCGTTACTTCGCCATTGCAGAGAAAATACCAAGAAAATGACTAGCGCTTGTGAGCGCGTGCCTCGCGGCGACCGCTGGGAGCCCGCGCAACGCGCAATGGCTTTAGCAACAAACAAAAAAAGGCAAAAACCCCGAGGAGCGAGGAACTGATGAGCGCTCATGAGCGCATGCGCCGCTGCGACCGCAGAGTCCCCGGCTCACGCAGTGGCTGCAGCAAAAAAAAAAAAAAACTCCAGCGCTCTCCTCAAGTCCTATAACGCGTCTCAAAAACTTCCAGCGCTGATGCAATCATGAAAAGCCACCCTGCCTAGAAAGGTCACCGAAGCCGCCACATTCTCAAAAAGTATTATGGATAATTGGATAGAGGGCTACGAGTGTTCCAATCCTTCCCTGTGCGAATTGAAGGTCCCGTCAACGCTGCTTTAAGTTGATGACGAAGAGCTAATTGAAGTGTACAATGCTGAGGATGACGTTGACTCCACCACTCGCCGTGAAGAAGGCGACGTTCTCTTAAATGCATACGACGACGAGTAGTACCACCGCAGTTATGCAAATAAACAATGATACTGAAACTAACCATGTGTACGGCAATGCTCACCTATAACAGCTTCGCCATTCAAGTCTTGTGCGTTAGTGCAAGCGTCCCTAAATTTATGTCCGCTTACGGTCTGCATCCTTCGTAGTCAGTTCTGCTCGCTAACATCTGACGGTTTTCGGTTACATTGGACAGTTTCCCTGTAAAACAGAAACAACAATCATCCACCTCATTCAGCATAAGGATTAGGCGTGGCACCCTCATGTGGTTTTCAGCAGCGTAACACCAACAATACTGCATAAACATTCACGTGTACGCGCAGAAAGGCACGTCCACACATGCCCCCGCATGCACACAAGGGCATGTGTAAACCGAGAGCCCCAAGAAATACGCACAAACACACACCCGTACACTAACGAAAGCACACAAATGCATCCCAGCGCATATTTAACGCCCGCAAATCTCCGAAGCAACACACCATAGCCACCCATCCTTAATAAAGTATGCTTGAACGAAGTGCTTGGGCAGCCATTTTTTAGTTTGTTTGGTTTCTGCAGCGCCATTATAGGCTTACAGTTATTGCATGTTCGGTAATTATTCAATAGCATTATTAGCCGCATGAGGCAATAGACCCGGGGTTGTAAGCAGCGGATGAGCCGAATTGTTACGTGCGGCTATAAAAACAAAAGTATGGGGGGAATCCTTAGCACTTTCTAAGAATGTGAAGGCAAAAGCGTAGTCAACCTTCTATTGAATTGCTCTACTTTCGCAAGAAACGAATTACTATAACGATGCGCTTAACGACACTGACTTAAGCGTTGAGATTGCGTAAATCACCTCTAGTTGTGGTAAAGCAGCTGCATGCTGCAAGAAGAATAAGTAGCGCTGGACATAAGCGTGGTACTATTGCCCCGAGAGCGAACTGAGTGCCCACACACAGTAGTGCTCAACAATATTTGTGCGCTGTGCCTAAATTTTCATTATCAGCTTGACAGAAGTGAAGAGGCATGCATCGAGAGCACGTAACAGAACGCCAAATTGAGCCGAGCCCGATTTCACTCCACCCTCGCCCTGTCCTTCAAAATCTGTTCTTATTGGCACTTTCGCCACTGCCAGTCATGAGGAGTGTTTTTGAAGCCGTCTTGATGTGGCAGCGTTCAGGCAACGTCGGCCACTATGGCGCACGAACTATGGCCCCGGCTTGATGATCCTGGCGGAGCTTTCAGAGAAATGCCCGGGAGGTACTGCCACTTGGGAGCGGGTATTAAGAATACATAAGCATTAAATCAAGGACGTAGCCTACCGCTTCTTTTCATGTCGAAAGCGGTTACAGTGCCTGTTTTTCGGCGGGAACCTTAATATATACACGCTAGTGCTGGGTATACGAACAGTTTGGTTCTCGCGTTGACCCGCATGCAAGTTTCTCTACGTTAGTGCGAAACGCGAAAGTTTTTAAGAAATCTAAAACCGAAAGCAATGCTTACTGCGTGTGCCGAGGCGTTAAATTTTTAATATTTGGGAACTTGAATTTTCTCTTTCTCAGAATAGCGAGAGTAGCAAAAGTAATCCCACACGATATTGATTCCACATGCATTTACATATCCCTGCTTCGGCGTTTGTTTCTGAAAAACCCGTACTCCAGCTGGACCAACGCCATTTCACAATGCATTCGCAATTTGCGGGAGCGTGTATAATGTGGCAACGTGTATAAAGGCAACGACAACAATCTCCGTGCTTTTTCATTTTCTCCGTTAATAAGCAACTGTTGTATGCAGCAATAAGTATGGTTTCCCAAGGATTCGAGTGTATTCCTGGTCGCAGCGGCCGCTTTTCTGATGGATGCGAAAAACAAAAACGCCCGTGTGCCGGTATCTCGGTACAGGTTAAAGATCCGCAGGTAGATAAAAGTAATACGTAGCCCTCTACTACGAGGCACCCCTAGCCGGGGCTATCTTCTGTGCATTATAGCCCCAAAAGATTAAAATATGATAAATCTATGTACATTCAGAACAATATGATCTAGCAATATTTGCAAACTTTTGTTTATACAGTTGTGTCCCTTTGCCAAACGGGAATTTTTTGGCCAGGTGGTTTTGCAATGCGTTTTATTGGAGATGCAGTGCTCAGCTACTGATCTCGCGAAGTGTAATATTAAAGAAATGTTTGATGAAGGTGACCTGCTTGCTCAACTACATAATAGAGAGTTTGAAACTTGGGTTTTCGCACAACCAGACAATACTCCTACCCCTGTACAGAACCGCCTCGTAGCTAACAAGACCGGTGGAATGGGAGAAAGGTTTTCATGCAAGTATCCCTTATTATGGCGCTCCTCGCGTCTGAGAGATGGAGCATGGCTTTCAAATGGTTCTGCAACGTTGAAATTTGTTCAGATCGCAATTTTAACATTTGCAGTTCTAGGTAGAATGACGTGATCGCTGATAAGCTGAAAATATATACCATCGAAGATTATAGAAAAACCAAAAGTTGCACAGTGTAATACGACTATGACGCGCCCAGTAATGGGCCGGCGCCTTATTGTGTGGCACTACACAGGCCTGTTGGTTTTCAGCAATCAGTGTATAACGTCCGATGTGTTCGCTATATCTCGGACCCTCTGATGAGCTTAGCTTTATCACACTTCGTCTCTCCTATAACATATTTCTCCTCATGCAAGAGCTACTTTCACCTGAGTGATCAGGTTTTTAAATCAAGAAACAACAATAAACCCGAATTCGGCTATTCTCTATCATCATCGAATTACGTGCGGCGTATTCAGCATGTTAATTTAAAATAGATAAACAGTTCTAAAATAAATAAAACTACGATCAATTTTTCTAAAATACAAATATCCACCAATACGGAATTCTTTATCAGTATTTGGCCCCTATTTGGTGACTGATTTCCACTCACCGCTTGCAGGACTTCGTTTGAAATAGGCGAAGTAGTTATCGATTAAACAAAACCAAGCAAGGAATTCTTGAACTAAACGAGGAAATAAGATTGGCAAAGTGCTGCCATCGTTTGTAGTAGCCTGAAAGAACTACCTCATTTTTAAGAAAATGGGAAAATGCTGTCTGCAGACAGAAGACCGAATGAACAAACACTGGACACGTTGTCCCAAATGCTTATGAACGAATATCCCCAACAAAACGTGGAAGTGTACACTGCATTGCAGTAGTTACTTATGAAAATTTCTGGCGAGGCCGACGTACTATTAACCCAGCCACAATAGACACCACATACCTTCACTCACCGGTGGCAGCCTGGTAAGATTCTTGTTTATGACTCTGGCAATTCAACTGTATGAGGCGAAAACGACGTCTCAGCTAGACTGAGGCGTCATAGATAGATTCGAGGTACCAACCAAATGTCTGGCTGACAAAGCGGTTAGTACGCGCTCGCTGGATGGCGTCTGTTTCTGCACGCAATTCCTGCTCAGAAACAGGTGTTTTTAGTGCCCGCAATTTGTTAATGCAATAGTGTTATTAGGCTCATTTTTTGATTCCCCCGTGGCTCCTAGCGCTCCGCTATCAGCCATGCTCATCAGACGTGAACGGAAATAGGTCACCGCTGCCACCCGGAGACTATGGCTCAGGCAGCTATAGTTCATCTCACAAGCTAGCTGCAGCACTGTGGAGGCTACATTGTTGACCCCCTCAGGGCGCCTAACTCACAGCTAAGGAAACGACAAAAGGCGCCGGGGCCGTGCGGTGCCACTTGCCGAGAGGGGAGAAGGGAGTGTCCTTTCAGGACCCCCGTCACGGCGGATTAGGCGCCCTCAGTGGGCGCACTATTGATAACAATGTAGCCTCCACAGTGCTGCAGCTAGCTTGTGAGATGAACTATAGATTTGCGGTATGCGCTGAATCTGCAATATCGCATTACGACAGCAAAGTTTGCAAAGAAGGACAATGATACAACCTCGGGTACGAAAGAAAGTACACTTCGATTCCCGGCCGCGGCGGCCGCTTTTCTGATGGAGGCGAAAAGCAAAAACGCCCGTGTGTACGAGATTTCGGCGCACGTTAAAGATCCCCAGGTGGTCAAAATTAATCCGGAGTCCTCCACTACGGCGCGCCTCATCGCCTGCGTTGCGTCGGTGCGTTAAACCCTACAATCAATCAAAGAAAGGACACGCGTTTTGACCAAGTGCCGTGCTTGCGCGGTGAAGTTTGTTCTATGCCCAGTCGGTGGTAGTGTGCTCGGCCGACGCGGTCTCCAGCCGTTCCCTGAACTTCCGTCATCACACCAAAACGGCTTTCCACCAGAAGTTCAGAAATATAAATTTCCAGTCATTCGTGCCCCGAGGGAACTCGTGGGCTACGAGGCATGTGATAGTGAAAACCTCCAGAAAAATTTTGGCCCCTCTAGGATTTTTAACGTGAGTCGAAATCTTGACACGCTGGCGTATTTTTAATCTGAAACCAGCGGCCTTGGGCTTAGGAGCGCTACACCTTACCCACTGAGCTACAGCGCTGTGTTTTCCACCGGGACTTATGCCGGCACAAACAGTAGGTGACCTAGCTAAAACAGTGGACAAAGTATTGACGCCGGTCTCTCAGAAATCAAGGAAGACGTAGATTGCAAACCGAAAGTAGCTAAAACAGATACCACTATATGGCGTTTAATCACATAGGTTTTTGAAAACACTTACCAATTTTCCCACGGTTATGCTTCCGCTGCTAGCTCAGTTTGGTAAACGCCAGACGGCGCCACCTTCGAGGTTGAAAATCACCCTAAAAATCCGTTCGAATAACCTCTGAGAGAACAGCCACATAAGAATGCTCGGAAGGGCTCTAGACAAGCGGGTAGTTCCCAACTCACAATCACCAAAAATAGAAAATATTTAAATAATTATTGCCCGCAATGAAAGCGTCGGGACAAAAGAGGAGCACGAAAAAGAGAAAGGAAACGGCAAGGCTCATGCAACCACTCATCATGACAAGAATATTGCAGAGCGTGCTGTACCACAAATTTACTCGTACCAAAGCAAATGAAAGAAACACCATCATTAGGACAGCGTTTGAGGGAGTTGTCAACCTCGAAACTTTGACCGTGAGACGAACTAAGGGTGGATGACCAGGGTAAAAGATTGATTGACTGCTTGATTGAGTGATTGACTGATTGATTGATGGATTCATTGATTGATTGATTCATTGATAGATCGATTTATCGATCGATCGATCGATTGATTGATTGATTGATTGATTGATTGATTGATTGATTGATTGATTGATTGATTGATTGATTGATTGATTGATTGATTGCAGGGTTTAAAGCGCAGACTTAACGCAAGCGATGAGGCGCGCCGTAGTAGAGGGCTCCAGAATAATCTTGACCACCTGGGTGTCAATAAAGAAAAGTCAAGTAAAAGAATGAACATGCATAGGCGGGTCTAGAAGAATAGGACGCCCATTTACTCGATGAAGGGATGAAACAACAATATTCGGAGGAAAGAATGGATTCGGGAAGTACAAGACAACAGCGGGTGAATATCAATAGAAGAGGCCTTCATGCTGAAGTCGTCCAAAATAGAATGTTAGTGATAATGACGATAAATGCGTTTTGAACTTGTGCCTCCCTAACGTATTTCAAGAAATAGGAGAAGCCGCTCGCCTAGCACTAACAACAAAATCGAGGAAGTCGTTCAAACCTACTTTGAAAAGAAACAGGCACTACCAAACAGAAAACAAAATACAGGCATGCCCCCCCCCCTCTCTTTGTTGAAAGGATACCAGTGCTCGCCATCATAGAGATGGCACCGATTTAGCGATGCCACATAAAAATTCTCTTCTGCCAAAAATATGGACACAATCCTACGAAAGAAGGGATGGTATCGCAGGCTTCAGTTCATTCGGGCAAAGTTTTAATATCACGAGACTACAGTACACACCGACACCCGTATGTACAAAAGCACGAGGCCGCAATTGTCTTAGTTGACTAGTCTAACAATCTTCGGGACTGCATGACCCTTGAAAAATAGTGGCAAGGGTGCTTGCAAGGATGCTAACAAGGATACTGGCAAGGATGCTGAAAAGGAGGTGACAGATGCAAAAGCATTGCGGGACCTGCTAAAGATGTTTGAGGATTTTAAGAAGGACTTTCATACTGAGATGCGTGAACTTAAAGACGGTATATCTTTCTGCACTGATATTTGCACTGAAGTCAAGACACTGCCACAGAAATAAAGAACCTGAGGCTGGAAATGCAAGAGCTGCTCAGGCAGAACATAGAGCTGAGAGAGGAGAACAAAAGGCTGTCCGAAAGATATGATGAACTGGAGCAATATCAGCGCCTGAACAATCTCGAGGTAAAGGGCGCGCCCGCGGAAAGCGACCCCGTGACCGTCCTGCAGAAAATAGGAGAGGCAGTGTGCGAGAGCATAGACGCTACTGACATCGATATATGTCACTGGGTTAACACCCCAAAGCGGGGCGTGAAAACATAGTTGTGCGTTTTGTTCGACGGAGCAAGCGCAATGACGTGCTGGCAAAGTGCAGAAAAAATAGAGTGGACTGCTCTATCCTTGGATGCGCGCAAAAAACGCCGCTCTTTGTGAACGAACATCTGACCCAAAAAAAAACAAAGCTTTGCTCTCGGCTTCAATTAAAAAAAAGTAAAGAAGTAGGGTGGAACTTTGCATGGACAACTAGTGGAAGGATGCTGGTGCGAAAGGACGAAGACGCGCCTGTGATTCACATAGCTCATGAAGGGACGCTGGCCCAAATCCGCAACTAAATTGGTCGCATGAAAATGACAATTACTACTAGATTTGGCTCTGGTGGACTTGAATGACTCTTGCAAGTATTACACTGTCCCGGAATTCAACGCTAAAATATCATCGACAAAGAAGTCGTTGTCCATATTACATGTAAAGCGTAGAAGTATAAGAAAAAAAGGTGATAACATCACCATTTTCTGGCAGTCAGTATTAATAGATTTTGATGTAACAGCTTTCTCTGAAACCTGGATTAGGGATAAAGCCGATGCACCTTATTTTCCGGGCTACCGTTTCGAACTTCTCTGTTGACAAAAAATAAAGGTGGAGGGCTCGATATTTATTAAAGATAGTCTAAACAATGAATTAGTAGAAATTTTTTTTCTTATCAATGAAGGCATTGAAATCTTGACGATGCGTTTTGGAAAAACCACAGTCAGTCTGGAGTACCAACCACCGCACGGACATAAAATCAGGTTTCTACAATTTTTAGACAAAATGCTAGCATCGGTCACTTTCTGCTATGTTCCCTACATAATTATTGGCGGCATAAATATCGATATGAAGTCGGGTGACCCGTACAGCCAAGAATTTCGGACAGTTCTATCAGCTTATGGGTTTACAAATCATATAACGTTATCTACTAGGCTCTCCAATCTAAGTGCCACTCTCCTTGATATTTGTGCAACAAATATAAGCTCGATAGGGTTACAAACAGAATAAGTTCGTGTGAGTTAAGTGACCACCTTCCGGTATTCTGTGTTCTCCCGTCAGAACCTAATCAAAGTAAAGTCCGAATCAAAGTAAAGTCCGAATCAAAGTAAAGTATGGACCCGCCTTGGACGCAAAAAGAATACCGAGTCCCAGGAACACTTTTATAGATTAGTAGAAGCGCATGACTGGAGCTGCGTATTATAACCAAACCGATCCTGATGATGCATATGACAAGTTTCGCGGGTTCTTGCGTACAAGCTACACTGCAGCTTTCCCTTTACAGAGGCTCTCCCATCGGACCATGAAAAGTTGCCGAAAGGCATGGATAACCACTAGTCTTCACGAGAGAATTGAATCTAAAAATAAGTTATTTCATGTTTTTGTACGTTCACGAGAACCTGCAGCATTTTTGAAGTACAAAAATACAGAAATACGCTGACGTCGGACCTGAAAAAGGCAAAGAAAGATTATCACCAAAAGACATTTGAAAAAATCTACGATAACCAACGCAAAATCTAGGAGGTAGTGAACGCTCTGACTGGCAAAAGTACTAGTAGATGTATGGAACAATTAACAGAAAACGATGAAGCTCTTGCAGGAAAGAGATTAGCCGATGCTTTCAATGTCGACTTTATAAATGCGGGTTCGTACGAAAGACCTAGCCTTAGCGAAGACAACGCGTTAACAGATGGCCCCGGTGTGCCTCAGTCCATCTTTGTGCGACCATCAGACGCAGCTGAGGTTGGAAACTTAATCAGCAAGTCTAAAGCAAATGTAGCATCTGGCATAGATGAAATAGGGCCCGCAGAGTTAAAACTGATATCACCATTGATATGCGAAATTTTATCCTTCATTACTAACCTCACCTTGACCACAGGCATTTTTCTCATACAGTTAAAACTGGTCAAAGTCACTGCTATATTCAAAGGTGGTGAACGTAACAACCGGTCCAACTATCGTCCTATATCGGTGCTTCCAACTCTATCTAAAACATTCGAAGGCATAATTCATGAGCGACTCACTTCTTTTTTCGAGAAGCATCAAATAGTAGCAACAAACCAATAAGGCTTCCAAAAGCATAGGTCACCTGAGCAAGCGCTGGCATATATCAAGGAAAAGATAATCGTAAATATGGAAAACAAAAAATACACACTCGGTGTTTTCTTAGATATTCAAAAGGCATTTGATTCAATACATTTTGATTTGCTCTAAGAAATTATCTAGCTGTGCAATTCGTGGGATCGCATTACAAATTCTGGAAAACTACTTGCATGATCGAAATCAAATAGTTGGCATCAATGGCAAATTATCTGCCGAAATGAAAGTGAAAGAAGGTGTCCCACAAGGATCCCTACTTGGTCCGTTATTATTTCTTGTGTACATAAATGATATTGTTAAAATACCAGGTTCTTTTGATATTATTTTAATACAGATGGCACGAACATTTTTTTCTCATCAAGCACTTTAACATTTCTAGAATTTATTGTAAACAAATATCTGGAGCATCTTTCAAACTGGTTACAACAAAACAAGCTGCGATTAAATGCCACAAAGACAACCTATATAATTTTCCGCCCAATCAATAAGCCTTTAAGCGAAGATATCAATCTCAAATACGAAGGTCATGTTATTGCGCGGGTACATGAGCAAACGTTCCTTGGTGTTTGGTTCCAAGAACAGTTAAACTGGTCCGTACACGTAAATCATTTAGTTACGGCTCTGGCACGAACAGTTGGATGCCTTTATAAAATATCACACTTAGTACCGCTATGGCTAAAAAGAAACGTGCATTATTCTCTATTCTATTCAAAACTAACGTACGAAGTCTTGGTGTGTGGAAAAACCTCACCAAACAATTACAATAAGCTTGTTGTCCTGCAAAAAAAGATATTACAGTGTTTCGAAAATTTTCAAGGGAAATTCTAAGACCTGCCAACTTCACCTTTGTTTTCAAAACACTCAATACTTAGAATTGACCAGCTGTATTACCTTAGACTTCTGCAGATGGTACACAAAAACAAGTTATATGTAGATGGTGAAGCAGAAAACCGTCATTACTGTGTGCGGCGTCCAATAAGACGTACACCTAAAACTTGGACTAATTATGGCACTTATCAAGTACCACATGTCTTGAACATCCTAGCGGATAGTTTAAAATTTAGCGCCAGTGCAACCGTATTTAAGACTGAAACCAAGGTGATGTTTATAGAAAAGAAAGTGAGATATGACAATCCGCTGCTGAGCACAAGGTCGCGGGTTCGATTCCCGGCCGCCGCTTTTCTGATGGAGGCGAAAAGAAAAAACACCCGTGTGTACGAGATTTCGGCGCACAATAAAGATCCCCAGGTGGTCAAAATTAATCCGGAGCCCTCCACTACGGCGCGCCTCATCGCCAGCGTTGCGTCGGCGCGTTAAACCCCACAATCAAATCAATCAGAGATATGACAATCACTAGGCGTGTCTCACTCTAAGGAATTTAAACTGTACTGTGTGAAGACGTAAATTTTTCATAGAGATGAGGAACAATCAGTAAGGAAATATGTCGTGTTGTATCTGCTGGTGACAGGTATTGAAGAAAAACGTTTTATGTATATTGTATAACTTGGGATTCTCATTATTGGAAATGTACGATTTTTTGTATTTTTCTTAATTTACTTATTTTTTTCTCTCTATATTGCTGGATCTTATTGCTAAGCACGCATATTTGATTAAAACATGTCCTCTGCTGTGAACGCCTCTGTTGTGAACTCCAGAGGGTCAGGAGCACTTGTCAGACACTCAATGCCTTTAGCTCCTGCCCCTTCAGCAGGAATTGTAACAACGTCTGCTGGAAAATAAAGTCTTCTTCTTCTTCTGCCTCTTCGGCCTCGTGCTCTCTGCAATGGGGCCCTGATCAGTGCAGTGAACGGGCGACCGGCTGTCTGGCTCCCTTTTTGTGTCGCTTCCGCGACAACCTGGTAAACCCGCGGAGACTGCGGACAGGAGCAGAGTTGACCTGATGCGGCGCAGTCTTAGAGGACGCTATGCCTGGGGTCCCCTGGAAGCTAACATATTCGGCGAGCCTCGTCATCGAACGCTGTCCGCCCCTTGTGCCGAGGCCACCGGGTCGCCTGCTTTCTCGCAGTCCGGCATAGAGGAGCTACGCCGCTAGCTTGACACTGTGATGGAAGCAGTCACAAGAAGGGTAGCTCCCATTCAATTGCTGCTGCAGTGTCCGCTTACATCGACAAACCAGATCCGCTCGCACCTGTGCGCCGTCAACAGCAGGTTTGAGGAATTTAATTTCGTAGAACAAGGGCATCCACGAGACCATTAATATGGATAAACCGGAGGCCGATCTGTTCGTGGGCTATGAGTATGACGAAATGGTCCTCGAGATCCGCACGCAGGTGAACATCACCTGACCCCCCCCCCCCCCCCCCCCCCCGTTCTTTCACTGGTTGCCGGTCAGAGCACTGGAGTAGCGAAACAGTACTCCGCCGTCATCCGGCACGGCAAGACCGCGGTGCCCTCCAGTGAGAGCAGGAGAGCAGAGGAGGCCGACAACTTAGCGAACATGCCCGCTGCGTCGGAGCCGTTTGTTTCTCAGCGCCCGAACGTCCTCACAGCTTCTGACGAGTCTGGTTGCCCAAAGCAACCAGCGAAGAAGGCAACGAATTCCCAGGACGGATGACTGAAGTTACCCCGCAGCCTAACGACGACTGCAACGTCCTCGCGGGCAGGCAGGGAACCGGCCTGTCCAATAACCACAGTGTGACCACAGTGTACGAAGATGCGGCCGACACGGACCAGCCCAATGTGATGTTCTCCGACAGGTCGGGCGTTGCTGCTGCTCTTGGGGAATCCTTGCTGAGAGAGCACGTGGTTCTTGGGCGTTCTGAATGGGCGCCGTTCCCACGTGCACGACGGTGGCGGAGTTGTTCCGGGCGCTGGCTATTCCGTTAGATTCTCTGCTGGCGTCAGCGCTTCGTGATGTTCTCGACTCCGATCAGCGCACTGGCGCACCGATTCTGGTCACACGAACCGACAAGTGAATCTGGTTGCAGCGAACTCGTGAACGGTGACTGGACAGCTTCGATGGCCACGCTCGACGGCCCCCTAAAACGGTTATGAAAGCACCCCTGTCTCCTTCAGCAATCATTGTTTCGGAGTCACACTGGTGCAGCTCACCTGCCGGGTCAGCGTTGCAACTCACGGCAAGAAGTCATCACCGGTGACCAGCTAGTACCAGCCATGGCAGCTGTAATGAAATGGGCTGGATCACGCGAAACGAAGGGAAAGCGATTGGTGCGGATGAGGAAAATACATTATATTGACAGACTTAACAGCACAGAGGTTTTAAGCAAGGACGAAAGAAATTCAAGAAACGTTAGAGAGACACTCAGCTAATGGAAACAAACCAAGTGGCCCGCTCCAGCGCCCGCAACTACGAAGTCCGCGACCGTCCCCGCGTAAATGCCCCGAGGACAGGAAACGCTCACAGTCGGTCGTATGCGGACGCTGGTGCCGACGTCGCCTTCGTAGCGCTTTTTGCGTTGTCGAGGCTGGCACCACAGGTTATGAAGCCAAAATAATCTCAGCCGGGTCCACTGAAGGGGTTGATCCCGCCTCGTGCCCGGTCACGCGCCGTTCGGCACGCTGGAGCCCAGTATACGGTGACCCGTGCTGGCGGCGATGCCCCTGGCCTTGGCGGCGACGCCCGGAACCGTGGCGGAGTCTGGCGACTGCCTTGCCTCGCTGTGGCACGTAGACCGGACGTCTTACGCGACTTCGCACAGAGCCGTGCCCCGTTCGATTCGCCTTGTTCCCTGGCTCGGTCTCGCTCGCTCTCTGCCCGTGCGTCGTTCACACCTCTTCTTCCTCCACCTCAGCCGCAACCGCTTGGTCTTGGGAGCTTTTTGGCGTCGAATGTGGCGTCATTCCCGTTCCCGAGGTATGTTCCATCACATTACCCCCCGCTTAAGAAAGTTGTTAGGGGAACCCCTATTTTACAGCCCGAAAAAAGTCCAAAAACGTCCAACAGAGAAACACTGTCCTCACGCAAAATGTGTTTCACGGACGCATGCAAGTTTCTACGGCACGTAAAAGAAAATATGGTAAGCTCGTACGGTAGGAGAGCTCTTGACAGAATGAACTCAAAATATTCCCCTACAATCACAAGCTACAGTGCAAAACTGTGGACATGCTTAACCGATTGAGGAATTGTCAAGATAGGTTATTCCCGCTCTTTTGTTTTGGTAAGAGTATGGGAGACAGGTTGCAAAGGGTTGTCCTCAGAGCAAAAATGCGACGAAAGCTTTTGCTTCTGGATGTTGAACGCCGCCTCTTGAGACTAATCCAAAGGAACCCTGTTTCTCTCTGTTGTGTCCATCAGGCCAGTGAGGGATTTGGCGATTGCAGCGTAATTCAGAATGAACTTCCGGTAGCGCCAAGTCAAGTTGAGAAAATACTGCAGGCCCATTTTCGTTGTAGGTCTTTCAAAGTTCCCGATCTTCCTTAGGGTCTGTGGACGGGGTAGGTTCGAGCCACTTATGCCGTGGTTTAGGGAAGACCCATTCGTTTCTACGAAGTCGCTATTTCCTTGCTGGGGCACAGCAACGCAATGAGAAAGTAGCTGGACCTCAGGGGTAAGTAGTGGTATTCGAATCCTGCCCGCACATGTCTTCTGCAGCCGTCGCATGACCTGACGAAAGGTTTGACGTCTCCGCGCAGACCAGGCCAGTAAAGCTGGTCTAATCGTCTAAAATGCGCTAGGCTGTTTTTCGCATGCCCCGATGAATTGCACCGAAGCCTTCATGTGCAAATCGAAGAATTGCTTCTCTTCTTGACTTGGGCAGAACGACGGAATAATCTACCAGTAGAAAGGTGGAAGTGACGATATAAGACGTCTCTGGTTGTTGCGAAACGGTAGCTGTCGCCTTTTCCTGATGAGATTGTTTGTGCGATCTTGCGGAAACAGCTTCTTAGCGAAGGATCGCTTTGCTGCTCCCGGGCGAGCTGTTCTCTTTCGGTGTCGATGGTCGGAATCCCAAGCGCTTTCCTGTGCTTGATGTTCGATGGAGTAGCCTGTGCGACGGCCGACACCAAAACATTCTTGCTAGGATGGACAAGCTCCTGGGTGATATTCTTCACTAGGTTAAGAGAACGTTCATCGGAGCGTTTACAGTGAGGATTCGGGTTGCCCACCACTCTGACAGCTGGAAGGTTCCCAAGGACAAGATCGTAGATCGGCCGCTCCATTTAGGATACGGTGATTTCACCTACAAAGTACGGAGTGTCGACTTCGATCCTCGCCTGGGCTAATTGCTTCATGGAGCCGTCTATAAGCGATACACGTCTTTTTCATCCGGTGAAGCACCCGTCTTCAACCGAATCTCTCCGAACGATGGCGGTATTGCTTCCAGTATCCCGAAGTACTGTAGCAGGCTTTCCTTGAACACGGCCTTCCACAACAGGCATGCCATTCACGCGAAAACCGTTCTTTCCAGCGTCTTGACGGTGGTCGTCGGCGAAATGACACACATTACCTCCGGAAGCACTCTGCTGGCTGCACACCGGACGATTTGAAGAGGCCATGGTCAGTGCGCAAGCAGCAAACTGCTCTTCACCGTCTGACCCCGGTTGGCAGTCCTCTGTTTTGTGTACGACAGCTACACAGGCGTTGCATTTCGGTGGATCCTTTGCCGGGCTGGGACAGTCCGAATCGCGGTGGCCCGGCCGGTTGCACAAGAAGCACTTGGGAGGTTCCTTCATCTGCGCGTGTTGCGCATTCTTCGGTGGTTTCTCCGCGTAATCTGGGCCTTTCCCGAGATTTGCGGGACTTTCCGCTTCCAGAAACCGGACGGTATAATCTGCCAAGTTATCGAGAGTTTTGCACTAGCGTTCTTTTAAAAAGACCACCAGCTTCGGGTGACAACAGTGGAGGAACTGCTCCACAATAACGTGATTGCGGAGACCCTCAAAGGTTTTTGGTATCCCTGTCATTTCAATCCAGTGATCGAAATAACCAGATATCCCAACGGCAAGTTGCCTCCCTGTTTCGCCATCCTCAGCTCGTGCTTTGCGGAACTTATCCTGATAACCTTGGGCAGGAAGCTTAAACCGTTGCAGCAGAGCGTTCTTGAATTTCGCGTAGTCTAATGACTCTATTGCAGTCACCCTTCCGATAACTGAAAGTGCCTGCCCAGGCAAGCACATACTAATGGCAACAGCCCATTTGTCTTTGAAGATAGGCGTGCAAATTCTCTCGCATCTCATCGAACAAGAGTAGCAACTTCTGTGGGTTGATCACAAGCGTGTTGGGGCCAGCGCTACTCTCTCCAGTCTATGCTGGAGTATTTTGCGCCCCTTCCTGTATCCGCAGCCTAAGTTGGAGGAGTGCGAACTCCCTTTCCTCAGCTTCCTTTTTCTTTTCCGCTGCTTCTCTACGGGCCTCTCTCTCAGCTGCCCTCTCAGCCCTCTCCTCCGCACGCTTGTTTTGAATCCATTGTCGAAGTTCGGGTCCCGTCACGCCTAACTGTGACCCTATTGCCATTAACGTTTCCAAATCCATCTTCCAAATGTCAAATCACTCGTCGGCACACAGCATTTGAACCAATTTCCGCAGATGTTAATGATACAATCCCGGCAAGCTCGCCACCCTCTGTAATGAAATGCGCCGGATGACGCGAAACGAAAGGAACGTTCTTGGTGCGGATGAGGAAAAGACATTATATTCACAGACTTAAGAGCACAGAGGTTTTACGCAAGGACGGAAGGAATTCACGAAACGTTAGAGAGACACTCAGCTAATGGAAACAACCCAAGCGGCCCGCTCCAGCGCCCGCAACTACAAAGTCCGCGACCGTCCCCGCGTAAATGTCCCGAGGACAGTGAACGCTCACACTCGGTCTTATGCAGACGCGGGTGCCGACGTCGCCCTCGTAGCGGTATTTGCGTGTCGAGGTTGGCACCGCAGGTTATGAAGCCAGAAGAATCTCAGCCGGGTGCGCTGAAGGGGTTCATCCCGCCTCGTGCCCGGTCACGCGCCGTTCGGCACGCCGGAGACCGGTCGGTATACGGGGACCCGTGCTGGCGACGATGCCCCGGGCCTTGGCGGCGACGCCCGGAACCGTGGCGGAGACTGGCGACGGCCTTGCCTCGCTGTGGCACGTAGACCGGACGTCTTATGCGAGTTCGCACAGAGCTGTGCCCCGTTCGATCCGCCTTGTTCCCTGGCTCGGTCTCGCTCGCTCTCTTTCCGTGCCTCGTTCACACCTCTTCTTCCTCCACCTCAGTCGCAACCGCTTGATCTTGGGAGCTTTTTGGCGTCGAATGTGGCGTCATTCCCCTTCCCGGGTATGTTCCATCACAGCGGGCTCCTCTGGCTACGCAAGCGCCTGCAAGGGGCACACAACGGCACCCGTTAACCGAAGACTACGCCCCCAGTACGACGAGGTTCCATTTGATCCTGGTGGTAACAGGGGACCAGGAGCCCACGCAGCAGTGGCCGATTGCCGATTTTTGGAAACCTCATGGGCGACCATTGGCTTCTCAGCTATCGGCAACCCGCTGGTAACTCAGATGAACGATGGATTGAGCGCCAAGCAAGCCGCATCCGAAAGGAGCGTAAAACGGGAAGCCAATCGGAGGCCGAGCTCTAGCATACCAATAAAAGCGGTTCGTGGCCAAGCCCAAGGCATTGTGCGTGGCGTGTGCAAACACGATGGTTAGCGCGGTGAACAGGCTGCAAGGCAGCAAAAAAAATCCCCCCATCTCCACGAAGTGAATGATGAGGAGAGGGGCAAAGCTAAAATTCCTATTGGTGAACCCTTGAAACATTCGCCCGCACATCATATAAAGACTCGACACGTCAAGCTTTCCACCGCTCCGTTGACAAGCCCGTCGACGATGTCGATGTTTGGGGTGGTTATGTAGGGCTTGTTTGGGACGATGAGAATCTCCATGGGTAAGTTGGCGAATTCGGTGTGTGACATTTTAGCCACCCTGGCCGTCGCCTTCTGCATAGCGAATTCGTCCATAGCGTGTGTAGCGTCGGCACATGAAACCTCATATTCAATCTTCTCTTATCCCCATGTGGTACGTTTAAGAATCTTATTTCTCCGGCCCCTTTGCCCTATTTTCCCCTCTTTCTTATTTGGGGAGGTTCGCCTCGCTTGTATAAAGCGGATGCCTCCAACTAATAACAAGCGTATGTGCGCCCCTTTCTTCCTGCGTCCCGTTTGTGGCGCTGTTTTAATTCTTGTGATTAGGCATGTACCTAAAAACCAAAATTTGAACACTCTTTAGCTGCTTCAAATAGGCATGGGCAAATGTAGGGCTTGAACCTTGGCTGGTACACAGTGGAACATTTTCGTGGACCGATTGCACTTGCATCGTCCTGATGAGGGAAAGAGAGAGAGCGACAAATGTTTTGAGCCTTTAAAGGCCCTTTGTGAGGGGCGTGGTGAAAGGCGCACCGGCGACCGTGGGAGAGGCGAATTTGGTGCTTCAAACATCGCGCAGGCTGCCAAGAATTTGACATTTCTTCTTCCCAGCCTGGCACCCTGCTTGCTCGAGCATGAGCAACATACCGTTGCAACTAGGTGCCTTAATTGCTAAACTGGTGTGCAGTCGGTTCACCATATTGTGGCTATGGCGCTGTGCTGCTGAGACGAAGGACGCGGGTTCGATTTGCAGTGGCGGCGGCCGCCTTTCTGATGTAGACGGAAAGCGAAAACGCCCGTGTGTTCGAGATTTCGGCGCGGGATAAAGATCACCAGGTGGTCAAAATTAATCTTGCGCCCTCCACTGCGCTGCACCTCCACGCCTGTGTTGCGTCAGCGCATTGCCAAACCGTACAATCAATCAAGTAATCAACTCGTCACCATAATGTGACCGTGATGAGTGCATTCGGAGCGTTTTGATTTATTGAAAGGGTAAAAGTGAGGCAGAGATTGCGAAGTTGATTCCGCGCGAAACAAAGAAGTCCCTAATGACGCCTACCACCCGTTATCAATAACGGGATGATCGAACCGTTTCGTCGAGAACCGGAAACCTTTATTGCTTTGTTTCGGTTCAGTTCCGGTACGGGTTCAGCCGGCTCAAAAAATAATGGTTGGAGTGCGGGTTCGGTTCAGGCAAAAATACCGGTTCGGAGCCAGGTTGACACCACCCTGATATATATATATATATATATATATATATATATATATATATATATATATAAATTATATGCGACGTTTATTGGCAGGAAGGAGTTGAAACGGAGGCTCAGCTGAGACCGAACGAAGGGGTTTTACCGTGCGCGCTCAGCTCTCGTGCGAACAGGCTGGTGATGATGATTTTGAGTCTTGCAATGATGATGATGCAGGTCGCATGAGGTAATACGCTCCGCTGGCTGTTCTTTCAGCTTCACCGCTGTGTAGCTGCGCTGGTAGCGTTACGTCAATGATGGCTAGTCTTCCGCGTTACAATCGCCCCCCGCGGCGAAAAGAGTCAACCTGGCGACTTAGAAACTTGACAAAATAAGAGGATCGTAGTAGGACTTGAGGCGCTGAACGTGGACAATTTCGCGTCCGCCGCGCCGAAGATCCGTCGAAGGCGTCAGTGGCTCCACGACATAGTTGACGCGAGAGGTACGCTCCACTACACGGTATGGGCCGTGGTACGTCGAAAGAACCTTGCTGGATAGGCCGGCAGTAGTACACAGTATATAGAGGCAGACAAGAGAGCCGTGTAAAAATTCAGCTGATGGCTTGGAGTCATCACGACGGTGTTTTTGTTGTGACTGCTCTTCTGTAATGAATGCGCGGGCAAGCTGTCGGCACTCCTCGGCGTGCGAAGTAGTCTCAGAAATCACCGCGTATTTTGAGGCGTCTGGTCGATACGGACGGATGGCATCCAGGAGACACGACGAAATAAATAGCAACATGATAAAAAGGTCGGGCTGGGCATGGCAACGGCTGCAAAGCACCTGCCTGTGGGTCCGGTCGTAACTTTCGTCGCTGGCAGTCGGCACAAGAGCGAACGAACTTAACTTGCGAACAAAAGTGTACATTCCGCTGCCACTAGTAGCGCAGCCGGAGGCGCTGGTATGTGTTGAGCACTCCGGAGTGGGCACACTGCACACCTGCGTGAAAACAGTTGCAGATCGTAGAGCACACGTGGCAAGGAATGACAAGCAGCCACTTCCGGCTTTCGGAGAGGTAGCTACGGCGGTAGAGAAGCTCATCACGAATGGCGAAGTGGCGCGCTTGACGGCGGAGGGCTCGGGATGCTGATGACGTCGCCGGGCCTGAAAGGAGGGCCAAAATTGAAGAAATTCATGTCTCTTTCCGCTGTTTGGCTGGCATGTCGGAAAAAGGAAGGGGCTCGCCCACACTGTCTGCAGTTACGAGAGATGCAGAAGCGAGGGTGTCAGGTGAGCGAGATAGCGCATCGGCATCGGCATGCCTGCGGCCAGAGCGGTATATCACACGGATATCGTATTCCTGGAGCCGAAGAACCCAACGGCCAAGTCGTCCGGATGGATCTTTCAACGAAGACAGCCAAAAGAGCATAATAGTCTGTCACGACATCGAATTAGCGACCGTATAGGTAGGGGAGACATTTGTCGATCGCCCATACGATGACTTGGCACTCTTTCTCCGTGACAGAGTAGTTGGATTCCGCCTTAGTAAGAGTACGGATTGCGTAAGCGACGACATGCTCGACAAACCCTGCTTTTCGCTGCGCAAGCACAGCGCCCAAGCCGACACCACTGGTGTCAGTATGAATTTTCGTCGGCGACGCGGGTCGAAGGGCCGGAGAATGGGTGGAGAGGTCAAGAGGCAGCGTAACGTGGAAATCGCCTCATCGCATGTCGGTGACCTAGCAGAAATGTCTGTCTCTGCTAAGAAGCTTGGTTAATGGTGATATGACGCCGGCAAAGTTAGGAACAAATCGACAAAAATAGGAATATTGTCCAATGAAACTTCGTACTTCGTTCATTCTAGTCGGTTTGGGAAATGCAGCATAAGCTTAAAGTTTAGCTGTATCAGGGAGAACGCCATCCTTCGAGACAACATGACCCCAAATAGTGAGCTTCCGGACAGCAAAATGACACTTCTTAAGATTGAGTTGAAGGCCGGCATCGGTCAGGCATTTTAATACTTCTTCGAGGTGGTCGAGGAGTGTGTCAAAGTCGGGGAAAAACACAACGATGTCGTCTAAGTAGCATAGACATATTTTCCATTTAAGCCCTCCCAGTATAGTGTCTATCATTCGCTCAAAGGTAGCGGCAGCGTTGCAGAGTTCAAATGGCATCACGTTAACTTCGTACAACCCGTCAGGGGTGACGAAGGCGGTCTTGGGACGATCAGCGTCTGTCATACGCACCTGCCAATACCCAGATCGAACGAGAATACAACCCGCACACTCCCCCGAAATTATGGCGAGGTTTATTGAGAGGACGGCAGCAAGGCGTTGAAACACAGAGAGGCTCAGCTCAGTCCGAAGGGGTCCTACCGTGCGCGCTCAGCTCTCGTGCCAACAGGCTGGTGATGATGATCTTGAGTCCTGCCATGATGATGATACAGGTCGCATGAGGTAATACGCTCCGCTGCCTGTTCTTTCAACTTCACCGCCGTGTAGCTGCGCTGATAGCGTTACGTCGATGGTGTCTAGTCTTCCTCGTTATAATATATATATATATATATATATATATATTATATGTACGACAGAAATAAGAGTTGGCAGTCAAGAAAACCCCGGAAAGCAAAGGGGAAGATGTGGTAGGTCATTGAAACAGACAAAGAATTTGGAAAGAAAGAAAGCAAGTGGAGAAAAAATGCCCGCCAGGTGGGATCCGAACCAACGACCTCCACAATACCATGGGTTCGATAACCACTACGCTGCCGGCGGGGCGATTTTCCCCTCCACTTTCTGGGGTATTTATATTAAGGTATTTTTGTTTCCTGTGCTTGGGGGTGCCAGCCAGCGCCACTCGGTCCGAGTGTGTGCCAGCTGCTAGCCAGCGCCACTCGGTCCGATATATGTCTGTGTGTGTGTGTGGGGGGGTGTGTTTGATGCACTGACTGACTGACTCACTGGTGCATATACGCCCAGACAAAACTGCCACAACTGAACACTTAAAATTTCGAAAGCACATTCCTATCATGGCGCAGGTGCTGACTGTGTTGGATTTAGGAAAATTATACCCATAACTTAGGCAGCGTGGCAATTTGCGCTTCCGCTCATTGGGGAACATTCTGCGTATTTGTTCAGATATAGAAGTACTTTTTGCTGACTTTCCAGCCGGTAAACTCACCAAATTGTGGTTTTAGTGTGTTGCAGAAGCCAACAAAATGGTTGGAATCTCATTTCGGAGCAAATTGTGATTTTTCTTTATGCCTTTCAGGATCTATCTCACTTAACTATAGACCGAAGTGGTTTTCACTGGCAACTGCTACTCATAGAAGTGCTCCAAACCAAGTTTAAATATTTCGCCCAGTGACGCCGAAGAAGTGACAAAATTGTTACTTTTTTTTTTAAATTTCAACACCGACGTGCTGCAAAGGCCTTCGGGCGATGTCAACGCACAGACAAACCGCTTCTCCAGTAAGTGGACTTCAAACTTTAGCAGTATATTTCAAGTACGATATTGGAGCCTAATAAGGCTAAATATTCGGAACGTTACCCCCCGAGAAAGTAAAAGGGGTTCAAAAACGTTTCCGCTACATTTTTTGCTCCAGGCCCGCTAAGATATCGAATAGGTTTTTCTTGATATAGCTAAGCTATACAGATGTCCAGAAACGCTTTGACAAGATGTATCATAACGCTTACCTGATGGTTAGAACAAGAATTTTATGAAAAAATACGTGTGTTTGCACAATTGTTATTACTATTGAGCCCGTTGATATATCCAATTTGTTTTTCTTTACAAATTCTAACCGTGCAAACCTCGGAGAAGTAATGTCACTACCTTGTCCTGACAAAGATGAAAACAGCCGATAGGGATTTAATAAAAACATTCCCAGGAAGTGAAATTAGGATAAATTTTCGCTGCTTTGAAGAGCGTGTGACATCTCTTAAGAATTAGTAGATCAACATGCCTCCCATAGGAACCCATGCCATTTATTATGAAACAGGTGAGTAATTGCTATCTATCAGACGTACGAAGATTACACTTTCCATGAGTAGTGAAAAGAAATAACATTTATTGACCCAAAACATCAGGGTGCGGTATAGCTCCGGCCGAAGGGTTGCAACTACTTCAAACGCTCGAGTAACGAGTTCCTTCTGGAGTTGCTGTCCGAGTGGCTCAACGCCTTTGTCCGCCGGTGGGGGAAATTAATTGTAGGAAATAGTGTCTCCTGAACAAGCCCACATTTTGTGTTGGAGCGTGGCTCTTTCATATTAGCGGCGTGAGTAAGCAGCCGCTTGAGCACACTACATCTGTACGATTTGTTTCAATATAGTTCAATCATAAACTAAATTCAGTCGTTTTCAATCACCACACACCCCATGTATTAACAGCAGGCGGTAGTTCCTAATTGTGCGCACCTCCACGGTAAACTAGCTAATTACGACAAGTAACAAGTAAAAGAACAGGGGTTATGCCTATTAATGTCATGAGTACAGTGTCCCACGCGCCTATCGGTGGGTACTGCCGCTAGTATTTACGTGTAACAGGGTCATGAGCATTTCAATATTTTGTAGCAAGAAAGGCATTAGCAATATTTTCGCTTGAAGGCTTTCCCTTAAACTATTTCCCGTCGCGAAATACAAATCCGTCACATAAGCTCACACCTGTTCTGTACAATGTTCAGCTATACAACGCGTACCCAGTAGCAAATACACATCTGTCGTCCGTGGTTGGAGGCAATTAAACGATTTAATTACCGACCACCTAAGGTGACCACAACTTCACTCTTATTTTGTACAATTATTTCGGGAATATATACACCCTAGTTACCGTTCACGCTGAAAGGCCCGGCGCACAAGCGATAAATTTTCCGGAGTACATTCCGGCGTCGCAGGACATATTACGACACCTGTTGGTGTACTGCTATGCTCGTACGGGGACCCTCCAAGGGCTGCATTTTAACCCGTAAGCCTTGAAGCGCTAAGCGCTACCTCTAATCCGCAAAAATTTTACCCCGTATCGGCATCTGGGATTCTGTCCGGGGCGAGAATTCCTTCAATGTTTAATAGTAAGGTAGTTGTCTTCGTATTTCTTGTTTATACCTTAGAGTATGTGCGTCAGTAGTGGTTGGGGTGGTGCTGTAGCGCGGCGGGATGTATTCTTGCGCTGCTGTTGGAATTTCCTGCCCCATCTGCAACACAAAATAAATTTTCCGCTGCCCTTCGGACCTTACAAACGGTAACAAAACATCAATACCCCACCCGCAATTATTCATCGTTATGAGGAGAAGCCCATTGGTGCAGTTGGGGCTTCATAAGTGTACGCTGAGGGGCTCCTGTCTCGTATGTTCAAAAAGAAAAGGAATTTGACTCTTATTGTGTAAACTCTGCCAAATCTTGCAGTTGGCTGTGTAGCAGAACAGCTCAGTTGTGTTGAAGCTTTCCGCTAGAGATGAGCACCAATTTCAGCTTGAAGGTCGCAAAGTAACGTCCATAAGGTGAACAATTAACTTTCCATTACTGGGGCCGTTCCTCACACTTAAGAAACATGAAGATGCCTGTTCCTTCCATTGTCAACAACCTTAATTTTGAAGGGCAAGCCACCACTGCGCGAAAAGCTACGAGTTTTTAGTAGTATACAATCCAAATGCACAGGACGGCTGATCATGTTTATTTAGACAGCAAAAAGTAAAAGCCTCAGAAACAACGAATTTCACTTGTGCTGCTGATACCAAGGACGGGGGGTTCGATTCCCGGCCGCGCGCAGCCGTTTTCTGGTGGAGGCGAAAAACAAAAAAACGCCCGTGTGTTCGAGACTTTGGCGCACATTGAAGATCCCCAGATAGTCAATATTAAACCAGAACCTTCCACTCCTCATTGCCTGAGCAGCGTCGGCGCGTTAAAACTAACAATCACTTATTCACAACCATTTTCATAGATTTACATCACGAATAAAAAAAGAAGCATGGTGCATGGGAACTTGCTGTAACTAATTATGCTACTTTTCCTCTGTGCCTGTGGCGGCGCTGCAGTGCCTCTCACACCGAGGTGCCGTTTATTGACAACAAGAGACCGGTGAACCGGCAGCTGCGCAATAGGATACGTTAGAGTAGGTTAGAGTTGCGGAACGGCGGTGCCTCCGTAATGTCCCTGCTTACCACTGCCGGAAGTGCGAAAAATTCCAGACGATCCTTTGCATAATTGATGCGTGATGGACAACGCCAGCTTTTTACCGGATGGAACGCTCGACACGGCCGGCCGGAAGTCAATGGGGCGGAACTACCCGGCTGAGAGCGGCGGGCGCCGCAGGAACTGCGCTTGGACAGCGACCGCGGCCAGGTCGTGCTTGCTGCTCCGACCCTTGCCCTTTCCCGCGCGGTCACGTTGACCTGCCTGACTGGGGACCACAAATTTGACGCCGCTCGCCGGCAGGTTGTTCCTACAAACCAGTTGAAGCCAGCGTTACTGCCAAATCTGGTCTATCTGGTCGACGCGCGCAACAGGGGTAAGTTTTATTATCATACATTCTATGCACGATTAAATGCACGAAATCTCGTTTCGCACTATTGCCTTGTCATCTTCATGGTCAGAGGAGGCGGCGGGCCGAGAGATTGTTTTGGTTCTAAAAAGTAAACCCAAGTGCTTAACACGACATAGGAAGAATCAGAACGATATAATTTATCCCGCATAGTGATTCAATTTCACCGATAATATGATTTCTTTTTGAAAATTATAAACGTTGAAATAACATTGGGGATTTGCTGGAAAATAAGAGTTTTAAGGTACGGCTGTCAAGGTCGTGCGCAACGGTAGGCAAATAGTTAATAAGTAAATGGACATGTGTGCATGTGATTCATCTTTGCAAAAGCACGTGTTTTTCTAAACTCTTTTTAGAGCGTGCTTTTATTTCTTACGATTTAAAAACATGCCTTTATCCGCAGTTCACTGCACTTGACGTAGGTATTAAGCCAAGGCGTGGTACAAACTAATGCAATGGGTTAAGCATCAGGAACTTGAGCTCTTCCCGTAGTATTCCCACATCTGCATGCAATTCCAGGGCGAGTTTGTAAGGTATTACATTGTGTATAGAACTTCATAGGTGCTGTAACCGATTCACTAGGAAACGTTTTGCATCACGCTAAACATTGAATCGCGAACTGTTTTATTTGCCTGCGCTGAACAGCTCTGAGGAATTAATGTGCAGTCCAAATGGGTTCTCGCAAGATAAATTTTTTTGCCAAAGAGGGCTCTTCCGCAGTTCCGGGGAGTGGAAAATGATAAAACACTCATCCATTAGACGGTGTTATCTTACAATCCCCGTTAGCTCATTAAATACGGCAAAAACCACGACAAGTGTCGCTCGCAGAAACAAATTCTCCCCGACGGGAGATACTTAAGAATTTTGAATGTACTATAACAGTAAACATTGTCTGTAAAAAAATAAGTTCAATTGGACTCAAAATTGAATTTTACCACATATTTTGTTGAATGACCACTGTTTGTTGAACGTAGAAGAGTTTTGTTGAGCGCTCCAGAGCTTATTATTTGTTGTTGACGCTCTTTTCTTGCCTTAAAGGGACTCTGCAATGCTTCGGGATAAACACTTTCACTGTTTCCGCTGCAACCTGAAGCACTGCAAACGCTATAGCTATCGCAAGCACAGAGCAGAACTGCATGATGGGCTCGTCGAGCAAATACGCCTTCCGTTTCTCCTTTGATTTTGTGGAATTCCTTCTAAAACCCGCAGCGGCGGCTCAGTGGCCAAGGCGTTGTGCTGCCGACCACGAGGTCGCGGGTTCGATTCTCTGCCCGCGGCGGCCGCTTTTCTGACGAAGGCGAAAAGCAAAAACGCCCGTGTGTACGAGATTTCGGCGAACGTTATAAATCGTCAGGTGGTCAAAATTAACCCGGAGCCCTCCACTACGGCGCGCCTCATCGCCTGCGTTGCGTCGGCTGCGTTAAACCCTACAATCAATCAATCCATTTCCTTTGAAAGTGGCTACCGCAAGCGTTCATTGATGCAGCTGAAGGAAATCTGGCCACTAGTCGCTACACCGCTGTAATGGCGTAATTCCAGCGGTAATTCCAGGCGCGATAAACGACTTTTGGGCCAGCTTTTAAGATGCCTGATGGTCATAGAGCAGATATTTTTGGCTGAAATACTTTGCGACCCCCTAATCTAAGTACTAGATGTGTTGGTTGAACACGGTCCCCAAGAATATAATATTTCAAAAAAAGT
The DNA here is from genome assembly GCA_013339765.2 of Haemaphysalis longicornis. Lineage (NCBI taxonomy): Eukaryota > Metazoa > Arthropoda > Arachnida > Ixodida > Ixodidae > Haemaphysalis > Haemaphysalis longicornis. The sequence goes on from CM023450.1 coordinate 142,953,233, forward strand.
GTTGCAGTGCCTTTTAAGAACGGAGCGTTTTACCCGTGTTGTCTACGACCACAATCACTTTCTCTATTTCAGCCAAGGTATTCTTCCAAACCGTTCATAACCAGCGGAAGTGTACCTGTAGACATGGAATTTTTTCTGCTACTTCTACTGCTCCTCCTGGCGAGTGGCACGAGCTCAATGCCTCATAGAAAGGTTAGTACCGCTACGAAGCCATTCATTGCGCTTAACATACGTGCGTTATCTTGAACAGCTATTCATACAAGGATGACGCTACGCATTTCTTAGTTCTATTGAGGGTATTTGAGGCTCTCCGCATTAAGGAACTACGACTTGTTACTTCATAATAGTAAGGAACCAGTTTCCCAGTGACGGCTTCATATATTTCATATATACCTCTTTGGAGAAAATAAACCGTTTTTGAGCTTTGTGCGCTTTAAAATCACGTAGAGTTTAGTGAAGGAAGCACGAGAGCAAAAAGGCTTCACAGAGTTCACCAACTGGCCTCTATGCATGGAGTTATCGTGGAAATCACGTGAGGGTGTCTGTCCTACTGAATAGCACAAATATTTGGCAGCAAAAAGTGGCTGTAATACTACATGATTGTAGTTGTACTTCTTGCACTGCGGAACACATTTTGTTTGAGTTTGGAGCAAAAAATTACTTAGTCAGTTTATGGCCTTTGTTCTTTCTCCATTTGTTTTTTTAGGCATTGAAGAGTGTAAATTGTACTTTAACTCATATCCCTCCATTCCTGTGGATACCTGCGAGGTAGGAGAGGATTGTCTCAGCATAGGTTGACCATGTCCGTTTGGATACGCCTAATGCATGCTTTTTTGCACAATACCTTAAAAAATGGGTTGGACATTTTTTATTGAATCAGTAAAAATGCGTTGTAGTCATCTTTGCTCCTGTAATCACGCATTGGTTCAGAATAACGAGCTAGCAACACTGCCTTTTCCGTACGTAACTATAACAATTTCTAACCGTGCTGTTGCTCTAAGCGTCTGAGTGGTTTACTCAGTGACTCAGTGTAGTGGTTAATCGCTTTAGTAGTGCCAATGACTAACGGTCGTTCCGATTGTTGCCCGCCGGCGTCGCAATTTTGTCATTTGTCATTCGCACTTCATCACGTTCAGCCATCAGCGCTCACAAACAATTGATGCAAGCGCTGTCTGCAGCACGTGCATAGTTTCCGGAGAACAGGACGCAGAATGTTAAAATGTTCACAGTAGGGTCTGCGTGTATTCCAAGGAAAATACAAGGTACTGCATACAGAATAGTCGTACGTCGCAAGCGTAGCATTGAAGGGGCGCACTAAACTGCACTGCAGAGATTGAGATGGTTCGACTGACCAACAGACTAACGCGCAGTGGTGCGCCGCACAGGCGGGCTCGATTAAGCGGGGGACACATGTACGTCCTAGCAATCCGGTTTTCGACGATACGCGTCAAAATATCTAGCAGGTTTGATGCGCGCGAGAGCGGCCGACGCGGCAGGTAGTCTTTCAGCCAAACCGGGTCTTACAGAGGAGCAGCGTGCGGCGACGCCTGCTTTTCCGTTCATATGTACGACCCTTTACAGCTACGTGTACGCGAGCCACACCGGAACTCGTGAGACAACTCCATCGGCTCACGCTCCCCTTTTGAAGCGAGGTATACCATGTCCTCTCCTCAGACCTCCACGACTCTTCGCCACTCATGGCGCTAGTGCTCTGCGTGATTTGTTTCAGGCGTGAACACTTCCCTCGCACGAGCCATCTTGGTAGGGAACGCGCTCTTGCAGAGTGTGTGCAGGGCACGTTGTAGAGCAGCGCGCGTTTGAGAAAGCTAGCCAAAAAGGATTCATGCAAATGTCATGATCCCTACATATATGAAGGTTGTGCTTTCAGTTTTCAACCGCGTAGCATGTTTTTTACCGTTCTATGTAAAAGATTCGAAGTTTTATATTTTCGTTGCAAGAGTTCCCAACTTGTCCCCGTTTGCATTATTTAGTGTTCTCCCGCTCGTGTAGCCTGTTCGGGACTACAAGGTATTTTACGCTCTGTATAAATTCTCGTTTTAATTTTCCCCCGATCGTTAGGCTATCCCCAGCGGTGCGCTTCCTGGAGCACCCATCGTTGACCGTCGTCAGCTTCTGCCACAACACCCCGAGCTGCCCAAGCCGCAGACACTGCCGCAAGCGCGCCAGCGTGCCACCGACGAAACAAAGAACCTCGCCCTGCAGGCCGATAGCGCTGAGTTTATGCTGGTGAACGGCACAGATGCTACTGTGGACCGGATTTGCCTGGTGCTTCACAGTATGAGCGAGAAGGCGCGCCGGAACCTGATGCAGCAGCTCACGAGGGCAACGTACGCGGCGCCACGAAGCCACGAGGAGGAAAGCTTCGCGGACCAGATTCAGGAACAGTGGGACGCCTTTGTAGCCAAAGTTAAACAGGTGGCCCGCAGTACGTGGGACCATCTGGCAAGGCGTATGTCGTCTTCCCTGGAACAGCTGGCAACGTGATGTTTTTCGTGTTAATTGGTCCTGCGTTCCTATCAGAAGATAGCAGCTATGCAATTCAGACGCTTCAGTTGTGGCTGCCCATGAGTACGGAACTTGACAGGGCAATGTTGTACGAAAATACTGAGCTTACAGTGCATTTACACATGCCTTTAAAGTTGCTCGAGTTGTGTTGCTGCATAAAACGTGTTGGATCTATATTCTCCCAGGAGAACTCGTTCATAAAAAAATATTATTATGTATCGGTTTCCACCAGGTGTCCTCAAGCAAAAACATTAAAATACGCAGCTCCGACAAACCTTCGACAATGATGGCCGTACGGAAGTAAATGTAGTATTCGTGTACTAGTGGGGTATCATTTGCAGATTATGCACGTATGTCTTAACACATACACTCCGGAATACATTTTGCGCACAGCTTGTGGTTATTCCGCTAGTTGACGCTTTTAAGGGATTGATAAACTTTCTAGCAATGCCAATTTTATGAGGGTAGTGTAGCATGTACAACATAACGTGCAGTGAAATGTGGTTAAATTTGGAGACGCGCCGACAATTCCTTTGGCGCAGGGAAGCGACAAAAAAGGGATGAAAAGCCCTGAATGCTTATTGTACAGCTCTAAACACACCACCGAAACAATGAGTTGGGAAACATCTTTTTCTAACCAGAGCAGCTTGAAGCTCTAAGAGCGTGCCGATGCAATTGAACAGTTTGGAACGAGTGCGTTACGCTTTCTGTTTTCGTCATTTCGTAATATATTCTTTGTAACACTACAAAGAATCATTTGGTATTCTGTAATTCAGCATTTACCGAAACTTTTTATTTTTCTATGAGCACCTGGTAACCATTCACGCGCGAATGTTTTTAGTATACGCTCTACATACGCCATCTTTCAGCTCATATTCATATCATGGTAGCGGTCGCTTCTCCTAAGCAGTACTTCATATATGTTATGAATTCGTATACACTTGCACTACGTGTCGCTTTATTGTGAAAATATTTTCAGATACACAAACAGCAGGAAAGGCTGCGAAGGGGGTTTCCTGGAGATATGCTTTTTTGCGGGACAATATAGTACGCTTTGTACGTTGGTGCAACAAGCGGCTTAGTCGCTTCCAGGTATTGCGCGCCACATTTCCAACAAATTGATAGCAATGCTAAACGATTTCCTTGTAGTACTTTAGCATAAACATATACGCCGCCATAATTTCATTACCCATTACAAGAAAAGAGAAAGAAACAATCAGTGCTGTGAAACAACAAGTATTGGCTATGCAAATATCGTTAACTTTACTCGTCAGTCCATCTATTTCGCCCAATTGACATTCACTGCAAATTGACACAAGAGATAATGAAATGAAGCTGCTTATCGACAGAGTTATCTCCGTGCAAGTTTTTCTGCAATTGCATTTACTGATGCAATACACCCATGTTTTGTAAAAGAGCTGTTCATTCTGCAAGTGGAACTGATTAATCAATTTCTAATAGTGTCTGGACAATAGATAAAAAAACAATATAGAGGACGAGCACTAGACGCATATAAGGCCGCAGCGCTCTCGTGTTTTATAGGATCATCATTTTGGCGCACTTTCAAAGGCATACTCTTTATATATTATTGTTGCCCGCAACACCCTTACTTATACTAACAGATTCCTGAATATTCTAAATCACTGGTCTGATACTAACTTCGACATAACTACGTTTTATTTTTAAAAAATTGCGCCGAAGGCTTGTTGAGATTACAATGTAAACATTTGTTGTATCTTTTCTATGTTTTAATTTTCTATCTCTGCTGTTTATCCTCCACATGTCCATTGCCCTAACTGCCAGAACTGCCCTTGGACAATTTTAGCCTGACAAGCATGTTCGCAGGTTTTCTCTGATTACCTGGTCTAATGCTCTTTGTGTAAAATTAAACGTAAATTACAAATTCAAAGTGAATCAAACATCGTATTCCCGAGAGGCTGTATAACCTTAACGATTTTTGTAACCCTAATATGAAATGTTGTTTGCATATAAGTGAACCAAATATCATATATATTACACTAGTGATATCAATGGAAATGGTGCTTCAGTGCGCGAGATATGTTGAATAAATGCAGTGTCAGTGAGCTTGATGAAATCTTTCTGTGTCTAAAGTAATTCTGTGCTTGTTGACTTGATCTTGCTATGTTTCATGTTCCCGGTTTTTACTAGCAGCTTTTTATACACCTCGGTTCTTTCCTCTGTATTTTGGTTGATATTGTTTTCCTTTCCGAGAAATTACCTTGGACGAAATAAAGTGTCAATTCGGCTAAAGCGTTCCCCTAAAAGCCATTACTTACCTGTACAGCGAGTGAAAAACAGATGCCATTACCTTGTCTACTGTGAAGTGCATGGCTCTGGTGCCCGTAGTCAGTGCGTCTGCCGTAGGAACACAAATATGACAGTAGTCATACAATAACGAGCGGTCCAAACAAAGACGAATATGGTGCATTATAACTTTGTATTCCACAAGAAAGATGCCTCAAATATTCGAAACGTTCTGCTGGCTTTGTATGACCATCAAACTAGACAAAAAGATCAAGATAAAGGTTTCACATCAAGCTGTATGCCAAATTATATCTACTGTCAGAGCAATGCCAACGCGTAGAGAAATAAATACTTAGCATGTTTACTCCCCGGAGTTCTATAATGAAGTTATTTTGACTTCGTACGAGCCTCCGTGAAACATGGCATGCACAGCCCGCGTTACCTGTCATCAATGTGCCATTGCGGTTTGCTAACGCAGCGAAGACTCGTTGCTTCTTTGTTCAAAATTTGTAATACTGACAGTCATTTTCAGTTTGATTAGTGAGCAAGGTAAAGTAAAAAACAGTCACGTGGGCCGTTAGCTCACTCTTGTGATGTTAGATGGTGTCACAATCATTTCTCGTAGATTTTTGACCAGTTACTTTGAGAACTGCACGTTGAAGTGACACAAAATTTTAATTGGTTCATCGCCCGCGATTGAAAGAGCTCCGGTCACCAGCCAAAACACCTGAGGGGAAAGTGAAAATCATGGGCTGGTATGTTTACGTCGCCGTAAACATAAATTTAGTAATGTGTGTGGCAGTTGGGTTTTCTCGCAGCTGCCATTTTATTGGCAAATTTTTTATTAGCTCTGAGCGATGTGTGAATTGGTGTGCTGACTGCACAGCCTGAAGAAAATTAGTTAACGGGCCGGGACCACCTGTAGTATGCTGTTATTGTTACTGGCAAATTCATCTCAGTAGGTATACTCTCCGGCAAACACGCTATTTTTGCAGTTGGCTACTTTACAGCTGATCCTAAGGACGTCCCAAGAACCTAAAGATTCCAAGAAAAGACAAATGCACTGTACGTCAATGGACTCTGTGATCCACGTGCCTTCATTCATATGTGCGCTCGAATTGATCCAACCATACGTATACATCTTGGGACGAAAGGCCTAAATGTCCCATCATTCCAAAAAGAGCCATATTTGTGTTAGTTCTTGGTGTTGTTTTATTTGTAAGGTTAAGAAAACGCCCGCAGCTGGAAAGAGTATATAAAACACATCCAAGATACAAGAAGCAAGAAAACTTTTACAAGAACCATGGTCTCCACAGTAGCCCCCCCTGCTGAACTAACTGTTCTATATCTGCAGCGTGCAAGGTTTCAAAAACGTCGCCACTTCTGGTGTTCCTTTTCCTTACTGGCCCATACCCAATTGAGGGATTGGCGAGGAATCAGGACGTTCGTGTAGCAAGGTGCCCGCTTCACAAAAGTCACAAATATATTGAATTTGAAAGGTAAAATTTTTAGATAGCGCGTGCCGCGTGACACCTGGACGGGATTGCACGTGAGTAGAACAAGGGGCACACCAGCTACGCAAAACACTGTTTGCCAGTGAAGCCGCACCATGTGCCACGTCTGCTTCCTCTCGTAATTGGCGCTATAAGACGAGGAAACGAAAGGAGAGAAATAGGTGCGTACACGGGGCAGCGGAAAGGAAGCTGGTTTAGGTAATTCACGCCAGAAGTCAAAGAAACGAAGGGAAGAAAGAGAAACTAAATACGATGCAGCACCTAACAATTTGTTATAGTTCGGGCCAGGCATTCGACTTCAAAGCATGTAAAAAAATATTGGTGCCCACAGGAATTTTGATTGTGCGATGGTTTGTCTGTTGCTGTTTAAAACTACTAACGCACGAAATTTGCCTTGTATAACAGCAAGCCTTATCTTGGAGTAACTATCGGCAAAAGCTGTTCAAAATATTAGTACTAGTAGCACAATTCACACGTGTAAAATTATGGTAGTAGTACCCGGCCAGTACTGGGGATAATATTGTTTGATCCTGTCTCACTTATATTTAGGGACTCCAAAAAAGGCCTAATCTTGCCCTCACTCGGCATCTTCCCTCTTTAAGCTATATTTGTGGACAAACACTGAAACATTTTTCTGGAGTTTGTGACCGTTGTATGGCCGAAAAACCAGCTTCGAATCTGATTGGGTCGGCACGATAATCAAGAATTTCACAGAAGAGATTTAGAACCTGTAGACCCCCGAGGTTCAATATAAGAATAAGCATATATTAGTTCTTGGCTGGCATGTGCGAGTCATTCAATGAGTGAGAGGGTCACTTAGTCAGTCAGTTGGACATTTCTCTGTACGTATATAGGTTGTGTAGCCCACAGGTGGCCTTGCGCAGATTAAAAACAAAACACAAGGGCAGAAACAAAAGTGCAGCGCTTCTTTCGTAAAAATTTGCCGCGGGTTGGAGTTACAAATCGAAAGCCATCTGAAAATCGGACTCAAACAAGACATCACGCTTAAGCTGAGCAAAGGTAAAACATTACAAATATACTCTCTCTCGCTATTCTACTTGCTTTGCCAATGTCTTCGAAAAAAAAAAAGCCCTAGGCCACCCGTGCTATGTAAAACCCTGTCATTTGTCTCCCAACCAAGCCACAAGCTCTTTCCTTTCCCTCTTCTCCGTCCAATTATGAATGCAAGGCAGGTTCGCTTAATCCCTTCAACCTTCCGCGGGCCATCTCTTGGGACCATTCGTTTCTATTTTCCTGCAACAGCTCGGGCAGACATATCCTGTGTAATTTCCTGTTTTTAGCCCACCTCAGTTAGACACCGTGTTAAATGTGTTATATTTTTAGTCATCCTAAAAACTAATTAAATTGTATTCCCAATAAACGAGCATTAACACTCTTGGTTATGTACTTATATCTTGCATCAGGTATGACTAATGTTCTTGTGAACCGTGCGATCAGGTTTCTCGCTAAAAACAGTTTTGCATCTATACTCCTTGTGGAATATTTTTTTTTCCGCGGGCTTTCCTACCAGTCGGTTTATTTAGTAGCAGACAGGCAAAAAGTGCGCAGAAGTGCGGCTACCTCAGCGCACCAGCAACAGAGTTGGGCTGCTTGCAGCCACACGGATCCGATCAACTCCGCTTGGCGACTAACAAGAAAGCAGGACGGAAACGAAGAAGTAAAAATTCTGTGCACTATGCGAAAATCTTCAGCAAGAAGTTTCGCCTCATTTTCTCACAGCGGGGCAACCGTTATAGACCCTTTGTAGAATGTCCCAAGCGGTGCCGGAGGAACAGTAAGTTATTCCGGCAACACTGCTCATCCATCATCAAAGGAAGCAAAAACAGCGAAAAAGCAGCATATGCAGAGCAGCTAACGTTCGCCGCGGCGTAATAATATAATGCGCTTCTCGTAAAGTTGTTTTTCATATAACTGGGTGGGAAAATATCCTTGCTGCTCTTCCTTTGTTTGAAGAGCAGCATATTCTGGACTTACATTTGACGAGGCAGTCGACTGACAGACCCTACGAGATCTTACAATTTTAGCGTGGAAAAACGTCGTCTGGGATGACGAAACAGCAGAAAACAAATGCTAGGAAATGTTACTAAGAACGAATAGTCTTAGCGCTGCCTACTCGTTAAGTCGTCGAGTTCTAGTGGCGTTATTTGATGCGGCCTTGCCCCGTCGTAGTGGCGGGTGGCCGCTGTGAACCGACAGGGGCCCGTTTTTTTCCTAGCGCTTACTTCGCGACTGTTCAGTCTTTCCAAACCATTTCCCGAAAGGATGAAAGCATACAGTAACATGCTCTTGTCTCCACTAAATGTTCAGAACCAAACTTTCGTTGGCTTGCACAAAATAAAAGACTGTCCCTCATCTCTCTTGATGACTGCGTTCCAGATTTTTTTCGTCTGGATGCAGTTATCAATTGATAAACCGTTGATGGATATATGCAAATAAGTTGTGGAAGTTATAAACATGTGATCTACCTTCCACCTGTATCCCTAAGCAGTACTATTCGGGCATTGCGTCAGGGGATTCTTACTTACATCGAAGTTTATATAACAGCAGGATTCTAACTCAGTTAGAGTACGGCGTGGTCGCGGCACCCTATGCGCCGTTAGCACCACTACAGAACGAAATTCGCATAATGTAAAGAGAAGAAATAAAGTGCTGTACTGCATTCCCGATCTTCTGCTATTAAAATGTCAAAAGCAAACAGAGGGAAACACGCCTGCATGCCCGAAATTTTTACTGCACCGACACCACTCTCCTGCCTAGATGCCCACGTTAAAACTTCGGCCGTCATGATCCGCACGTGAAGCTGTACCGCAAAACAGTTCAAAAAAGGAAGCTAGACCAGCGCACTTGCGGTTCACAGATGTTGAAAGTTACATCCATCAGCGCGGGCCGAGCGAAGCACGAAGGCAGGCTCGAATTCGCCTGCACCTAAACAACTCTGCGGTCTTGACGTTCGGCAGTAATAACGCTGGCAGTCGTGACCAGGACGTGAAACACAGCTCTCAAAATACTGTATTAAAAAGACGCATTGCCCTGGAGATTTCCAAATTAAAACGGGATGCGCTAAAGGTGTGCGTCATACGTACAGGGCCGTCCACTTTAGGTGCGTACACGGGGCAGCGTGGCCGCGTTCCGGGGATGGATGGAATTGAAGCTAAGAGGCGCAGTCGCATAGGGGCTTGGAGGCGGGACTTTGTGTCGACTGCTAGCGCAGGAGCGCACCGTGATGGCTTTGCTTTGAAGCACGCCTAACTCTCAGCATGCTTGTAGCGCCTTAGCGCGACGCGACCACATTGCGAGAAAGCCCACTTCTCTCACGGCGCCCCATTGTGGGTTTTCTACGCTCAACAGAGCGACTCCTCTTTGCAGGTCTGCTCTCCAAGGTAAACGCGTCTATTGTTGCAAAAATTTCAGAACGGGCTTGTTTTGGTTTGATAAGAGACGCTGTAGAGGACAGCTACTTATAATTTCGGACACCTACGAATTATTTATTATGCACTGGTATTACGCAGCACATGGGTGTCTGTGCCAATTGCCTCCGGGGAACTTTTGTCACAGCTACTGGGTTGAGATCTCGCGACTGTGCTTTCGATGTGTCGTGGCGTTTTTTCATATATATGAATATCGCGCATCGTCAAGATGGCTCAAGCCGTCGCCCAGCCAGAGGGTCACGCACCCAGCACAATCGTCCTACTCTTCGGCCGAGTCCTGGACTGCGCCCAGTCTAGTCTACTACATTATAATGCATATGCTACTGGTTGCGCTGCCTACCTGGCTACTTATTGGGAGACAGCGGCCCTTCCTGTGTTGCCACCTGCTACGTATTCTCCTTTCTGGCACGACATGCACTTCCTCACAATGGGTCTACGTGAGTAATGAAGCTGTGGTCAGCAGTTCCATACTACATCATTGTGGAACAGCTTCTCCGTTCTTGAAATCCAGAACTTCTGCATTATTTTCTTTACTATTTCCACACACATGGCCTAGGCAAGCGCCATAAACTGAAAAATCACCATTAGGCTGAATACGTTTTCAATGTGCTATTATAATTAATGCAAGCAATGCCTAGCATATAAACAAACACTTGCATTGTGTACTGAAGAGATTTATTTATTCAGGTTACCCTTAAAGGCCCCTAGAAGAGGGTATTACATAGGGGGGGAGGGCAATACAAAATGGTGTGAAAACACAAAAAAGAAAAACAGAGAAAAACAGAAAAAAAAGCAGTACAACAAGATACAATGCAACGTGACAACCGCAACAAAACGCAGACCATGAATACGGGCAGCAATTGAATGGTGTTATACAATAGTTAAAAAAAGAGAAACAAAAACAAAACAACAAAAGCAAAAACGAATAATTAGTTAGTCACCGTAGTGCGCATGAGTATTGTAATTTCTTTCAACATTTGCGATATTTGTGGTCGATTTTTATGAGTTTGTTGATCACATTCGAAGTCGCAGTTATGGTGCTAGTGATTGTCTCCATATACATCATATCCTCTTCGCGACAGTGGTGGATGGAAAGTCATCCTCATCATTGTAGCCTTCCACCATCTCTTGGTCGTCGACTTGAGGCAGCGGTGGCGGGATCTGAAAGTCGGCTCGGGAAGGATTGGCACACTCGTAGCCACGCCTCCAATTATCCATAATGGCTTCCAGAGAATGTGGCGGTCGCGGTGACCTCTCCCAAAGAGGGTGTCTTTTCATCTTTGCGATTAGATCTTTAGCATTAGCGCTGGAGCTTTTTTACATGCGCGGTAGCGGTTGACAAGAGCACTGGATGTTCTTCTTCTCTTTTTTTTTGCTAAACCCACTGGCGCGAGCCTGGGACTCGGTGGTCTCCGCGAGGCACACGCTCACGAGCGCTCGGCAATTTCTTGCCCCTCACACCGTGACCCGAGCAAAAGAAATCTTCTTAAACAAGTTCCTGACCAACACCTGTACGGCACCAGAGACCATTCGACAATGGTATTATCTCCAGCACGCTCCCCGATGTCCCTACTGCCACCACTCCATCGCAGCCGATCTCCACCACCTCATCTTGCACTGCCTCAAGTTTTATCGCTTTCGTACGTTCACTCCCCCTCACCACGACACCTCAACTTACATCGACCCAACATCCCTCTCACGCGACACACTCTTCAATATCATCATTTATGCCACAAAAAGCGGCCTAGTGCGGGCAATTTAGCAGTGGTCTGCACGACTTCTGAAGAGATCCCTTGAAGACGGCGTCATAAGGACTGCGCTCCACCCTCCCCATTCCTTTCCCCCCCACGTGGCATTTGGCCTTTCTCTCTAATAAAGTTTACAATAAAACAACTTGAGGTTTTTGCCAGTTTTTTTTTTATTTTCGCTAAATCCACTACGCGTGCCGGAAACGCTCGGCGGTCACCGTGAAGCGTGGGCCCACGAGCGCTCGGAATTTTCTTGGCATTTTTTTTTCTGCTACAGCGAACTTACAGCCAGTATCAACAGCGCCGCTGTTCACAAGGCGGCCCGGAAGGCGCATCCGGTCATATGGCCATGTGGTTTAGAAAGCACGGGCGGAAAATGAAGATTTGTTCCTTGAATTGTTTTGCTTCTAGGGTGGGGTGAAGTACTGAGAAACGCGCCAGGAATTCACCTGGCCCGCCATGGTGGCTCAGTTGTTAGGATGCTTGGATATACTGATCCGGGAGACGCATTTTTGATCCCAGTGGCGGGTGCTATTTTTCAAAAGCGGCGAAACGGAATAACGCGCGTTTGCTGTGCGGTATCAGTGGGCGGAAAAGAGCCTCAGGTGGTTATCCAGAGGCCTTCCCTACAGAGCATTCGTAGCAAGATTCGTTTTGCGGCATTAAACACTAAAACCACACTATAAACGGGGGTACGGCACCGTTTCGACGATGGTTCGCTCACCCGTGCTGTTATTACAGGCCTTTCTGCTCTGGACCTCCCGTCGTTGGCCGCATGGATTGGAGCTCGCCGCTACCGGTCACTAATTTTGGCCCTCGAATACATCCCAGCTCCCCCCGCCAACGTTGGATGCAGTTGTGTCTTGCGTCTGGCAACGGGGATACGTAACCGCTGTTGTCGTCACCGGAGAAGCGGAATATAAGGAGCACTCAGCGGCCATCCACCTTGGGCACGGCACCGTTTCGACGATGGTTCGCTCACCCGTGCTGTTATTCCAGGTTAGTTACCGTAACTATGCTGCTTCGGCAAAGAGTAGCAATCGCTGTTTGTTAGCGGTGTCGTGCCCACCAGAGTTGCTTGATGTGAACAAGCATGTAACTTTTTTATTGAATCAAGAGCCATCTCTGCTGTGAAATCTGGTCTAGATGCTATCGGATGACGTGGAAGCCAACCCCGGTCCGATGAGCAAAGCGGAGGCAGAGGGGTTGATTCCGCGTTACCAGCATACGCAAGCTAGAAACTGGGCTTGGGGCTGTACTCGCGGTCCTAAAGATCGTGAAGGATAACCAGGAGGTTACAAGAAACGAAATTAAGGCCCTAACAACGCAAATTGCTGCGCTCGGATCAAACGCTTCTTCGTCAAGTGTTTCCGTTGCCCCTCCAAGTGACAATTCTTTAAAAACTATCGCTACCCAGCTTCAAACAATAACAGATAGGTGCGACGAAGCTGAGAACCGCATGCGAAGGTCTAACTTGCTGTTTTTTGGAATTGAGGATGACAAAAGAGAAGATTGGGCGGGATCTGAGGAAAAAATAAACACTTTTTGTTCTCAAAAGCTGCGAATTCCTAAAACCTGTGGTCAATTCAAACGTGTACATGGATTAGGCAAGTTCACGACAGAAAACAAACCGTCCAATAATTGCGAAATTCACCTCATTTAAAGACAAAAATATTATCCTGGGCGCTGCTCACAAACTAAAAAACACAGATTTCGGTATCCGTGAAGACGTTTCCTTTTCAACTCGGTTAGCTAGAAGGAAATTAGTATCGTTTGCCCGAGATCTAGACAAACCTTTCAAGCTGACTGTTGACAAACTGCACATTGATAAAAAAACGTACTTCTACGACAATGAAACAGACACCGTCGTCCTATGTAAAAGATAGCTAGAAGGTGTCACGCGCCCTCAAGTTGCTAATCTCCCTCTGTCACCTCGCTCAGGTTCGTCACTATAAATTGCATTTACCAACATTGGGAGCCTACTGCAAACGGAACAAAGTCTGTTCCTTCTTAGACAATACTAATGCCGACATCCTTGCCCTAACAGAGATGTGGCTGAATTCTGACATAAACGATAGCGAAATTCTCCCTGATACCAAAGCAGATAACATATCGTAATGAGAGGACTAACAAAAGAGGTGGTGCCGTTTTGCTAGCGGTAAAGAAAACCATTTCTTCATACCTTGTGTCATTTGACTCTGCCGTCGAAATAATGGGTGCACTAAAATACTGACAGATGTTTGCTACCGCCCTCCTAATTCTCCGTTTTCCTTTCTGAATGACTTGCGCACGAGTGTGCCTACGGCAACCCAGTTATGAGCTGCCCACGAAACGTATTTCTTTGGTGATTTCAATTTTCCGTACATTGGCTGGGTTCATCTATCATCGTCCTGTCGCGATTCTTTAGAACTTAACAATATTACTTTAGATTTCAATCTCTTCCAAGTAGGTAATGAAACCACCCGAGGTGCCCACACTTTAGATTTAGCATTTACAAGCGCTCCTGAAAGCGTTCACTCTGTCTTGAACAGAGATGGGTTCAGTGATCATAATAGGCCCATTATAACACTTAACTTGCCATTACCGCCGCCTGGTTTCAATGTAAAAAAATTTACGACTATACAAGGCGAACTGCAATGAAATGAATAAAGAGCTGGAGATATTCTATACTACAGAACTAATGCCCTCCTTGGAAAGTCGCTCGATTGATACTAACTTGTCGCTTTTTCGAAATAAAATATCTACTTTGGTTAAGAAATACGTGCCACTATTATCCATCTGAAATGATAGAGCTAACCCATGGTTCAATATGTCTCTTCATGCACAAAGAAACAAGAAAAAACGCTTACACAAAGGCGCCAGAGGCTCGGGTATTAAGGAGGCCTGGCAGAAGTACAAAACTCGTTGGCCATATCTACTGCTAAAAATAAATACTTCTCAAATGACCTACCTTCTATCCTAAAAACAAACCCCAGAAAGTGTTCGCAAGAAATATCCCCCCCGCGCGATACTAACTAGATTGTATTACACGATGATGAGCACATTCTCATTCCTGAAAGTGACTGCCCCATCGTATTTAACACATTTTTTTCGTCAGTATAAGATGAGAAGATTATTCCAGCGTTCCTTGTTTTGATGACCCTAGACTGTCCATAAATGCAACCGATTGTCATAACTGCCGAAGGAATTGAATGTCTTATACATAACCTTAAACTATCTACCGCTGCAGGAGTTGATAATATTAATTCGAAAATAATAAAAAATACCAAGTCTATTTCAAGGAAGATTTTGTACCACATCTTCTTGCTGTCCTTATTATCCGGACAGTTGCCGAGCGACTGGAAAACGGCTAAAATTGTGCCAATACATAAATCTGGGAATACAAATTCACCCGACAACTACCGTCCTATTTCACTAACGTGCATATGTGTCAAATTGCTTGAACATATTATCGGCTTCTAACATTTACTCTCACCTCGAAACCAAAGAACTTTTTCTTTGATAACCAGCATGGCTTCAGAAAAGGTTTTTCTTGTGAAACGCAGTTATTTAAATTTACCACTGACTTGCACTATAACATGGACAATAACTTGCAAACTGACTGTATTTTTCTTGATTTTTCAAAAGCTTTTGACCGTGTCGCCCATTGCTCGTTTAATCTTTAAATTGTCCGCCCTTCGACTAGATTTTTTAACATTATCTTGGCTTCGTAACTTTCTTTTGATGCGTGAACAGTTCACGGTAGTAGATTATTATACCTCGCCGCTGTCCCCAGTCACTTCGAGTGTGCTTCAAGGACAGCGTTGTCGGTCCCCTACTCTTCTTAATATTTAATTATAATTTGCCTTCACGCGTCACATCCTGCATGCACCTTTTTGCTGACAACTGCATAATTTACCAAAAAATAACTGACCCCACTGACCACGTAATGCTTCACAAAGACCTAAACCTTATCTGCGATTGGTGCAACACATGGCAAATGTCTTTAAACTTAACTAAATGCCAGAAAATACCCTTTAGCCGAAAACACACCAACTCTAACTTTTCGTATTTCCTGAACAACCATTTATTTTCTGAGGCATTAACATATAAATACCTAGGCGTGCTCCTAACGGCAAATATTTCATGGTCCACCCACATTAACGCCATATGTGCTAAAGCCTCGCGATCATTAGGACACTTACATCGAAATTTGCATGCTTCTCCGTCTAACATTCGTCAACTAGCCTATAAAACCTTTGTAGTTACCACAACTAGAGTTCACGTCCTCAGTTTGGTCCCCGTATCAAAATTATTTAGTTGATAAACTAGAAGCCGTACAAAATCGCGCAGCTCGGTTTATATCCAAATCATTAGACTTCAGTTCAAGCATAACAAAAATAAAACAATCTTTCACTGGAACCATTGCATATCCGACGGCAAATCGCGCTTCTATGCATGTTTCACAAATACATTAATCGTGCCAGACCCTCCCATTACCCACTGTAAGCCCTCTTTCCACATCACGCAGATTATTTAATCAACGCCAGCTTCACCAGAATCTACGACACCACAAACTCTTTCCGTTCATCTGCTTTCCCACGTGCTATCCGGTTGTGGAACGATCTGCCTGATAATATCGTAATGCTGACTAACCCAGAAACATTCCGCAATCCCCTGCACAAGCACTTTTTCATGTCAAACCACCAAACAGGAACGCTGGCGCTAAATTTCTGTTAGCACCATGATGTTTTCCTTTTCCTCTCTTTTCTTTTTTTTTTTTGCGGTTGCGACTACCACACTAGGTGTTATTATTGCTTGTAATTATTTTCTTGCCACTCTTGCTCGCTGTTATCATGTTCGTTTTCTCTTGTTTCACTGACTTGTTGCTGTATTAAATATCTAGTTTTTGTATAACTTGTCTTGTTATTTTTTGATTATCTGCTCTTTTTGCCCCCCTTACCCAATGCCCTGCTGGGCCTGTAAGGTATTTTGAATAAATAAATAAATAAATAAATAAATAAATAAATAAACCAGTTCTGAAATGCCTTCAACATTACGTGCATTTAACTAGGACAGTGGACATGAAAAGACGAAGCGCTAAGTTGTTGCACGCAGAAAACACACAACGGGGCGCAGTGAGAGGAGTGGGCTTTCTCGCAACGTAGTCGCGGCGCGCTAAGGCGCTACAAACATGCCCAGAGTTAGGCGTGCTTCACAGTAAAGCAATCACGGCGCGCTCCCGCGCTAGCAGACGACACGAAACCCCGCCTCCAAGCCCCTATGCGCCTGCGCCGCTTAGCTTCGATGCGCGGCCATGGCTTGTGGGCTGGCGCTCCGCGGAGCGCAGCCACGCTGCGCCGTGTTCGCACCAAGAGTGGACGGCCCAGTATATTACGCCCGGCATCACTGCACGTAAACGTACCGCTTTCAAGAAGCTACAAAAGAGTGCGCGGGCATCGAGCCTGAAAATGCCACAACAGCACTAGCAGCGTATACAACCCCCCCTTCCTCCTCCGTCCCCCCCCCCCCCCCAAATATGTCTTTATGAGGCTGCGGAATGGTGAAGCGATATGCCAAAACTCGTAACAGCAGCGGCGTTCCTGCGTGACGCTTCCTTCATCATGGCGTCGTCACGTTAACCCCCAGTGTTGTCACCGCTGAATGGTCAGTGTGGCCCGCCTTTTTGCAAAGGGTCTATAGGTTTATTGAAAAATAGATCGCGACTTCGACAAGGACACAAATGAAGAACGACGGGCAAGCGCTCACTCTCAAGTAACATTTATTTCAAACATGATCTCTTATTTATGCAGGTATCACTAGGAGCATGCGCACTATAATACACTATGTGGAAAGCTCCAAACACCTTTAGAAAAAGCCCCAAATTACAAGACCATGTTTTCAATAAATGTTAGTTGCAAGTGAGCGCTTGTGCCATCATTCTTTCTTTGTGTCGTTGTCGAAGTCGCGCTCTATTTTTCAATCATAATGCCCCAACTTGAGGCACTCACATGTCTCCTCCCTTCGGCACACCTTCTCACTTCGCCACCTGCTCACCTCCGTTCCTTCATATTTTGCTCTTGGATGGCGTATATAGCCCCTTGAAATATGTTTCTCAGTGTGACGCCCCCGATTGGGAGATAGCGTCACGCTACTTAATAGGTGGCTCCACACAGAGTCGAGGGGCAAAGAGGCAACAAAGGTTTGGCTATAGAAATATTTTGATTCACATTGTAGTTGGGCTGTTGCCTACGCGCTCACCCGACGAGATAATATGACTCGTAGGAGCTGGTCAGAAAGGCAGCTGGCGGTGGATCCCGGTGACGAGACATCTCGCTCTTTGGACGGGGTGCACGGGTAACGCTTGCTCTGTATGCCCGGAAAGTCAAGGCTGTCGTTCCTGAGCACGGTGATGTCCACGCACACTGCAGGCGCGAGGGGGAGAACCCAATGTGCTGCGGCGGGCTCGCTGGTCGGCGTAGATGGATACGAGAAATGAGGATTGTCTCGATTTAGGCCGGTATTCGGGATCGCGTTTGGATGCCTGCTACGGCGTCTCCGACGACAGCGGGTGTGGAGAGAGCGAATGAGGGGTGTGCAGGCCTTCTTATCACTTCCGCCGGTGCGCGATAAGAACGCAGAGCGGGATGCTGGTCGGGGGAACTCGCGGTGACCGAACGTTGCGCGCTGCGGCTCTTCCATGGCGTCGTCGGCTCTTCTCTGAACCGGTGGCGCGCAGTCAGTGGCCGGTGTCAGCATCCGAACATTACATAGCAATGCATTTGCGATTAGAAATGAATCGTTTTGTGGGGGCATTTGAGTAGGCTAGTTTGTTTCTAAGGTGGCTTTCCCATATCGTATGTTTCACTGGTGAAGAGCGATGGGTGGCAATCGGCGCGAACGTGCTTGAAGGAGACCATCGACGACGTTTGGATGCGGCCGCCGAGCGTACGTTTGATGCCATGCGGGACCCCGAACATCGCGAGGTGGAAAACGACACGCCAGCATGCCTACAATCCATATGAATGCTTTCCCATCCAGACTGCACAGTTTGAGCCGGGAGTTAGCGGCCAGCCAACAAGTCAGAATCAGCAACGCTGCTCATTGCCTCCAGGTAGTGGAAATGACAATAAGGTTTGAGTATTTTTCAAGTAAGTTCAACAATTATCATGTCTCCGCATTAAACATTTGCGTACAAGGAAAATACGACATCGTTGTGTGGTGTTTTTTGTTCATAAGAGTGATTTGGAAGAGGTGTTCCCTAACTGGTTACAATGAAGCGGTGTGCAAGCTTGACGCATAACGAAAACATACAACAGGAGCAATCGTGATTTGTATTTTGAGGTATTTTTTTAGTGCTGCACCCACAAAATAAAGGTAAGGGGCAAACGAAGCCACTTCAGTACATGGTCCAGAGCGCGGAAAGTGGGGTTTTTGGCTACTGCGTCGCTTAACAGAAATAAATCTGCCTAAGTCATTTTTATTTCTCACGTCGTATACGTTAATATTGCCCGGCGGGCTGGGCAATGTGCCCAAAAGGGCAGGTTCAGTACGATAGTAGCTGCAGCTATCCGCGATCTGGTCCGGGTTCGTTGGTGCACGACTTGGCGCTTCCGTCACCTTCCTCTTCTTCCCCTAGGGCGAAAATATTATGGCTGCTATTGGATCTATGTCTCTTGGTGCACCATTCGGTCATTATATAACACGCATAATGTTACCTGAAGCGGAGTCCTGCTATTTGGGCTTGGTTCCGCACATTGCTCATCGACAGTTACGATGTGAATGAACTTCCTCTGTATTATACTTATGCCGCACAGCAAAGTGGGAACAAAACGTATCTTAAAAAAAGAACGACGGCTCTACAATCCTGAAAGATACCTTTATTGCACTCGTAGGCTAACAATGGGGCATTCAATTTTCAGGACTACAAGAAAATCAATCAAAAGTACGCAGATATACAACACCAACTATGATGACTGTTAGTCGCAGCTTTCGTCGTATACAGGTGACGTATGGCCGCAGATATCTTGATATATTTTCATTGCAGTACTCAGGAACGTCCGCCTTGATTTCAGCAGTTACCCAGAGAATGCACTCTGCGGAAATGGGAAAAAAATTCGTAAAGGATGAGACTGGCAAACCGGTTCCATGAATTTCTCATTCAGAACCAAACGGACGTATCACTGCCCGCAAGGAATGAGTGTATAGTGGTGTCAATAAGGCTAAGGTGGCCACATGAAAAAAAAATTCCTAAATTTCCTCTTGTAAATTAAAACAGTTTGGGGCGATTGTGTTGACCAAGAATGTTCATAAAAAAATATTCATTCTGCTTGTTTCTGTAGCTGAATGAAGGCTGTGGTTTTTTTTAACTTCTCACGAGGCCACTGTATGAAAGAATTTAGACCGTGAAGGAAACGACTGCCGAACACAAAACCTGATTTTCTTTTGCACTTCCAAATGTATGTAACAAACGGGACGGTTTTCGCGCCGATGTGGCAGTCACCTGAGATGTTTACCTTGAATAGTTTGTAAAAGAAGACGTTGTTATAGAAGCAAAAAACACAGGTCTCCTTTTTCCGCTACGGCTTTGTGACGCGAGGGAATATCTTAGAAGAGCCGCTATAATCTTCTTTTTTATAAAACCCTGGCTGAGAAATATCACACATGTGGAGATAAAATATACCGTAGGCATTTAGTCGTTTAAGCACGCGAACAACCTACAATTTGTTACAGGGTAGTCCTAAAAAGAAACAGAATTTCTAGCATGTGTCTAACCATATGCCTTCCGCGGAAGCTTGTGTATTATTCACTGACGAGTATTCCAAACTGTGTAAAATTATACCGTGAACTGTATACTTAGGAGAAGTGAAAAAAAAACGCAGTATTTTTAAGCCCGTTGGTATATATACTCGCACATCACCCGTACTACCGCCTCTAGAAACATATTTTTGTTGAGCTTGAATATTTCAGTGGTTCGCAGGGTCCTCTGTGTTTTTCTACGCGAGCAATAGTATTTTCCCAAACACATGTCCACAAATCCCGCGTTTTTGGCGGCCTTGTTAAACATTTCTTGTGCAATTTATCAGCCGAAATGAACAAAATGGCGGGACAGATTTATCGTTTCATTGGGTAGTGTTTTCTTTGGAGCGGTACAATGTCGAGCGACGCAAGACTCATGATTTATTTTATTTTACTACGCTCTTACCATTTAATCCCGAGACAACAGCGCTCTAATGCACGCGGTCCGCTTCGTACGACGTGCCCTGGAGAGGGATAAACCGGCGTTTTCCCCTCCATTTATTTTATTTCGCTGCCTGTTCCCGATCTCTTTTACGGGCAAAGCCCTTTATGGGTTGGGGCTGTTGGCGTCTTCTGTCGTCGTCGTCATCGTCGTAATCCTCGTTCGTCCCATGTAGTCACGCGAGCTGCTAAAACACCGGGAAACTCGTTTACGCCCCGCGCTAGAACGTAACGCGGACTAAAAAACATCGGGACACTCGTTTACGCCTCGCGCTGGAGCGCTTCGTGACGCGTACTAAAAAAAAAAAAAACACGGGGCACTCGTTTACGCCTCGCACTGGAGAGCTTCGTGCTTTAAAGACAAGAGGCTTTTATAACAAAGCCACGGCCGCTCGATGGGAACTAGTTCCCATCGAGCGGCCGTGGCAAAGCGGTATAGCTGTACCCACCAAGCGTTTTAAACTCCGTTGGCAAAAACGCCAAGGCGCCAAGAATACACTTGTAGACTGCATGCTTCGCCACTTACCAAGCTTCTCGTTAGTGGAGATGACCTGGAATTTTTAATGTGGCGACGCCAGACCAACAAGAGTTCTGTTTTCTATGGTGAACACTCCAGTCCACTTTACGTTGAGTATTGCTTTACATCATCTCCTGCTTCTTGCACGGAGCCTTAAAGTCTTCAGAGTGAGTCAGTGCAAGTCGAAATTTGTGTTCTCAATCCCGCTTTATAATGCCTCAGGTGTAAATGTGCGCAGTCGCGCCCGACCTGTTGCCGAACTGACGCAAGAAATCAGGTGGTTAATGGTGGGCGGGAGCTCAACCTTCGACGGCCCCACGCAGCAGAAGAACTATAACGTGCCAAGCTCGAGCAGTCAACGCCCAGGTAACCGGCGGACCGCGACTTTCAAGATCTCATCGAGCCTACAAACGAGTGAACACGTATGCCGCAACCCCACGGCGACTGGTTTCGGACACTTCATCGAACGCCGTTTCATAGAAGCCGTTTCATCGAACGCTGTTTCATCGAATAGTGTCACATCGAACGCTATTTCATCGAAGATGGTTTATCAAAAGCCGTTTCATCTATTATTAATTATATCCCATAAAAGAGAGCTAGAGCACAGTGGTAGCGTTTCCGCAAGCTTGCTGTCAGTGACGTGGAAACGCATAGATACGACTGTGCAAGACTCATGTAAAGGCCCGCATGCATTTCCGTTGTCCCGATGTGCGCATGCTTGTGACAAGAAATTGTATTTTTAATGCCGCGTCAGGGAATCCCCAGATATCGGGTGATTTTTCTACTTTGCACGTGTTTGGTGGTATATATAGCAGATATTTTACCCCAAAATGTCGACAGATGATATGATACCCCGAAAAATTGCCAATGTTTGCTATAAAATGTGAACGTCGGCATACATTCCGAAATGTGTCTAGGCGTGTTCGGAAAGTTCGCCTGCAAACACTGTATGCACGTGAAGCCGATTTCTCGATCTATATAAACAACTCTGCGCGCTTGCGTTCCTGCCACCTCACAGAATACGCCGAGTAAGCCAAGTATACGTTTGTTGGGTAGCAAGTATTTGTATTTGCTGTTTTGTCTCACGCGTTCGATGTCATAAAAATTACTTCCCCCAGCGGCGTCGCCGCTTGTTTTGTGTTGTGAGGAGAATTACATGGTGAGCAAACCCGTCCACTGTACTGTCGGGCGCCGTTGTGATGCGGACGCTGCCGCGATTTCCCCCACAGTTGTGTGTGCCCAGCCTTTGCTGAAGGACAGCTACGTGGAAGCAATGCCGTGCCGAGCTGGCACAGTCGGTTCCTCACAGCTGTGGGCAAATCACACCCCGGTTTGAGCCGCTTCCTCAGCCGCCTTTAGCAAGAAACTCGGACGACTGAACACAAATTGAATACCTTGCTACAAAGCCAGGAGCCGCCAAAGCAAATAAGTGCAATCGTTGAAAGACAAATTACCATTATGCCAACAAATGCCGGTCAAAGATATCTTAAGAGAAATAGCTTGTGACTGAAAGATTGCCTGTAAAATTTTGATTGAAGGTTTGAATGATTGAGCGTGTTGAGTTCAGAGGATACTTCGACTGAATGCTTAAGATCTGTCCATTTCTCGCCCATCCTGCGTCATCTGTTACACCACTCATTCCGTTTTAATCAACCGAGTTGTATGCTCCTGCGGAACCTTCGTAGGTTTGTTGCGACAAATTGTGCTGGCAGGATACCACATGTGCCTATCATCGAGGACTGTTTAACAAAATTCTTTGAACTAGGAAAGGGCGACGAGGGATGAAGCCATGATATAGTGTAAAAGTTGCTTCAAGATGAGCATAAGAAGTGTCAAAAGTTTTGATGTTCGTATGGCAGGTGCGTGCTTTTCAATGCAACAGGCCCCGCCGACTACATACAACGGCGTTCGACCTAAGGGCTTCGATGAAACGGCTATGCCTTCGATGAAACGGCGTTCGGTAAGACGGCGTTCCAAGGACTGTTCCAATGGCATTCGAAGAATTCCGTAAAAAAGAAACTACACGCCTGGTTTCTCTTTTTTTTTTCGCACGTGGCGCGCAATATTTTTTGTGGCCTTCTGTCGAAACACATTCGAATTTGCTCAATTTTAAACGTCTATTTTTTTTAGTTTCCTCGTTAAATCGGGAATGGCACTTAACGTATTTCGTTAGTTTGAGTTCACGAAAGCATTGAGCCGTATAGGCACCTGCGGGGAGTCCAAAATTGTTTGTTAAATCAAGAAATTTGTAAAACCGGGTTTCTTCAGATCGAGTTATGACTGTAGTTTAAATATGTTTTTAGCCAACCTCTCGCGTGAGACGGTTCGCTAGGTCCGCATTCAGCGTAGTACGATCATACTATGCTTTTGGCGCGGTCGCTTAAAAGTCGTATAATAGGGGTTACACTGTAGTAGATGAAATTGTAGCGCCTGGCCGCGACAGTACGCTCCACTGAAGTAACTGCTGCAAGGCGCACAATAAGGTAAATCATTGTCGACAAAATTTGTTAAGCGTAGAACGAAGAATTGTAATTACACATGCAAGTCGTTTGCCGACACCCGACGTCCCGATACAAAACGACAGCCTCGAATCCTCATCATCGGCTCGGCCACCTTTTTCAACCTTTATACTAGCACGAATAAGCCGGGCGTTCCACCTGCTCTTAGCTATTCTAAAACTTTTGTTTACGCTGGCCAAGAAAGAAGTGGGTGTCATGACTTGGACATACATTTCACGCTTGATTTAGTTTCTCCTTTACGCTTGGTGTTATCTCACCTTCTCTGTTCATGAAGGGCATTCTCATCACTCCGCATTGTTTGTAGTCAGTGTACTCGAACTTTCCAGTTATCTCGTGGTCAGGATCTGGAAAAAAATATAACGGGCGCAAACTTACCACTGTAATGGTGGACATGTAAGTTTGATTGATTGATTGATTGTAGAGTTTAACGCGCCGACGCAACGCAGGCGATGAGGCGCACCGTAGTGGAGGGCTCCGGATTAATTTTGACCACCTGGGGATCTTCATCGCGCGCCGAAATCTCGTACACACGGGCATTTTTGCTTTTCGCCTCCATCAGTAAAGCGGCCGCCGCGGCCGGGAATCGAACCAGCGACCTCGTGCTCAGCAGCGCAACGCCTTAGCCACTGAGCCACCGCGGCGGGTGGACATGTAAGTTACCACCACAATCTAGACCAATATCTGTTATGCAGTATTTAAATAAGCCTTTGTTTCAGCGAACTGCTTTCCAAACTTCATCTAGCCAGCTTTTCTTCGTTTTAAGTTACCACTTTGGCGAATTGGTAGGTAGCGTTATTAAATTTTAAAGCCGACTTTTTATTAAAGCCGACACTTTTTACTAGGCGAACCCTGGAGCTTTTTTTGGCAATCTCGGCCAGTCTCCCTAAATAGGTATGGTTGGCTTGACAAACGTGAGCAGGGTACGCTGGGCGGTCGTCGCGAGACCCGAACGCGCGCAGGAACGCCAGGCATTTTGTTGGTTTTGATAACGGCCGGGCGATCACCACGAGGCTCGCGATAACGTGCGCGCACTCGGCAATTTTTTGGTATTTTTACTTCGGTCACGAAAAATTATGATTTGCCAAACAGCGTAAGTGTTAACACAATAAAAAAGCGACAAATGGCTGCTTTTTCATAACGTGATTCAACACGACACTCCACGTGATCCATGAATAGTATGTATGTAACAAAACGTTTTTTGTAAAAGGGGTCGCCAGTGCTCTAAGGAAAGTGGTGATTGTTTGTAAGGGGGTTCATGGTCCATCTGGGCCCTAATTTGTTTTTATTCAATTACCCTATGTGCCCTTTCGGCCGTTACCTAGTGGCGGAAGGGAAAAGAAAACACATTTTAACATTAAAAGCGGCAGTACTCATGAAAGTACAAATGCAAACGCATTCATGAAGAAATACGTATTTGCAAAATGAGGTTACACTAGAGAAATTCAGAAGGCTATAGCGTAGGTTTACTTGTTGGAGTCACTTGTATTTGCCAAAGGCCTTTTTAAAAAATAGCAAGAACATTTTATCCATTAAATTTGATATAAATGGCATATAGAGGCCATCTTAGGAATTCCTTGCAAATATTGACGAACCAAACGCAAATTGTTGCAACCAATTGCCCACCATCTTCTAAATTATAATTACAGAAGTTCGGTAAGTATCAATATCGAGCCTATGCTATTTTTTCTATTTGTTAAGGAAATAAGGTGGATCTCTAGCCGCTTTCTATCTACCGACAACACTATTATTTTACATAAATTAGGGATACATTGCGATCGAGCAAAATAAATTTATGACTTTAAATGTGCCACCGTTGGTGGGGCATCAATTGTTTAAAACAAATGCAACAAAAACTGGGTCTATAAATTTTCTTCAAAAAGCGTCTTTCGCGTGTGCTTGTAACCCATGACCGCCACATTATTTCCTTACCTGACGGGAAAGTTGGTGGCTTTGCCACAGGCGACAACTTAACATTTCAGGCTCATGTACAATCATTGTTTCAAAACTTTTGGAATACATTACCTAGTGAAAGTGTGGCCATATTTTCTGCCGCGCAATTTTCTATAGTTGTACTATAAATGTATCTACAGTAATATCTGCTAGTGCACTTCATTGTGAGGCACACAAAGGCTACCGATCGAGAACTGCTTAACATTATTCAACATCAGACACTCCTACACAATATGATCACTCCTTTTCAATCTCATTCCAGGCATTGATTTAATGTACTTTTTTTTAATTCAATTTGTTTTGCTTAAATGTTGCGGTATTTCTCTATTGGCTCACTTATAACCATCTATCTATAGCGCCACTGTCATGGTAGGATCTCATGAACCCTAACCAAGGCTGCCAGGTCGGGCGATTTCTCGCCAAACTGCCTACTTTTCGAGAGGGAAACAGAGCAGCACAGACTAAACACAACTCAAGAAAGGAACAACCACGAGCACTCACTTAAACGTGAGTTTTATTTTTCGCCATGTCACAAACACACGCTGAGAGAAAATGCAAGAAAGCAGAAATAACATGAATGCTGGAGATACCTCAGGAATCATCACACTGCACCAATGCCATGTGTCACCAACGCGCGCTCAACTATCCGTGGAACGGACACTTAATCACTTTTTGGGAGAGGGAACACGAGGGTACGCTCACACAGTTTTTCTTTTCGGTGCTCTATTTCTTCAGCCTCAGTGTTTTCTCTGGTTATTTTGTCTTTGTTCAGTTGCAAGAAAGCGCTCGAGGTTGCCACTTTCTTATTGTTGTGCTTCGTCGGTCTTGCGTTGTTCCCCTCTTTGTAATTGTGCACAAATTCGCCCAAACATTAACAATTGCAGATTTTTTGAGAATTGTGGCGACGGAAAATTTAGTATGGTGACTAGGCTACTTTCTGGATCCTTTGAGCATTGGTGATTTTTATTATTTCAGGGCTCTTCCGACGCCGCATGTTCAACAAAATTTTCCTTATAAGACCGTTAGGTGCATTTAAGTCGTAGAGGTAAACTGAACAAACAGAACAGAGCCAACTTTTAGGCAGATGACAGTGATATGGCAAAGTCTAGTATAGGTCCCAATGAGTCAGTTGCTCAAACACACCACCGTACAGAGCTACTCACCACCACAAATCGAAATTTGCCTTGCTCTTTTTAATATCGGGCACCTGATGTCGTATGAAAGCCTTTATTTATTTCGAGCAACGTTGTCGATTTAAAGTATCATGATTCAGTAGTTTAAGGGAGCTGGAGATTTTATGCAGAGTCGTGCGTAGTGTGTATAGCGATGTATAATAGGCGCAATATTGTAAAAAGTCAGTGAATGTGGTAAAACATGGTAAGCCATGAACGCCCGTAATACGTCGTTCATATTCCTTGAATGCTTTACCTAAACTTCCATATTTAGCTTTTTTGTAGACGGTAGTCCACCGCTGTCGCTTTCTCGCATTACAGCAAAAGAAATAAAAGTTGCGATTCGGTTTTCAACATCTCGGAATTTCTGCATTCTTTCCACGAAGATAATCAAAAAGTACCATCCCCTTGCTGAACCTGGCGACTTTTTTGTCTCCTTTTCATACATTTATTTTAAGGTAGCGAGTTTTATGGCTACTTTCGGCAAGTTCAAGCGACTTTCACTTGCGAACACTGTGCAACCCTGACCCTAACGACACCGGATCCTCCACTCATAACAACATTCTGGTAGCGAGAGTTCTCAAAAGTGGAAAAAATGGACTACAAATTGCGGTGGTGTCGGGACGTGGAAAAGTATACCCGGTAAAGTTCGGTAGTTAAACATTACAATCGTGTTGTAAACTCTTAGAAATGGAAAACTGACGACCACATTTCAAAGTAACTACTCATTCTAATCTTCATTGATGCATTTGCTGCTAAAAGGTTTATTGTGTACGTACCCCAGGAAGTATTGTCGCATCGCTGATTGCTGGGTTTTAAAATAAAACTACACCATGTGACGAGGTCCTCACAAGATATCTGCATTTTCTGCCCTTCAAGTCTGATTTATTTCATGTTTTTTGGTACACAAAGAGGCGGGAGAAAAAGCCACCCAACGGTAGCTTGACGAGGCCCCTGCCTTCTGTAACATGGACAACATTGAGCACAGTACATACAAGAGCATTTCGTTGTCAACCATAGACAAAAGAATATGTTGTCAATTTTTCAACATTGTATAAATGCATAGTTACGCACAGATATATCGAACAGATACATACCCAAAGGTAAAATCAACTTGGCATACATGCTAAAATTCCCATGTGTCCCGATGAATGCAAGTCAGAAGTGTAACAAGTATATACACATACATACAAATGCAAGACAGACCAATACAGCTCAACTTCGTAACTTAGTTTTTATCTGTACACTCTTACCTGTATGCGCAATGCGAAATTGATTGATTGATTGATGATGATTGATTGATTGATTGATGATTGGTGATTGATTGATTCATTGATTGAGTGAGTGAGTGAGTGAGTGAGTGAGTGAGTGAGTGAGTGAGTGAGTGAGTGAGTGAGTGAGTGAGTGAGTGAGTGAGTGAGTGAGTGATTGGGGGGTTTAACGCGGCGAAACTACGCAGGCGATGAGGCGCTGTGTTAGTGGAGGGCTCCGGGATAATTTCGACCATCTGGGGACCCTTAACGTGCACCGAAATCTCGAAGACACGGGCGTTTCCGCTTTTCGCCTCCATCAGAAAAGCGGCAATCAGAACTAAATAAATAAATGCCCTCGTGTACATTTTAAGAGACACATGCCGCTTACGTGGAATATACGTATCTTTGAGACTATTTTTAAGATGGAGTGGATCGACGTTCCCGTTTCCGCCACGGCTGTTACGGTGGAAATGGTAATTGGTCGTGGGAGGTGGCAATGGATCACTCCAACTCACACACTACGGCGACAGAGACATTCTGCTGAATTTAGCAAACCTGTTGTGCTCAGCCTCATTAAATCCGTAAGAGAGGGATGAAGCATGAGAGTTGAGGACGAGGAGACGATTTTACATAGAATCGGGTAATATTTACGGCTACCTTTCAACATTTGGATAAAAGCCCCCACATAGGCGGCGAAATTTATGCATCTTGTTTTTTTCTAAATTCTGCTATAGGAGTAGTCTTTTGTGCGTAATGTATGGTTGACGTAATCTTGAAAACACGAGGACTTCAAGAAAATGGCTTTAATAAAACAGCAAAGTGAAGGGAACTAGGTAAGACAATACACGCATCGATCCTAAAGAAGGAGTACAACCACATACCGTTATCTCATAAACCAGGGGCCCAATTCTCTAAAAAATGGGGCGTCGTTTTGGAACGACGGCGTAGCGCTATGCAAATGCGTGTGTTTGGGGGTTTCAGCGCCGCATTGAGCTTCTTCGGGACGTGAGGATCCCTGCAGAAAGGCACTGGGGAAAGGGCGTGAAGCGGCACCCACTGCACCCCGCCGTTTCACTTGTCGCTTCGTGCCCTTGCCACAGTGCCTGTCTTCAGGAATTCTCACGTCCCGAAGAAGCTCATTGTGGCACCTTAACCCCCAAACACATGGATTTGCATGGCGATACTCCGTCGTTCCATAACGACGGCCCTTTTTTTTAGAGAATTGGGCCCCAGGTATTGGTATGCATTTACGTCGGTCGTAGATGCGTTTACTTAGCGCGCAAAAAATCGTCGCATGGGTTCCTTCTTTGTTTGCGCATTTTGTACTGTGAACGTTTGACGACCTATTGGAGTAACTTTCGGCGAACGTTGGGCACACTGTTAGAGAAGGTTCTGAAGCACTTTTGACACATTTTTGATGTCAGGAGGCTTTCGCTGTTCTATGAACTTTCTTTTGGAAGGAGCGTTAAACTTTTTAGCAGCAGTTGTCGCTCGTTACGGAATGCGGCATCTCAATTCGTTCATTACCTGTGACCTTGTGAGAATTTCAAATAATTGTTTAAATAATTAAACGATAATATATGAATAAAAAATTACTTAGAGTAATTGCTTTCACGCGATGGTTGAAACCCTTCAAGGAGAGTTCATTACGCAAGTTTGGACCTTTTTTTTACAGCGCGCTGCAGTCATCCTCGATATATCGATATATCACGGAAGTTGTCAATTATCACGCCTTCGTTGAAACTTTTCAAACATTTCCACCGTCAGGGGCTTTTGTGTAGCTTTGTATTTCTGGCAGGTGGGTGTTCTTTATTGAGTGTTGATTTAGTCATGGTTTAATGTCTGGCCATTACTTTTTTTCTTCGTTTTTTAGCCACTTTTGCCACAGTTTTGGCCGCTGCTAAAGCACATGCAAGGCTTCGCGAAGGGCGCGTTTCCTTGAAGTGTTAGCGTACCAAAATGAAATGCATAAATATTTACCTTTTATTTCGCTTTACAGTCAGGGTGTAGACATGTAGTCAAAACAAAGGCTAGAAGTCATAACCAAAACTAAACATAACGAAACACAATGGACCCCAGTGGGAAGCATAAAACCATTCCGTTGGTAGCGAGGAGAAGCTACCATGTTTAAAACTTACGTACTCAGTTTCCAAATTCATGAGGCAATGTTTTAAGAACTAAAAGCGTGCAAGCCCAGTTACGCCAAACGGCGGGGATGGTGTTGTAAAGACAGGTTTTTGTAAAAAAAAATACGTCATAAAGAAATAAATAAACGTGAGAAATAAAACAGCAACACGAGAAGTGCCACAACCTGCTTGCTATACAACGCGATGGGCCTGGGAAGAGACCCGCGGCGGGCAGTTGTTTTAGTTGACTCTTATTGTTCGTTGAAGATAGCCAGAGGTTTTCGGAACCACCGCGGTAGCTCAGGGGCTAAGGCGTTGTGCTGCTGATCCTAAGGATGGGGGTTCGATTCCTGGCTGCGGGGACTGCTTTTCTCATGGAGGGGAAAAGCGGAAACGCTCGTCGGTTCGAGATTTCGGCACACCTTAAACATCCCCATGTGGTCAAAATGAATCCGCAGCCCTCCACTCCGGCGTGGCTCATCGCCTCTTTAGCGTCGGCACGTTAAACCTCATACTCATAATCAATCAGACTTGTTCTGTCAAGGTTGGAGGCGGTATGGGGTTGCCAACTTTCATGTCTGTGTGATCGTTACACAAGGATGGAGGTCATTGTCAATCCCGAATACATTACGTGTGGAAGAACATTGTTGATTGATCAGAGCCCTATGGAGTGGGACAGGTCATTTGGAACGAAGTACAATTAGTGATGTGGGGAATTCGCCGTTGTGTGTTTAATAGCATGGAGGCCTGGTACTGATTGAAACCTCAGAAAACGAACAAACGATGGTGGAGATCAGCTCAAATGGCGGTAAACCATTTGCAGTATATGCATTGGTAATAGTTATGGGCGGGGAACCGTTTGGGATGGTTCGAAGAGGGAAAACTGGGCTAGTGATGTAGTTATTAACAAGGTTTACCTTAGGACGCTGGGTTTGAATGTTGCATCAGAGAATTCTTAAGGACTGTCGATTTGGTGACGCTGAAGTTCACCTTATTTGTGTCCCATAACACGCAGGTTTGCGGATAGCCGGAGAAAAAAGCCAGATTGGCGGCAGTTTTTTAAAGTTGCGTTCAATTCGGGTTAGCATAAATGCCAAAACAGAATAATGTGTGACCCAGTTTGCTGCGCACTCGGTACCCGAGAAGCGCTGATGCACGCTCGCAATTTACGCTTGGAACCACATTATTAATACACCATTGCACACGATATGAGTGCGACACATGTCGTTCGCTGCAAAGAGGAGGAGGGCAGATGCGCATAGCAGAGCGGGTGTATGCACAGCAAGCCTTCGTTTAGTAAACAAATATTCATGGTTTAAGAGCAACAGAACCGCAGTTTAGCAATAACAAGGCGTTGATAAATATGACGAAGAAGTATATCTATCTATATATATAGCGAATCAGAAATGGCAAATGAGCGGCTCAGTGAAATAAGACAGAAAATAAGGGTTGGCAGTCAAGAAAACCTCGGAAAGCAAAGCGGAGGTTGTTGTGGGTCATAGAAACAGATGAAGAAATTTTTGAGTCAGAAAGCAAGTGGTGACTCAAAAATTTCTTCATTGTTCTTATGACCCACAACAACCTCCCCTTTGCTTCCGAGGTTAGGTTTCTTGACTGCCAACCCTTATTTTATGTCTATCTCTCTCTCCCTCTCTTCTCTTACTCTCTCTCTCTCACTATATATATATATATATATATATATATATATATATATATCTATATATATATCTATAATATAATATCTAATATATATATATCGAGATCTCGAATGCCTCGATATATTCGAGGCATTCGAGATCTAATCGAAAGGCGTGGGTTCGGTCCCCCATCTGGGCGCGTGTGTTTTTCTTTCTTTCTTTCTTCCGTATATTTAAAAAAAATATTAACTTCATTAACCGTAAAAAAAAAAGAGCCTAACCACACCCCTGTGCCTCCTTTGGCGTTGTAGACTGCGACTTATCTTTCTGTATTTTCCCCCAACGAGCCCCTCATTTCCTTACTATATTATTCTGTGAAAGCCTAGCGAGGGTCTCGATTCTGGCAGCCTTGATTGCCTAGGTAGCATAAGAGGGCTTCCCGCCAGTTACCCGCTCAAGACAGGCTGTAGACATTCTAGTCACGCCCCGGGGGTTGAAAAGAAGGTCCCCTTCTCCCCGTGTAGTCTGAGTGGCGCTGGCTACCACCCTCACGCGTCAGATACACTTCTAGTAAATATAAATAGCCCAGAAAGTGACGGAGAACACAGTCGCCAGATAGCCGAATTGGTAAGGCATTCGAGATGTAATCGAAAGGCGTGGGTTCGGTCCCCACTCTGGGCGCGTGTTTTTCTTTCTTTCTTTCTTCCGTATACTTAAAAAAATATTAACTTCATTAACCGTACTAAAAAAGAGCCTAACCACACCCCTGTGCCTCCTTTGGCGTGTGTAGACGCCGACTTATCTTTCTGTATATATCTATATATATATATATAATATATATATATATATCTATATATATAGATAATATATATATATATATCTATATATATATAATATATATATATATTATTTATATAGTTTTATGAAAGGAACACAAGACCGGTTGCATAATTCTACAAATTCGTAATTTAAACGCGCATAGGCTTTCGTTGTATCATATCGCATCGGGTGAGCTGCTAGTAGGTTTTTACTCAGTAAGCTGGTAACTTTATTAACGCTACCGGTATTCATGGGCCAAAGCTGCTGGCAGAGGGGGAGATTGCACACTTCGCCTGTTTGATCGTTTTGTGACCAGTCAGCAGGTTTTAGGACTAAGAGATAAAGGAATATTGAGAACCTTTACTACTATAATTTCTTGAAAGGGCAATGCAAAAAGGCCTTTCGGGTAGGCTACGCAGTTAAAGGAGAGCGGAGAGAAGCCCTTACATCCCCTGCAATCACGTCACGCCAGTAATGTATCATCTGCCAACAAATGAAATTTCCGGCCGACTTAACGATCCCTACCCAGTAGGCAAGTATTTTATAGGTTCCCAAGTACAATCATTCATATAATATAATAGGATTTACCATAATCAGGTATGGCGAGGAATGTGTCCACAGTGGGCCCTGGTTTCACTTGAAAAGAGACAGTTGTTCTGAAAGATTGGAAATGGTATTTGAAGTAATAAGGTTGGGAGGCCACTTCCTTTCTGTGACATTCGTTCAAAAATACCGCACAGACCCCTATTGTAGGGCACTTAATTAGGAGGTCACAAAAGGTAAGTGTCGCGACAAAGCGAAAAGATAACATCAAATTCATTGTACCATGACTATGCGCTTACTCACAGGAGGTCCCCTTTCAGCCCTTGGCTCTGGGACCTCCTTTTGTATTGTCACTCATGTATACCGAATCAACGAACAAATAAACTCTTTTTCTGATTCTGATTCTGATTCTGAAATTTGGAATGAACTAAAAAAACGGAGTAACAAATAACACGTTGTGTAAGAGAGAAATGATACTTCACAAAAAAACGTCATTGCAAGTTGCACACGGGAATATTGCTGATAAGAAGCGAAAACAAATACCTAAAAAACCCAAAACTAAGCCAAAAATCTACTTTATAAATCCGAATAAAACAAACGGCTATATCATCAAACCGTGTGACACGCTGAATTTCCTGGAAAATGTATCACAGGCGGCATTAGTTCGTTTGTTGTTTATAATGGCGTAAATGGGGATAATAGGTCGAACAGAATTTTGAAAAACCAAGAAATAACTATGAGTAAAACAAAATTTCCTCAATATTGATCTGATGAAATAAAAAATGTCAATCTTATGCATCTCCGCCACAAATCAATGTCTAAACTAAGAATACCCGCTATAAAACGTATGAAATGCGAATTAGAAATTCCCAAAGCAGTAACCTGCGTAACGTCCTTCGTTTCTACAAAAAAGGACAACTGACGGAATTAACATTTGATCGTTATAATGGCGTAAATAGAGATAACAGTCGGAGAGAATCTTGAAAATCCAAAAATAAATAATAGGAACAATAAAAGTTTAACAATAACGATATGCCGCGGAGGAGGGACTTCAAATTTCGGCCACCTTCGCAGTTGAGATTAAAGACTGAGGAAAGAGCGGAGCTGGTGGTTTTCACTAATTTTGATCTGGCTTTTCTTAGGTCTTCCCCTTTCTTAAGAGAAAGATGGTGAAAAAGCGAGGCTCTCTACATGCAAACTGAGTCAATTCCAAAACCCACAATCCAGCCCCGTCAAGTCTAAAATCTGAACTGCCAAAGTGCAAAACCAATGTTCACTTCAACTCAGCAAAATCAAAAACTAACGCCCACGCTGCGAACCCAAATTTAAAGCTTAACGCCCCCGAATACGATGATTGCGCAATCAGATAGACGCCGGTTTCATAACGGGAGGGACCCCGGTTTGATTACGACCGCACGAAGCGGATGTTTCTTGCGTTGCGCAATCCCCATCACCTTCCCCTGGGGTCATTGCCGCCTCGCCACTTTCGTTCTCACTTCTAGGCCTAGAATGTTCCTCATCTCAGCTTTGCTGCGTCGAGCTTTGAGCGACGAACGCCATGGATGAAACTCAAGGGTAAAAATCTCCAAAAACTGAAGAATATACAAAAAGAGACAGCAAAACAACGTCGTAAATACTCATAAAATACGAACCGTGTACCGCCGTAGTAGTGTACCCTCTAACGCCCCGCATTTCCACAAAAAGGGATAACTTGCAGGGTAAACATATTTCCACGTTTTAATCGCGGAAATGAAGATAATCGGCGAGCAAAATTTTGAAAAACGAAAGAAAAAATAACACCACTGACCCGAAGAAATCAAAAATATGCATCCTAGACATCTACTCTAAAAGCTGATGAATACGCATGAAGACCCAGAAAAGGTCGTTCCAAATATGAAGAATAAAATAGCCACTTGAGCAAACGTTGTTAACGGCCCCGGCACCTTTCCACAAAAATGGATAACTCGCGGGGTTATCATATTCAATTTTGATAATATATAATATAATATAATTAGGAATATAATTAGGAATAGAATATAATTAGGAAAACCCAAGAAACAAGAAAAATAGAAACATAATTTTGTAATAATAAACTTACGAAAGCAAGAGTATGCATGTAATCATCTCCTCCGATAAAAGAAAAGTAAATTTTAAAATAAGCCCCCTAACGAACCTGGGAAAATGAATAAAGCAGTGAAAAGGGACGAACTCTGCACAATTTACCTTGTATCTGCGGATATTTATGTAATTGGTGAAGTAAACGCACTTAATCGCTAGAATGGCATAATGTTCATCTTTGAATAAAAGTAACACAACTAAACTAAAAAACAATAAAACAGCCCAGTGTATTTGCCTTCTGATAGCCAAAAGTGGCTGCAAAGAGCTCGCACTCTAGACAAGAGGCCTAAAATGCTACGCGTTAGTTGACACATCCATGAGTTTCTCCAGATTTTGTCCTAACTACACTTTAGTAGTATGCCCACTCAGCACTTTCGCAAGACGGTAACTTACTTGTCTTGGCCATTCCCACCGCCGTATATCCAGACGTATGTTGCGGAGGGTGTATCCTTGTCGAAGTGAGTGCGTTGCGTTACAAGGCAATCCAAATCGTCGTCCTCGTCTATGTCAAATATTGCAGTGCCATAGTCAAACAATTCAAATATCTAAAAAAAATGTTCGTATTTATGAGCTGGAGTGCCAAAGCCTCTCACGCGAGAAGAAAACGTTCTGCGGTAGAGCTGTCTGCCATTGTTTGAGACAAAACACTCGAATCACAGGTAACTAACCAAAAACGTTTTCGCAACTACTTGCCAAAAACCATCCTGAAATGTAGCAAGGTAGTTTTCAAGGTATTTTAAGGTTCAAATCAAGGTAGTTTTTCTAGCTTTCAATCATGTTGTGAAATATAAATGCAATGGAAGGGATACATTTGGTATGTAATATTTTGTTAGGCGTAGGTGTCGTTACGCAGCGCCAAGGAAAAGTTCAGACTTAGTGTAACACTCCAAACCGACACGGAGAGTGCAGCCCAATGTTCTTTAACTAGGGCTCTCCATTTCACCCTGCATTTTCTCAGCACAAAACGAGCGATGCCTGTGCACCACGAGGCCGTACGAGAGGGTTTAAAAATTCTTAGGCACTTTTTTATTTGTATATTTATTTTTGAAAATACTGCAGGCCAGAGTTAGGCCCAGGCAGGAGTGGAAAGATAAACGCATAGCATATCAGGCAAATTTAATTATACAATGTCTATCTTAGAAACACAAATTTTCTTCCAGCCGAAGCGCACATGTTGTCAACATGAGCCGACCAGGACCGGTTTCTCGTAATCGT
Source organism: Haemaphysalis longicornis (assembly GCA_013339765.2). NCBI lineage: Eukaryota > Metazoa > Arthropoda > Arachnida > Ixodida > Ixodidae > Haemaphysalis > Haemaphysalis longicornis. The sequence continues at coordinate 142,989,823 of CM023450.1, forward strand.
TACACCAAGTTATTTTAAGATATTTGTTAAACTCACAGGGGTGTTGTTAATTGTGTAGTGGTATTCAAGAGGGTTCTTTATGTTGGTTATATGCATGAGCACTGTTTTATCGGGGTTTAGTGTCATGCACCACAGGTTGCACCATATGAGCACGCCATCGAGGCTTTCGTTTATAAAAACCTGATCGTTAACATTTCATTATTTCTGAAAAGCAAGCAGTCATCTGGAAATAGACAAGTATTTGCGTCCTGGTTTATACAAGTTCTGATATCGCTATTATAAATAAGAAAAAGCAGCGGCCCGAGCACGCTTCCTTGGGGGAGTCCGGAAATAACGAGGAGGGTATCAGAGTGAAAGCCATATAAATCAACAAATTGTTCGCGGAATTCAAGTTATGATATGATCCATTTCCCAAGCGAGCAAGGAAAACCGAGTTTGTTTAGTTTAAATATTAATCCAGGGTGATTCTTATGTCTGATTCCGAGATTAACGGGGGAAGCAAAACAAATGATATTAATTTCAGCTGCTACATCGTGTTTGCGTATTCTCTTTGGATCGATCCGTTGTTCGGCGAGAATGACTCTGACGGGCAGACTGGCCGAAAATTACACGGCAGCTTCCCCATACTCAGTGCTCTTCACTTAAACAGTTCTAACCACGTGCCGTCCCGTTCAGCCTATCGCGCGGATTGCATCAGGCTAACTCTTGTTCTACTTTAGCAGGGTGACGAGTAGGCGCAGTGACAGCCTTGGTGAGAGCGCACTGGGCTCCTTATCTGATTACCGGAGATCAAATACCCCACTGATCCACATCTGTTGCAGTAAAGCGAAGGCTTAGTTTTCTAACTGATGGCTTCTGTAACGCGTAAACGCTTTAGTGAAAGGGAAAAAACGCTTCAGTGGCCGGAATTGAACCTGGGTTCCTTGCGTTATAGAAGCCGGCTTCTATCCGATTGCTCCATTTCGACATGGCCGAGGTGGTTTGGGAAACTTAGACGACGACCGTCACGAGAAAGCTTCGCGTTTTACCATTTTTGTCGTTTAGAGGAAGGGCGCATAATTTTTAAAGAAAAGCTTTGTACCTCTACCAGCCAAACGGTTTCGTCATGGCGTGAGCGACAGGAACTCCAAAACATGCAAAATAACACTGCTGTCACGAGTGTAGCCCGAAACAACCCATTGCCGTTTAAACCCATTCCGTTTAAACCCACTCCCGAAATGCCCTTCGCCTTTGGCCCGTCCCGTGTGCGCCCGTTCCCGAAACGCCCTTCCCGTTTCAGCCCGCTTCCGAAACACCCGTCCCATTTTAACCCGTATCCTTTCAACCCACTCGAATGTCTGAAAATATGTGTTACTCTTTTTGAAAGTGATCCCCAAAATGTGCATCCGAGCAACGGGCCATACATTACTCTGGAATTGAGCATACGGCCAATATTTCCGTCCGATAAAAGTTTGCGAATGTCTGAGGCCGACAACGTGCTCGGGGGATTTTTGGTAAAGGAAATGCTATCGCATTTCTCGTTTTCTGTCCTCTGTACGGAATAAAAAAAATTTGCTCAGTTCATTCATGACTCTCGTCAAAAAGCAATCGCTCTGAAAGAAATTATGCTCTCGAAATACTTTTTTTTTCACTACCGATGCTCCTACAGCCACCACGGCGAACTAATCAGTCAGGGCCGGAAAGATTGCAGTGTCAAAAAATTGTGCATAAAATATACTGCATCGATGAGGGTTAAAATCCTGACAATTGCACGGTATTTTATATATAATCAAGAAGCGTGCACTTAAGTGTAAATGTAACTACTGCAAGGACCCAATCGATGAAACTACGTACATTGCATGTGGCGCATGTTTGCACTGGCATTTCAATGAAAAGTTCGGTAGCCGCGGCAGCGGGTTGCTGCAAAATATGCCTGAAGCATTCTAAAAGGATGACTATCTAGTGTCTGCTTTGCTTTGCCACTTACTGTTTTTACGTGTATTATCCGTAAAACGTACACCCGAAAGAATAAAGCTTGGGGGTTCATAATGCCTCGATGAAAACTGTGTGCGCACAATTTACCCAAAGAAACAATTTCAGCTTAGACATCAATGGCCATTGTTTTATAGACATCTGCATTTAAACTGACCGCTAGCCACACATGTGTATCGTACACTGGCTGGGCCCATAATAATCATCGGTTGCATCAAATACGTTTTTTTCTGTAGTAAGGTAGATTTGGTAATTACATTTCGCGAGATCCTTTCCCTGTGTAGAGAGAAATCAGTAGCCCTGTACTAGCCCTAATAAGTTTTAATTGTATTTGTTAAAAGACCAAGCTACGTTCTCGGAAGAGCTACGAACGCTACAAACTGCACCGCGGCCGTGGAAAAAGGTTATATTTGTTTATTCCCGTCTTTTCCTTTTTTGTATGTTGCATATGTTAAGAAGTGCATGCGAATTCTTATATAAAAGCAATTCGATACTTTAAAAATGAGATATGCAACCATCGGGACTCGAACCCGCACTGCTGCCGGAGTATGCATGCTAGGAACACATTCCAGACCACTTGACCAACGCAAAATACAGACGGAATTGTGCGGTTTCAGCTGTAAATCACCAACGCTCGTACCAGGTCAGAGGTAACGCATCAACCTACAAGTTCTTCTTTAATTAGCGCCGCAGTATCGTAAAACATACCGTTAAAATATGGCTGTAGGTTAATAGGGCGTCTCCGTACTTTGGCTCACGAAGCCGTAACTGTGGAAAACCTACTGTGGAATACTTTTGACGTCACCTTCAATTTAATTTTGCAGGTTACGGAGGTAGAAAGTGTAATTTTTGACTTTCGGTTTACGTCGGACCTGCAATCAAAACATAGGGTTAAATACAGTCGGACGTAACTTTAATTGCAAAAATTCCCAGCCCTCGGTCCCTGTCACCTGCGTCGAACTAGGTACGTTATTCCGGGAAGAGGCTAAATGGGAAAATACGAAACGGGAAGGGCGTTTTGTACCGCGTTGAAGCGGGAGGGAACAAACGAGAAGGTTGAAGTGGGAAGGGATTCAAACAGGAACAGGAACGAAATGGGTAAGGGCGAAACGGGAAGGTCGTTTTGCGCTGGGCTGAAAACGGGAGGTTACAAATGGGAAATTTGGAATGGGAATGGGTTCAAACAGGAACTTCTCGTTCGCACCGCCAAGGATCGAACATGGGACTGAAGTGAAGCAGAACGACAGCCCATCGTCTTACCAACTAAGCTGCGCCCGCACGTATGAGAGGGGGTTATAGACGCAGGGTTTTATTCAACGGCTGGGAAGGTGGAGGGCGGGCGCTTTGGAGGCGACTTATGAAACAAGAGTAACGGAGAGGCAGTAAGAGAGATCACGCAGTAGCCACCCACCACCTAACGCTTCGAAATGCGCTCCTGTAGGTTTTCTCCCTGCCGACGCACGGCCGGGCTAGAGCGGCGGCGTACGCCGCTCGGCCCCGCGGTTGCAGACGATGCTGTTTCTGGAACGCCGCCCCTGCGAATCCCAGATAGTGGCTGCCAGAATAACTGGTTTCACTCTTGGTAGAGCCCCGTGTGTGAATTTAAGTGACATCGCATAAGCAATAGTTGTGGGTGTCGTTTATGGCTTTGCTTTCCGAGTACCCTCACAGCGTGGATTGGTACCACTTTTTTATTCAATTCCTTTCCCAGTCGCGGCAGTTTTCGTGCCATTCATATTGACCATGACCCTCACTTTACGCGCTTGATGACATACACAAGGCTGCCATTTTAATGCGTAATACTGATCGTGTACGCGCTCGTTTGTAATCCGGCACTGGGTATCTGAAAAAAAGTATTTTCTGAAAGGATTGGCAGGGATTCTGGATGTTGTCATCAGTATTGGTAGTTACCTGTGACCGAGTAAGAATGGTCGCGTGAAGAAAACCCAATTTATAGCGGTGGTAATCGGGATGCATTTATTCGTCAACGGTCCTACTCTTATCCGTGGAGGTATCAGCATTCCCTGTGGAACATGAGACATCCGACGCAGCGAAATGCTGAACATCTCGAATTCTTTGATTTAGACTGTTGTATGTTTTCGCGAAGGAGCTGCCAGATGACGGAATATAGCTAATGGTATTCGAAACGACCTTCCACTGTACTACTACAACGCTCTGTAAGAAGGCTTGAATCACAGCTGATTTAGTAGAGTGATGGAGAAGTTCAAGGTCATCGACGGCTTCCTACTACTATGAATCGCCACGTGTCCGAGATAATGGCAACGCTTTTTTTTGTGAAGTCAAGGATGTGACGGAAGCCCGTCTGGTCGGGATGCATTTTGATGAAGAAAGACAAGGACACCGACCACAAGTTAGTTTTTTTTTTTTCCTGTACAAGAAATTCTTAGCGTTCTCACACTTGCAAATAGAATGGGATGCTTCTACTTTTTTATAGCGATAAGGTGGGGCTGGTGGTTTTTTCTTTGTTTAAAAAAATCTCTGACAATTACTATAGTCCTTAAGGGGAAATATATGCGGAGGGCGGACTGCAGTCTTGCCGGTCACGGCGCGTATGTGCTGCGTCTCAGGAAGTGATAGCGTGATCAGCGACCGCAGGGCAGCACGCGCTACTTTATCTCGCAGCGCGTAGCCGCCACTGATTATGTTGTGGCAAATCCCGTGTAAACCTTCCGCGCAAATTTCACGTGGTTCGGGTTAGCCGCGAATGGAAGAGGAGCGTCTGGCGAAAGTGGGAGGGGGTGGCAGTGAGACAGATGACGCCATTGCACAGCGCGTGCCGCCCTCCTCTCATACACTCAACAATGATCTCCGTTTTGCTTCTGCCTTCGGTACCTCGTCCGCTCGCCCGATTACGCGGATATCGATGCCGCCGCCGGCAAACCAGGGGGCGCCAAAGTGCTGCACACTAAAACTATACTCTTTTTTGTTCAGCTTTTCACCAGTACAATACCTAATTTTGTCTCATTATAAATATGATACCGTAAGGGGACATTGCTTCCACCCATTTTTCCAAGATGCGGCTCCGTCGTTCTGTGAAGCGCGATTTGGGCCTATCACTGGAGTTAAAAGCTTACATTTCAAGAGCATAGTTATTTCGCTTCATCCTACAGCGTAGGTACATTATTCAGAAGACTGAAGCTCCCTGCGCGCTCGCGCCACAGAGAGCCGGCCCAATTGACCGAATAACGCCACGAAGCCTTTTTTGTAAAGACGCCGCCATTATTGCTTAATGTCAGCTTCTACGGTATGTGAGCATAGGTTTTCTGACTGCATCGTTCCCTATGACTGAAGCAGCTTAAAGCGAAAGCCTTCTTATCGGAACCGATGGCGTTCTGTCAAAAAACTAATACATTTCCTCATAGGCTGGTTTGTAGACCAAAAAGAACTAATAGATTTCAGGAGACACGGCGAAGGCTTGAAACCGGCCTTTCCATTGCGTGAAAACTGTTACTTGAAAATAGCGTAAAATAAATGGTTCTACATAGACAATACACGCACAGACCATGAAGTCGAGTAAAAAGGTATAGAAGCAATAAATAGTAGTAAAAGGCAATTAGATATCGGTATATCATTTCGATCATTCGCAGATGCGTTTTTTTATAGCGCAAATGATCGTCGCATGGCTTCGTAATTTTTCTGGGATTGGAGTCTGACGATTTGACGATTGATTGGACGCACTTTCAGCGAAATTATTAGAAATCCTTGTTGGTTTGATATCTGATGCTGATTATTAAGTTTAACGAGCGTACGCTACTTAGGCGATGAGGCACGCCCTGTTGGAGGGCTCCGGATTAATTTGGGTCCCCTGGGGATCTTTACCTTGCGCCCAAATCTGGAACACACGGACGTTTTTGCTTTTCGCCTGCACCAGAAAACGGCCCCCCGGCCGTGGTTTGATTTGATTTGAGAAGCGTTGAAACTTGAAGTAAAGGTAGCAAAGCTGCAGATGACTTTGGTCTTGCAGTAGAGTATTGCATTTTTTTTGAACGTTTATTTATAGTGAAAGTCTGGATTTCTTGGAAATATGATTCCTTTTTTTTTCAAATTCTCCACCGTTCTAACGCTTTTATAAAACTTCCACACAGTAGTGACTATGCAAAGTGTGTGTTTTCTTATAAGCAGAAAGTGGTAAATAATCAGAACGCACGAGTGTTAAAAAAGGCAGATTGAAATACACAGAAAACACAATGGGCCAACTATCAGTTTGACTTTTTTTGGACCCAATCGTAAACACCTACTGTCAGAGTTTTAAATATCAGCTGTCTGCTTATTTTGACAATAGGTTATCTCAGAAAATTTGACACAAAATTGATAGTTGCAAAACTACTGTCACAGATTATCAGCTCGCCTAGCTACTGTGCGGGCAAAAATTCCATTGCTCCGGACTTCTAAATTTAGGGTACTACTTTCACTAGCTCATTCTGCTTGCGGATTAATGATCATCACATTAGCAGCCAACTTCTTGCTCATATTAAAAGTTGTGGCTAATCTAGCTCTTCAAAACAATTAAAGGGAACCCGCGGCACCTGCAACGTGTCGACAAGGGGGCTTTTTACTGCATCGTGTTGAGCAGAAGCCACCTTTTAAGAGCTTCGGAGTAATATAACAGAGTTTACGTGCAAGCGCAAACCTCCCGTACAATTCTTTGTGCTCTCAATTTGCTTTGGATTGAGGTACAATTACTCTCAAGACGAATCAGTTCCTCATTCCGTAAGTGAAAGACTTATGTAATAAAATGTCTGAACAGGTTTTTTTAAACTTCGGCCTAACTCCTCTCGCTACCCCTGGCCAGTTCTATTGTGGCATATTTATGGCAAACAATTCAATAGTGCTTTATTATGGGCTGCAGAAGCACCCATATACAGCACTAAATATTTCTGGCATTAAGTGAATTCATAGGTAGTGAACGGGGGCTTACTTTGAAAACGTCCGGGACATCTCCTGAATCATGCCTATCTTCCTCTGACCAAGCAAGACAAACGCCAATTGACACGATACAGATGCCAAGGAAACGGAAAATATTACCTGACTCCTTCATATTCCTGCTAGAGCGCTTCCCGGAAGCCAAAACGTACTCCTCACCCTGCAAGCTTTATACCAAAACTCTAAGCAGCGCCGTGACAAGTATGTTAGCTGTCATAACGGGGCCGCTATGATTTATATCCGGGGGACCGGCACTTCGGATAATTTGGCCAGCAACAAACAACAGCTTTCGGAAATTGTTTCATTGGCCAAAAAAGCTATCCCATAGCACCGAGACATCTGCCCTTTAAGTGACAAAATTTACGAGCAGTCATACCGCTCGGTTTTCATTCTGTAGAACCACTTCCGGCTCCAGGAATGCCACCCGCTCATGCTCGGCGATTCCCCCTACGCAATTTGTTATTGCTTGTTTGTATTTTTTAAAAGCGACGGCTTTCGTAACGGCAAGGACGGTGCCCATGTCAAAGAGGTAATTCATTTCTCTGTAGACCGGTTGCCTAACCAAAAACATCTGATAAGATACAAGGACACACTGCATGTGCGTGTAACCGGGATTCCATTATGTCAAAATGGAAAATTGCAAATACTTAAGGAGAAACTGGTCTAGATAACACAATACACACGCCAATCATGAAGAAGTGGTGCAATAGTATAGCTTCATCTTCTAAATCAGGGAGTGGTATGCATTTAGATAGTTCATAGATGCGTTTACTCAGAGCAGGGAAATTCGTCACTTGGGTTCGTTCTACGTTTGCGACTTGGGCCTTTGAACGTTTGGCGATCAATTGGACAAACTGTCACCGAAGATTTGAAGCAGTTTTGGCGAAGGGTTTGACGCACTCTTGATGCAGTTCTGATGTGATAAAGCGTTCACCTTTCTCTCAACATTCTTTAAACGAATGGTAATTTTTTTTAGTTCTTTCTTGCGCCAGCAACTGACCGTCTCGCGCTGCAGTTCGTCTCCATTTCTCCACTGCATACGCGTATGCTAGGCCTGCTGCCGCTGACATGACATTTTGTCTTTTTCTTGGTTCGCTATACTACCTCTTTTCCGAGTTACACGGGTGGAAGTGCATACCTTCCTCGGGCTTCACGGTGGCCTCCTAAATATCAGTTTTTGACGCAATTTTTTTCTAAAGAAGACCCATTTGCACGCACCCTTTTATAAGATGCATAAAAAATTGTAGAAACACCCGACGAGAGGTAAATTTTTATGGGCTTATGCCGCGTTTCTAGCTCTAGGATAACATAAATTACACAGAATACGACGGTGCGTCGGTAACAAATTTCTCCGTAACATTTCACATAGCGATTTTTTCCGCACTATAAACATTTTTACACCCTTTTTGCCGAAAAGGGTGTAAAAATCTTTTCCCAAGGTTAACACCCTTAAAAGGTTTTTAGGCAACAAAAGGGTGTTGAGCCCAACCCCCTTGAAAGGTGTTTTGGCAGAAAAGGGTGCACAGATGAAAAATGGATGTTGAGCTCAATACCCTTAAAAGATGTTTTGGCAAGAAAAGAGTGTATGGATGGAAAAAGGGTGTTGAACTCAACACGCTAAACAAAGGGTGTTGAGCATCCTGACAGCTTTTTTTAAGGTGATGGCATGCGCAGTGGCAATCTGAATCGGCGGATCGCGCATCATTCAACACAAACAGTCAATACCCACAAGTAACATTTGGAACACAAATGAATTGATCAAGAAAACCAACGGGATGCAAGTGGTACAGGGAGTGCATACTTACTTACTAATATATGTGCTGTTCTTGCTTTTATATCCAGCAGAGGGGAGCCCCCCGATCGAATCGGTGGGCTTCTCGCAAAAAAACAGATAATTTAGCGCTAATTTTGGAAGTATAGATTTTACTATGAGACTATACAAATCAACACGCGGATTTGCAAAAACGTTTTATAGATGAGGTAGTGTTTGTATTCCATAACTTAAAGAATTTTTTCAACTACCCAACAAATCTTCCCTGCCACCTCAACACCCTTCAAAAAGGGTGTTCAGTATTTCAACAGAACGGTGTAAAGCTACAAATAAGGGTGTTCGAAACAAAGAAAAAGGGCGTAAAGAAAAAGGATGTCAGAAAAGACCGCCAATAAAGAAAAAAGGTGAAGAGACCTCCAACTTTGGAGGCATTTAGTAACTGTTTACAGGGGTGACTGAACATTTCCTAAAAGCGGGGGGTGTTTTTTACCTCACGATGTTTAAAGCAATATGAATCGGCATAATTTATTACCAATTAAGCTCTTTAGGCTTGAGCTAGTTTCTGTGGCATTAACAAAAAATAAAAACAAAAAGAACGGCGGCACCTGTAAAGGGTGCACCCCGACGGATAGGGTATTATAAATGTAAATTCAGCTTTCGAGCTTGTTAGAGTGTGAGGACAAGGGGCGTATGCGCATGCGCACCTCTTGCTTTACCATTTCAAAAGTAGTAGTCCTTTTTGGATTTTAAAAGGCAAAAAAATATGCACAGCTTGGAGTAGTGGTGCAAGGCTGGAGAAACCGCATAGCTGGGCGCCGACCTAGCTTGTTTCCCCCTTGGATCCCCTAGCAGTGGGGGGGTAGGGGGGGCACACTAGAAAAGCCTTGTAAAATCCGGTTAAACTTGGCCTCTCCCCTCAGCGGTCATCCTAGCTTAGCAAGAACATTGCAAAGCTTAGCAAACATAACAAAACTTAGCAACACCGGAAGAAACTAGGTCGACCCCCGGCTCCGCTGTTCGTTTTTTGCAACTGAACACCTATTTCACGCCGTTTCAACAACCTACAGAAAGCCAAGCGTGTTGCAGTCGGTAAACACCCTTTTAGCCACACGACTATAGTCTTTTTAATTTTGAAGGTTCAAATTGGTGTTTCACGTGGCAAAGCCAAACTCGGGGCGTGAGGTGTACCGCATATGAAAACGGGTTATCTTTGCATACAAGCATTTTTTTTGCGTTTGAAAATTTCTTGCGAGTAGAGGAGTATATGAGGGGATGTCTTGTTCTCTACAGTGCTATTATGCATCCAAGCATGGCCTTATTCAATGAACAGCTGAACACCTTTACCACACCCTTTCAACACCCTAACAAAAAGCAACGGTGTTGAAGTTGATCAACACCCTTTTTTCAGAAAAAGGTTGTAGAGCTAGGAAAAGGGTAGTGAGATTCAAGAATAAGGGTGTAAAGGCCTCCCAACACCCTTTTTCCACTTATGCTACGCCCTTTTTGGCTAAAAGGGTGTAAAAAGGTTTAGTGTGGAGCGCTCAGAGAGAAGGGTCTCTTCCTGGTTTGATCTCGACATGAAATTATTGAATTCAGTCTGTAGGATATATAGACAGGCTACTAATTTTTTTTGCATGGATGTGCGTTTGTAACCGCAAGTGTGCCATGTATACAGTGTTCAAGTATTTTTGAATGTGTGTAGCAATGTTCTTGAGTGTATGTATATTTGTGAATATGATGGTATTGCAAGGGTGTGTGTGTGCCTACTTTGTTGTATACACAAACTGTCCATACAGCAGTAATTTTGCGTATTTCTCACGCGGATTGGAATGTAGCCGCATGAACATATGCTTCACTGTTTGCGCGTCTTTGCAATTTCTCTCTAATTTCATTCATTTTTACTCATTTCTCTGCTGTTTAAATTGTCAGAAATCAGGCTAGGAACCTCGTCAAGCAGCTTCTCAGCCGCCTTTTATTTGCGTCCTTGTATTTTCTTCTTATGCACAAGATCAAATTGCTGAATAAATGAACTTTGAACTTCGAAAATGAACTTTTTGGTTGGCATTCAGCTGCGGTGGAGGCATTGTCGCAGCAGCATGGATAGTGATTCTGGAAAAGGTAGCTGCAGTTACTCTGGTTTGGAGTTGCAGGCCATCCATAGACGACATTCGCTGAACGACCCTGCAGCCAATGTCAAACTGGCGAAAGGAAAGCCTTGAATAGAAGGGTATGCTGAATGGTCCTGCGTACTTTTTCTGCAGCGTACTGTAAGTGAACATATTGTACCCGATGATATTAATTGCATCCAACTAATCAAGACCGGCCGTGGCACACAAAGGCAATTTTTTTTTCCACTAGGTTCGCCTCCCTATAGTACGGGGGAAGCAGCCTAAAAATATATCCTGAAGATAACTTCATTGAATTCGCAGGAATTGACCTAGAAAGGCTCTAATGCTTATATTTGCCATTTGCTGGCAAAGCCATCCCGAGGAAGCTCCAATACTGGCTCCAGTTACGGTGAAAACGCTGCTGCCGTTGAAGCGACGGCTTTGATTAGAGGTCCCTTCGCAGGAAAAACTTTTAGTTTCTTCGCAAAAATGACGGCGCCTTCAGCCACAGAATGACCTTGTCGGAGACGCTGCCTACAAATTGAGGCCCTCCCTCTGAACTTTTACCGTGCGATGACAAGGCACACGTAACACGAAGCTTCTCCACGTAAAGCCAGAGCAAATAAGGTGCCCTTCTTTCAATAAAAGAAAAGAGGAAAATAGGAAACATGTTAGCCGGGCAAGCAGATATAATAACACTGTGGTTTATGTGTGCACGTGGAAGTTTCCACAGCCTGCTCTGCCCTGAACAGTAAATTCTCAGTTCTGGCGGGTATTATAGGCCAAACCAAAAGAAATTGCTGATAACCAGTGTTTCATTGGTAGCACTAAATTTCTACGATATTTTAAAAGACCCTAATGATGTGCGTTCTCCAATGATCAACATGCCGTTAAGCCTACGTTACATAACCACTACAAATATAATAATTTCCTGTGTCTATGCACTGTCTTGCACGTTCGAGGGTAAATGAACCAGTTTCCAATCGCATATTGAGAGCTCTTGGAATTAAGGGGCCTAAACTGTTTTTCCAGCTGTTCCAGGCTTTGCTGTGCCATGCCCAGAACGTTCGACAAGCTTCGCGCCCACGTGTTTTGCTGTCCAGCGCAATGAAGATCACTTTCCGTGGCCACTTACACTGAATTATCCACTGTACAATGGTTTATCGCATGCGCCCTGAACGAGTACCGGCACACCAAGCACGGACTGCACTGGCTGCATAAGTGCAGTCACCAGCGAGTCTATTCGTGGGCATAACGACGCGCTTGTAACAAAGGAGTATCTGCTGTTTGTCCTGCTTTTTGAGCCTCGCAAGAGCGAAAAGTGTTCCATATGCGATAATAGGCTTGTTATGGTCCTTCCATGGCCCGATATGTTCACTGAAATTTCCTTGGGGGCATTTCCCTGTTGCTGATGCTTGCACAATATACTGAGGCCAATTCGGCATGAAATCCAAGAAATGCTAGAGAATATCGCGAACGGCCAGGAGCCATTAAGGTAAAATATACTACAACAAATCAAAGAACCGGAAGCAAATCAAAGCCAAGCATCTTTGCCTAAGCAGCAGGAACCTTGAAGATACCTTTGAGAAATTTAACAGTAAACAAAACCAAGATAGAACTCTAGAAATTGTTATGCAAGGTATTACAAAATACTGTCTGCTCATACCAGTAAACGATAGTCCCCATAGAAAATAGGGGAGGTCGCAACAGTTCGCTTCTCTTTTGTATTCCGGATGGTCTAAATGAAGGAGGAAGAACATCAGCAGAAAGTTTTGCATGACCTATTTGACAAACACCTTGTGGTAAATTGCACAAACATTCACCGACTGCAAAAAAACCGTGACGGCCGAACCTGCCCGACGATCTTGCAGTTGTTCGATTACAATGAAAAAACAGCAGTATTCAACAACTCTTAGAAAATAAAAGACACCGACATTTCTGTTTCAAGTGATTACTCGAAGGCAACGTTCCAAAAACGCCGAAACTTGTGGTAGTGTGAAAAATGAAAGGGGGAGGTTCAATGGTTAGACGTGGGCATGGCAAAATTGTTATTGATAACGAAACGTTCTGCTGGGACGACTAAAATTACTGCAGAACTAATTATGCTAAAAAGAGAACGATCACTGTTGAATCACCGTGGCGGTGTGCGCTCAGATCGGGGATTTCACTTGGATAAACACACAAACGCGAAACACATCGCGAACAAAACCGTTGAACTGGAGTATTTGCTAGTTCTGCATATGTGCACGTAATGATTGAGCCAAGGATTGGTGTGAAAGTCACTAGTGTTACGTATGAGCCTGCCGCTGGGCTTTGTTTCAATACTCCTCGGCTGTGCGGCGAAGCCTCCACTACGTGCGCTTTCAGGCAGGCCCCCCGTGTCGGTGACTCATGCTTTCTCGTCTCGACAAGCCCAGGATCTCTGGCGCCTATATATCGGCGCGATCAACATTCGATGGCGTGCCGACGCAACAGGCCCAGACCTGCCCCAAGGACACAGAAGCCCCGTGTCCGCTGGATAGACGTCCTCTCTCCCCTCTCTCGGACTCACCGTGCGCCGCTACTAGGGACTGCTCACGAACTCTGGAAAGAGTGTTGTGTGTGTCTGTGACGTTAGTGGCATGTGCACAATCTAAAGGGAACGCTGTTTTGACTGTTGGCGCTTTTGGGTATAAATACGAGCCCCTCAAGCGCTATAACTCATTCCTGTTTGAGCAGTGAAATATTGCTTTCACTCTGCTCGAGTCCTGTACTGTTGCCTCGCCCGTCGGGTGTTTTTCTTTGGCTTCGGCTTAACTCTCGCTATGAAGTAAACAGTTACGTTAGCCTACGGCTTCTGGACTTCTTCACGGCTGCAACAGCGGCTGGCCGCTGGCTTCACACCACGCTACCAAACGTATGTCGGAGGCGACGGAGCTCGGCTCGGGTCGGCCTAACCGTACGCAACAACTGGTGGCAGCGGTGGGATGGCTACTTCGTAACACCTGAAGCCAGCGGTGCGAGATCCAACACCACGGACGTCGAGGCGGCTTCGGACTTCGCAGAATTCACGGCGGTCATGGGTTAGTGCGGGACTTTTCTTCACTGAGTTTTACCAGGTTTCTGAGGATAGCTGGTAGGGCGTGTGTTTTTGTCGCGTGCGGTTACTCGCTCAAAATATTTTTGGAGCAGTGGGAAAGCAGTACTCTAGACCGGCCATGAATTTGAAGGCGTTGAAAAAACCGCAGTTGTTGGAGCTTGCAAAAGGGTTGCGCTTGTATGTTACGGACGCGCTGAGAAAGCCAGAGCTGATACAGGCTATACTCGCTGTTGGGGCTGACGATGATAAGCTGTCGGAATGCATTGAGTGGATCAATGACAGGGAGACCGTGAAACGTCAAGCTGCAGAGGCAGAGGTGAGCGCCAGCGTTAGAAACGCGAGGAAAGAAAGCGACAACAGGAACGCGAGGAAACAAAGCGAGAACAGGAACGGGAGGATAGAAAGAGATGACAGGAGCTCGAGAGGCAGAAACAGGAACGAGAATGGCAGCGGCAGTATGAGCTGGAGATGAAGCGTCTGGAGATCGAGGCATCTCGATCTAGGCGTGAGACGGACAGCAGCGCGCCAAGCGTGCAGTCTGCGGCGACTGAGCGACCTACGTTACGAATGAGTGACCTAATGCGACCCTACAATGTAGGAGAAGACATCGGTTTTTTTTATCAACTTCGAGCGTACGTGCGAGAGGGCCCAGTTTAGCCGAGACTCATGGCCGGAAAAGCTGCTTACGCTTTTTCCAGGTGAGGCATCCGACGTGATGGCCTGCTTGCCAAAGGAGTAGCGGAGGACTACGAGAAAGTCAAGTCGAGCCTCCTGCGTAAGTACAGGCTGTCAGCAGAGGCGTTTCGCCAGAAATTCCGTGAAGCCGAGAAAGCTAAGGGCGAGTCGTACTCGGAGTTGCCTATAAGCTGAGGGCAAACATGGAAGAGTGGTTGAAAGGGGCAAAGGCTTTCGGGGAGCACGACAAGGTAGTTGAGTGCTTCGGTCTTGAGCAGGTTTACCGCCGTCTAGCAGAAAACCCGAGACTCTGGGTGCAAGATAGGCCAGGGGTAAGTACTGTGGATCATGCAGCTCAGCTAGTTGACAAGTTCGTCGCACGTCGAGTTGCGCCGGGCCCGAAAGACGGCCAAAAATAGTTCAGGCAGAGGCCAGATAAGTCAGGGGCTAAAGGCAGAGCTCCCCAGGAAGATGGTGGAGCAAGGGAAGTCGTTGTCGTGGATAGGGAAACTGGCCGCGAAAACGAAAAGAGAGCAGAAGACACTGAGGAGCAGCGCAGAAAGAAAGCTTTTGAAGCGCGCAGACAGGCTGCGTCTTACAGCTGCGGCGAGACGGGACCATTCGCTGCGAGTTGCAAGAAGGGAAAACTCGTCTTTCACGTACTAGATCAGAGTGAGGACAGCAGGCAGTTTCTAGAGCCGTACATACGTGAGCTAGTGGTCAACAGTAAACCGTGCCGAGTCCTTCGTGACCCCGCGGTGACGGTAGACATTATCAACCCTTCGTACGTTGAACCGGATCAGCTGACAGTACAGTGTGTTGGGGTGAAGCAGGCCGTAGCAGCACGAAACGTGCGCCTGCCGATTGCCAAGGTCAGCATCGGAGGTCCGTTTGGTGAAATTGTCCCGCAGGTGGCAGTATCCCCACAATTTCTTCCGGAATACAGGTACCTATTATTGAACAGTTCGGATCAGCTGTTACGCGACAAGGGGTAGCATGTCGAGAAACTGCCGAGGAAAGAGTCAGCTGAGCTCGCTGCGAAGGGCTCAAGTAACGATAATGTCGCCACCTCTAGGAGGAATGGCGAAACTCAGGCAGATAGCGAGGATGGGGCATTTCCGGAGGCTCACGACAGAGGGAAGTGTAAGAACACGGTGTGTAAGGACCATACAGTGAGCGGAGATGTTTCGTCCTCGTTTTCGAAGTGCGCAGCTTCACGGGAGGCCTTGCAAACGGCTGCTGACCCGAACGCGTGCAGTTCGCAGGCTACCGACGTTCCTCGGGAAAGCTTAAACCGTGACGTTAGCGAAAGGGGGCAACACGAGTCTGTTGAAACGGCGGTTGTTTCTCCGGACGCGATTTCCGAACCGAGCAACGCAGTTGCAGAGCTGGCAGTCGAGACGCTGAACGATGTTCACGGTGCAGCAAAGCGTAGTGACTGCTCCGCAATGGAGCGAGTCGCTAGCGATCCATCTGAAACTCAGATACTCGATGTCAGGCAACGGCCAGCCGAGCACGTAGCCATTCCGGTGTCGCCTGGGGGTGAGCCGTCTTCTGAGACCGGGCTGCCCGTGCCTAGATTGGCCTTGACAGCCGGAAAGGAGAGCGAAAGCACCCTGTGGTGTTCGCTTGCCGACAGTGTCGTAAACAAATGTGGCAAGAGCTCTCATGCGCGCCTGCCGATTGGCAGTGCCGCACGCACGCTTTGCGCCGTGTCTCAGTGGACCACGCAGCGGCCGAGAACGAAAGCGCACGCCTTGCTCGAGCGGTGGAAAGTGGAGCAGTTTTCTCTGGGCGCTCGAGACACGTCTGGTAAGACGGCCGATGTCCTCGGTCGCAGTCGCTTTCAGAGAACGGGCGCACCTAAAGTGAGGTACAAAAGGGGGAAGGCTCAGGGCAATGACGAGAGCTGAAGTCGCGGCTATCAGCGCTAAAAGTGGCCTGTAGAAGCCTGAATTTCTCAATTTCATTGTTTTCCCTGAAGTAGGTTTCGCCCTTTACTATTACGTTTTTTTGTGTGGGACATTTCCAATCACGCGAAATGTGCCCTTTCAAGTTTGTGTACTTGTCTAAAGTACTGCTGGACTAATATATAACTAGTGTAGTTAGTTAATAGCGTATTTTATCGCAACTAAAAGCCTGGTAGAGCTTCAGTGTGGATTTGTCTTCGCACTTGCGGCGATGCGGTTGTGTCTTCCTGTGCTGTTCTGTTGCTTGCCTGATCAAGCCAGAGACGTTCTTGGGGAGTCCAGTGACCAGCCTCGGTGAAGCGCCAGCACGGTGTCGTACAGCTCGACCTGGAGTCGAGCATCTGGCGAGCACTGCTCTCCGAAAGCATCCCTCCGGACAACGGTTGAAGACCCTTATTCATCGGGATCTCGGACCCCCGGCGGAGAAGCTGTTACGTATGAGCCCGCCGCTGGGCTTCGTTTCAATACTCCTCGACTGCGCGGCGAAGCTTCCACTACGTGCGCCTTTCAGGCAGGCCCCCTGTGTCGGTGACTCGTGCTTTGACGTCTCGACAAGCCCAGGATCTCTGGCACCTATCTACCGGTGTGATCAACATTCGATGGCGTGTCGAAGCAACACGCCCACACCTGCACCAAGGACACAGAAGCCCCGTGTCCGCTGGAGAGACTTCCTCTCTCCCCTCTCTCGGACTCAGCGTGCACCGGTACTACCGACTGCTCACGAACTCTGGAAAGAGTGTTGTGTGTTTGTGACGATCTAGAGGGAACGCTGTTTTGACCGTTGGCGCTTTTGGGTATAAATACGAGCCCCTCAAGCGCTATAACTCATTCCTGTTTGAGCAGTGAATCATCGCTGTCACTCTGCTCGAGTCCTGTACTGTTGCCTCCCCCGTGGGGGCGTTGTTCTTTGGCTTCGGCTCACCTAACGCTATGATGTAAACAGTTACGTTAGCCTACGGCTTCTGGACTTCTTCACGGCTGCAACAGCGGCTGGCCGCTCGCTTCACACCACGCTACCGCACGTATGTTTGAGGCGACAAAGCTCGGCTCGGGTCGGCCTACCCGTACGCAACACTAGTCAATGGCCAGTCCATGCGCGGGTAAACGTTGCTGTATATTTGATTGGCAAGAAGCAGCAGAAGATAGAGGAAGGAAGCAAGAACACGAGACTAAAGCTAGACGCGTAAAGATGCAACAGGCGGATATGAAACTGTTCCCGGTAGAGAGAAAAAAGTCCTACTGGGTTTTGTAGCTGTCCCAGGGTGTCGACGTCATGACGCGTGCGGGGTCGACGGAGACCTCCCGGCGGGGCTGGCTCGATGACCGGCTCTACGCCACGTAAGATCCCGGCTGAAGACATCGGGCAGGTATCAAGGACCTTGCACGTGGGTCACGGCTCGAGGACGTAGCAGTGGGTGCGAACCGATGGTCCCACATCCAGGTGAACACGGACCCGCGCTCTTTCGCCCAGCACGTCACCAGCTCCAAGCACGGGACAGCGCACGAGTTGGTGGGATCAGCAGCGGACGGCTGTCGGGAACAGCAGCGGTTGCAATCGAGGCTTTACCGCAGAACGTTCACAGTTCCGCGCTCTCAAGCCCAGAACCTCACAGGCGTCCCTGGATCATCGGCCCGATTCTATTATCTGCACGCTGTGTCTGCAGCTCCTCTCTCAGTGTCCTCTTCCTCGTCGTGCACCGGCACCCCATCCCAGTGCATCACCCCAATATTGGAGCAATGAATCTTGGCCGTGTCTAGACATTATGATAGAGAAATAATGCCGCTAAATTTCGAAATGATCCGCAATGACCGCAATGCTTGGTGAAGCGCTGTAGCAGTCATTTATAATCACGAAATGGCACCAGTAGTCATGATTGACTGCCCGGCCCCAAAAATTGCATAGTGTAAAAGAATGTCGGTTGCGATAACTTACGGTATTCGTGCTGTCCATGGCCACCAAAGGCTTATGAGGCTTTTGTGGTTGCTACACAAGAATATATTTTAACTAAGTCTCCTCACATGCGTGTTGTTACGATTCAGGGTGAAGTACTTCGCCGTTACTTTGTGCGCGCCTGATACATCAGCTAAGTTCTGTGCACTCCGGGGGGTTCCTTGCATTGTGGTGAAGCCAGCTCATTCCACGCATCGAAGAGGTTCTTTACGGGACCTTTCGAAACTTTTTTGTGTATTTTTACTTTTTTGTGATGTCCGCAACAGGCTAAAGGCCTTTTGGCCATGGGGAATTCTGGTTATAAATAGGCGCTTTCCATGAACACCCATTAGGTCGCCGTTGACAACCGCTGAGAACGTTGCTTTTTCCGCTGGAGTTGTAAGCACGCGAGTGTGCTGATTACTGAATCATCGCTGCTATCCACTCTCTATGCAATAAAAGAGCTACATTTGGCTATTTGCTCCGCGTCTTTCGGACGGAGCCAACTCTCCTGCAAGCCGATCGTCCACAGCGATACCACCGCATGGCGAACGTCGGTTCTTGGAATGGCTTCACCACAGTAACTGGTACGAATGGTGCGGATCCAACTTCAGGAATTTTAATGCGACTTCGGACAGAATTCACGGCGGTCAATGATGAGTGAGGTTCGTTTCTTCAATGATTTTTGTCATGCTTCCGAATACAGCTTGTAGAGCGTGTGTCTTGGTCGCGTGGGGTATCTGCACAAGACAATCAGGTTTTGTGAAAAAGTTGGAATTTGGACTATCATGACTTTGAAGGCAATGAAAAAACCGTAGTTGTTGGAGCTTGGTAAAGATTTGCGTGTGAATGTATGGGACGCGTTGGGAAAGCCAGAGCTCATAGAGGCTATACTCGCTTTTGGTGTTGTGACGAGCTTTCGGAGTGCATTGAGCTAATAAATAAAACGGAGACGGCTAAACATGAGGCTGCAAAGCAGAATGCGAGGAGAGAGAGCAAATGAAAAAAAAAAATCGAGCGGGAAACCCGAGAACAGGCAACCAGCCCAAAAGAGAGAAACATAAACAGGAGCTCGAGAGAGAGAGAGAAGGGAGAACATGAGCTCGAGAAAGAGAGAGTCGAGCGGGAGATAAAACAGCCAGTGAACAAGGCTGAACTCAAACGAGGAAAAGGAGAGTTGAAAAAAATCCGGTCACCTTCGCAATGGAGATGCGAAGACTGAGGATACAGCGTAGCTTCTGGTCTTCACTAGGTGTATTCGGCTTTTCTTGGGTTGTCCCATCTTATGGGTAG
Organism: Haemaphysalis longicornis; assembly: GCA_013339765.2. Taxonomy (NCBI): domain Eukaryota; kingdom Metazoa; phylum Arthropoda; class Arachnida; order Ixodida; family Ixodidae; genus Haemaphysalis; species Haemaphysalis longicornis. The sequence goes on from CM023450.1 coordinate 143,009,564, forward strand.
ATCGCACACTATTTCCGCCGAGCGCACGCCGTCTCTCTCAAATATAACGCCTGCTCGTTACAGCTGACTTAGTGCCTAAGCACAGCCAAACCAGACGTTCGCCTTCCCACCTGACTACTGCGGCACGACGCACACTCCTCACACCTGCTTGTCGGCTCATACTCTCCTCGCCACTTGCTCTCATACTTGTAAATATGGCATTTTCAGGGGCTCCAATTTGGTGCGCCCAGATTTGGGCGACATCCGGCACAGTCACCACCCCGCCCCCTCCCCCCCCGCCTCCCCCTTCTGTCACATCTTCACCGACACGCGCAATCCCCACTCCTGCACTTCTGCTCTTTGCCGCCTGGCCACTTCCTGCCACAATTCTTGGCCTAGCAATTCAATCCTGTTCACTTCGCTGTGCCATTGTTCGGCGACGCCGGGCAATGCTAGAAGTCAAGCCTAAAGAGCCCCGCTGTTAAAAGATTGGCTATATTTGTCGCGCAGCCGTGTTCAGGGTGATAACCGCGTGCAGTAAACGGCGACTGAGCCCCTTACACTTTGAATGGGTGACCGGTAAGATCCTACAATGTGGGAGAGGACATTGGTGTTTTTTTTTTGGAAAATATCCAGTGTATACGAGCGAGAAAGCCCAGTTTGGCCGTGAGACTTGACCGCAAAGTTTACCTACACTTTCGCATGGCGAGGCGTACCACGTACGTACTAGAGGCCGGATTCTTAGGCATTAAAAAGCGCGTTTCAGGCGCCGAAAACAGGCCGGCGAAATAATGTTTTAACATCCAATTGCGGAAATATAGGCGCCATAAATGTTTACAAAACTTGAAAAATCTCTTCTGAAGACGTGCGGGTGCGGTATCTAGGGCAATAAATTAAAACTATTATTTTTTATGACGGTAAAATGGCGCCAACACTTACACATAGCCGTTCAGTTGTCTTATAAAGCTGCTAAAATAATTGCGATCCGTAGGTATAATTCAATGAGTACCGTGCTCACATTCATGTTTAATGATCAGTGTCACTTTCTCGAGCGTCGCATAAAGTCAAGCAGGCATGAAAACGAATACCCGAGAGGTGGTAATACTGATTCAAAAACCTGCGGTTCCGGAGTACAAGTTACGAACGGCAATAGCTCATGCAGTGCATCACCCCGCCCAAGCGAAGGCGCAGGATGTCACTGCGGGCGCGCGTTTCGAAAGGAGATAACGCTTGATGCTTGACATCGCCTGCTTTTTCTCACGTAGTTTGTTTGTCTGCGCTGCAGAAATTTATAAGCAGACGAAGACCGAGAATTCACTGAAACGACTCAGGTCATGTTCAAAATTTTCGGAGTAAGGCTTGCCTTGCGCCACGCGGAGGAACAGGCGGCTGCTGTTCCTCCTGCGCCTCCCAGTGCGCAGTGCGCCTTCCTGCGCACTGCGCAGAAAAGCGCAGTGGCAACTTCCGTGGTTGTTCCCAAGTTGCACCTGTAGGGGCGCCACTGAAATCCCCCTAGCGGCCCGTTTCGAAAGCAGTCGCGGGAGTCGCCGGCCCGCTCACCACTGTCGCCGTTGCTTTTGAGGCACGTTCGCGACTGATATTTTCCGTTTGTATGCGTTGGAAATACATATTTATGTGGAGCAGTCACTCTGTTCGCAAATGTGGTGTATTTGCGAGGGTGTAAAATCTTCTTACGCGATCTTAGTGTGGTACATTCGGTCCGCATAAGCGCCAGGTATGTGTCACAAGCCGGCGTCACGAAACGGCATATATGCATGGAGCTGATTTTAATTCCACTGTCCTGAAATTTACTAACAGTACCTCCGTAAGCAGCGTTCGTACAGATGCTCAAGCTACGGCTATACACTGCGATGTAAATCGGTTTTGCGTGCTTTCATAATCTAGCGGAGCACTCATACCTGACAGCCCGCCAGTTACGCTTCATATCTCGGATATTGATCGCTACCCTTAACAAGCCAATGTGGCATAAATTTCGCGGAAATTCTACGCAATAAGTACGGTGGATAATGCACAATTACATGCGGGAGTCAGCACAAAGAATTCACGACTGGGTCGTCTTGTCGCGAGGTGAGCTTTCCCCAACAGTCATCGTTTACATATATCCTCCGCTTATATCCGAGGCCGTGACTGAACGCTTCTGCGAAACATCATCATATGACACAGGGAGCCTGCAGAACTTAGCACAAAAGTGAAATCACGGGGCCTTATCATATACCACACCCTTCCAACGACACCTTTAATCGCCTGTGAACTTCCTTACTGTATACTTCAAAAAATGTGTCCACCGAGTGATCATTTTCATTAAAGTCGAAAAACAAAATAAAAGTGAACGCTCAGCTTGTGTGTGATTACTAAAACAGTCATTGCTTGATTTCGCTCCGCACTTGTACACAACGGTAGTTAAGCGCGCCCCTCCTCTCTCTCCGTGTCTTGTAAAATATCAGTGCATTTCGCATCTAGTTGGTCCAGTGAGTTCAAGCTTGCTGAAGGGAAGACGAACGTCTCTAGGATTTCCGAAGCTGCACTGAGTTTTTTCATTTCCGCACGAGCTATTACATTGCTTCCGGACTTGGCAGACCATTTATTTTTCCGTGGTTTCATTAACTCTCCTTGGTCCATGCTATCAGGCAGGAGTGGGCATACGTTTAACGTTTGACACCCCCCTTTAAGGTATTTTACTGCTGTCCTTGGGGGGGGGCGACGGTAGTAGTGGATCTATTGTAGATGTCCTCTAGTATTCTTAAGTAATGCTCGTCTACACCGTGATTCTGCAGTGCCTGAATGACTGCTGAGGTTTCGACATTCAAATGCTTTCTCACAATCTATGAAGGCTATATACACAGGTAGAGTATACTCCGCGCATTTCTCTATCACGTGATTGACTACGTGAACATGGCCCATTGTCTAATAGTGTTTACGAAACCCTGCTTGTTCATTAGGTTGACTGAAATCTAAGGTAAAAGAAATTCTGTTAGTGATTACCTTGTCATGTACCTTGTAGACGACTGACAATAAGCTGATCCGCCTTTAATTTTTCAAGTCCTTCATGTCACCTCTCCTATTATTAAGATGACGTTCACGTTCTACTGCGATTCCGGTACACTCGCGGTCAATAGGCATTGCGTGTACAGCTTTGCCAGTTTTCTAGTACAATTTGCCTGCCATTCTTCGAGAGGTTCCGATGCCGGCTGATTCTTACCATGTGATTGCCCTCTTGCGTTGTTTCTTCTTTTCTTCTTTACTTCTTTACTTTCTTTACCTCTTTACTTCTGCGCGTCGTTCCTGGTGGGACGTCTATCCCTTCTAAACTACTTCCTCGTAAGGTAGTATCTGAGATATCGCGGCTGCTGTACAGATCTCTATCGAACTCCTCGGCTACTCTAACCTATTTTTTCCCTATTTGTGATGCCATTGCCTTGCTTTTGTTTAATTGCATACATGTGATTCTTTCCCACGCCTACACGCTTTTTGGCTGCTTTCAGGCTTCCCCCCTTTTTTACAGCATGCTCAATCCTTTCCATATTATATTTCCGTATGTCAGCTGTCTTACACTCATTGTTTAACTTCGAAAGCTACGCTGGTTATTTCTCTCAGCTGGGGTGGATGTTGTCATGCTTTGCCGTTTCCTAATTGGATCTCTCGTATCCTAGGAATGTTTACCACTAACCTGTCTAGCGATCGTACCTCTAACTTCTACTGCGCACTCCATGATAATGCGTGTATGATTGCTCGTTTCCTGTGTCGTAAACTCTGTTTCTTTGGTTAGAGCTGAATATCGGTTCTGCAGCGCGATCCTGAATTCTTCTACTTTACGTCTTACTGTTAGCTCATTAATCGGCTTCTTTCGTACTAGCTTGTTACGGGCCCTCCTCAAATCTAGCCTAATTCGAGATCTCACCATACGGTGGTCACTACACCTCACCCTTCCGAGCACTATCTCATCCTGCACGACGCCAGCAGGGTCATCGAATAGCATGAATTTTTAGGCTCCCCATCCGGACTCCTCCACGTCCACTTTCAGCCGTCCCGTTTTGAGAAGAAGGTATTCATGATTCATAGATTATTGCGTTCTGCGAACTCTACTAATAAGTGACCTCTGTTATTTCTAACCCCGCAGACTACAGTGCCCAACTGCCTTGTGTGCACCCCACTTCTTGCCTACTTTAGCATTGAAGTCTCCCATAACTACAGTGTACTGCTTTACTGTAAAATAAAATAAAATAAATACATAATAAACTAAATATATTTAAATTTATTGCAGTAATAAAGTATTTGAATTTTCAGTTTGATGTTCTAAAATCACCACCACTTCATGCATGCTTATGGCAGTTTCCGCAAAATGCACCACTTATATGCAGCTAAAATTATCGCGGAAGGTAAGGTAAGGTGAAAGAATCATGTCCTTACTACAACGCCTAAAATATACTGACAAAAGCGGTTTTTTAATTCTAATATGTTGAGAGCAGGCAAGGAGAGAAATAAAGTGCGTGAAGAAACGTCTGTTAAGAAAAACGTTGCTTACCGCAGAAGCAAAAAAAAAAGTTGCCATATTTTGCTTTGTGTACTTGATCGAAGCGAGAGAATGTCGGCCCACAATTAGATAAATTATTCTGGTTATAATTTATTACTTAACGAATACTCGCGTTTAAGTAACAATTACTACATCGATTACCAAAAAAGTAGAATAAACAATCGTAGACATTACTCAACGGATTTTTCGGGAAATCTGTACCGCCATTAGGCCACTCTGAAGTATAAAATTATAAAGAAAGTCATAGCTGAATACCGTGGAATTGAGAAATTACAACCCAATCTGAGGCGACAACATTCGATCAATAATATTGCAACATGTCTCATATTACTAGCAATGGCCGTTAACCTGCCAGATCTAGCTTTTTACTCAATCAGCAAACAGATGTGGTTCTTATGACATGCAAAATACGGCCGAGATGTGGTCTCAATGATTTTCCCCGGGTTATTATTTAAATTCTAGACTGCGCTGAAAATATCCCTATGTTTTGAATATAGCAGAATCAGTGGATAATAATCGTTCAAGTAAGCCAATAAACCTGCCGCGAAACTACTGTATATCCTTCGAGGCGTCATACAGCCACGCAACGGCTCTACGCCGCGGCGTGGCCTGTCTAGAATGATCTGCAAATATAACGAGTCTGCGATCTCTATTTCTTTTAAAACGAAACCAACATTGTGAGCATTACAGCCCTTTTGTACTCGCGTGAACCCCCATTTACTAATGTTGCGTAAGGAGCCTGTCACACAAAACGTTGGTTGTTTTAATGATTAGCCCTGGCTTACTGCCTTTTGTATTCAAGTGTATAATACAGTTTGCGAGCACAGCATTGGGAGTAATAAAGTACACAGAGGATAAATGGGCATTGCGAAAATTCCGGGTAATATTTCGTACTAGCTCCCCAAGGAAACACAGACATCCAACCGAAAATTGGAAACATCCTACAATTCTTACAAGGTTGGATTCCAAGGCTGTTATGCATTCGACTGATGTCACTATTGTCTTTTAAGGCTGGCCAGAACGTGAGTATATGGTGGCTTGTCACCTCCATTGGTTTGACAACAAATCGAGGTACTGCAAATTGTAACGGTTTGAGCCAAACGTCGTAAACTGATAAACAAAGATAGGAATACAATCTTTCCAACGTAGCAGGGTGTGTAGCTGGCTCAGGGATAGGTTACTTTATGTTTATCATATTCGTGGCTTTTGCAACGCCCCTACTCAGGTGGTTTATGTAGTGACGATGACTGCTGCAACTAGAGGGTCAATGTAAATTTATGACTTTTCACTTTTGCTGCGTCTTCGACATACACACCAAAAATTCCTCACATACACTGTTCAGAACATTGGCTGGGCACTGGTGGTAAGAGCCATCGGACACTTTGTGCGAATTGGCTGCAACCATATTGGCTACGAACCCGGCCCTATCAAGCTGCGGTGACACCACAACCAGTCAGTCCCATCCCGTACCCACTATGCGGGATTCGTTGCTAAACAGGACGGCTGTCATAAAATTTCAAATATGTATTTATTTATTTATTTATTTATTTATTTATTTATTTACAATACTTTCAGGGCCAAAGTGGCACTACAGAAAGGAGTGGGGGTACAGATCTATGACATCCCACAATGGTAGTACATTGGTCAGAGTACATAGTATTATTACACACTAACAAATGAGGTTTCGTAGGGGCAGTCTTCAATTGGGAATGTTCTGAGATGGCAGCAGTGGAGGCGGGAAGATGGTTCCAGTCAACGCTGGTTCTTGGAATGAAAGAATCATTATAAAGGTTAGTGCGACAAGAAGGAACACCAACTTTGTTTACATGGTCTATGCGGGATGAAATACATGTAGGCGGAAGCATAAGCAGTTCTTCAGGTGAATGATATGGAAAAATATTTTTTGGAAAAGGCAAAGACGATCATATTTGCGACGTGCCGACAAGTCAGGCAGGCCAAGAACAGATTTCATTGCGGTGACACTGGCATTACGGCTATAGTTTGATAAAATGAAACGAATCGCACGATTCTGAATGGCTTCAATGGAATTGGGTGAGCGTGATTTTGCCGGATACCAGATTGCGCAGTCGTACTCTAAATTTTCGGACGAACGAGTGACTTATAAAGTGTTAATTTAACATCTGACGGCACGAAGTAGAAGTTCCGGCGCAAATACCCGAGCATGCGGTTGGCATTATTAGTTATGTATTCTACATGCATCTTCCTAGTAAGATCTCTCGTGATATGAAGCCCGAGATACCTGTAAGAGTCAACGGAAGAGAGGGGAATATTATTCAAACGATAAACATGCGGGTTGTTATGCAGCCTAGATATTCGCACGGTTTTACATTTAGTGATAGTTAGTTTTATAAGCCATTTGTCGCACCAATTCGAAATGCTGGTAAGATAATCGTGGAGTTCATGCAAATCATTGGGGAAGTTAATTTTGTGGTATAAGACACAGTCATCTGCAAACAGCTTAATGGATGAGTGAGTGACGCAGCTTGGAAGGTCGATAATATAAAGGAGAAAGAGAAGAGGCCCCAGGACTGACCCTTGTAGCCCACCGGAAGAGACAGGAGATGATGCGGATGAAAAACCATTAGCAATGACGTATTGCGTGCGGTAAGAAAGGAAACTTTTGGTCCAAAAAAGTACATTGTCATCTTATGTTTAGCTTGCTGATTTTAAGAATAAGTAAATCATGCGAAACAGAATCGAACGCCTTGGCGAAGTCGAGGAAAACACAGCAGTATCACAACCCTTGTTACATTAATGACGTTTCACACGATAGATATTTTCTGAAGCCATGTTGGCAATTACTAAAAAATGAATTAGACTCTAAGTACCTGATAAGATTGGAACACAAAATATGCTCGAACATTTTACAGGAAATACATCGTTAAAGATATAGGACGGTAGTTGCCAGGAAAATGTGAATCACCAGACTTGTGATTAGGAACCACCTTCCCTTTATCCAATCAACAGGAAGGGAACTTTGCTGTAAAGATTGCGCAAAAATTTTGGACAAAATGATGGCCGAGCACAGTTCTGTACATTTGAGAATTTTTGAATTATTCGAGTCGGAGGCCAGAATCACCGAGTTCCTATTGGTTACGGCGCATTCATACCCCCTAGAAATTACCGGTACGGACTAGAAAGACAGTACTCTTTCAATAAACAAAACTTCAAGGGAGCGAAAAAATGAGTTCCATTTAACCGGAGTTCCGCTTACGAGAAGAGACGTGCAAAAGAGGAAATGTATGTGCGTACACACTGTTAATATCATTTCACATAACTCTAAGCACCATTAGCTGAATCTAGCTAATAATTTCTCATAAAGCAAGCAAACTACAAGAAGGTTTAGGCAAAGCATTACAGAATGTTTGTTTGGTAACAATTACCCACTGTGGAAAAATGCTGCATCATTTTTTTGTTTGCTTCCTTGCAACACCATGTTCAGAATGCGTTATTTCTATTGATTTTAAGATTTGGACAATAGTTTCAGATCCTGGATCCTTCTGAAAAATTTTCTTAGATACTCCCCATCTGACTGTGCTGCAGGAAGTGTGGTATCTTCTACGGTAGTTTCTCTTGAGATTCACCTTACGGCTTATCCTCTCTGTCCTCTTAATCGCGCACCTTTGCAACAATGCTCTCGACTGTGTTCTGAGGGCAAGTGGCGACGTCCCTTTCGATGTGCACATACTCATCATAGGTCAGTGGGATTTCCTTTAAAGCGCTGCTCTACTACTTCCGCCCTCTCAATGGCATCTTCAGTGTCACATTCAGGCATATCCTGCAAGTTGGATGTCTAGTCACTTTAAAAAGTTTCCTGTATGCATGACTAAGTTTCTTATAGTGTTAGCAATCAACTGTCTCCAGGCATCACTAATGCGGTGAATGGCGGCAAGAATGTTCATTCGGTACTCCTTATTCTGGCTCATGCACACCTGCAGCCTCTTGAGGAGACCTCTGCGGAAGCGGGCTTTGTAAGGGTTTGACTAAATCCCTTATCTATGAGCTGCAACGCTGGTAACTAACAAGACGAACGACTACTAACGAAAACGAGGCTTACGAGGCTAAAAACAAAACAAAAACGAAACAGCCGGAACCGGAAAAAGCTGATGCTCATGGCAATAGGTTTGACAAGATATTTCATTTTCAGTTCCGTCTAGAGGGTGACGCGTAAATTTTAGTTAGGATTACCGAAAGTATTTCACGCGGTCTGAATACAAAAGCTACCAACGTACAAGCTTATTGTTTCGTTTAAGCTGCAATTCCGTTGAAACCAGTTCTGTTTATCGAGATTCTACAGTAATTCGTGCGAAGGGCCTCTACAAATAACACACGTACGATGTCTTTAGAGTTTATACTTTCTAAAACAGCAATATCTGTTTGGCATTAAATTTCAAACATTCTTTCACAAGAAAGACACATGCCGCTCAGTTTTGCGAGTGATCCTTCATAATATCACGGCATAAGAACCGCACCAAGTAAAAAATAACTTATTTCAAATGCAACAGGTATGCGGAACCTGAACATGTTTCTGGCTCTGACCCGCTGCTACAGCGCATACGGGTATTGTCCTAATTAGCTGAATTTTGTGTCAGACGTTCTCTTGCAATTTTATGTCATACGTTTACAAGATATCAGAGGCTTGTGTCACATGAATGGCCTGTCATGGATAAATCATGCGGGAAAAAATGCCCTTCAGCGCTCGGAATGTTATATATTTTCACCAGAGCACACCTCGTTCGCGTTCCGCCACAGATAACCGTGGTATCACTTGAGGAATTTATTCGAACTAGTGCACATTCATCTACAGGTTAACAACAACAAGAAAAAATGTTCAAGCCAATTCAGAAAGCTGCTGGAGAGAATCGTTTACGCGCGAGTCAGAGAGGCTATGCTCATGCGTTCCAGCAGAGGAGAACAAGTCGACCTTGTGAACGTTGAGCACCAGCTGCCGGAAATGCCCTAGTGGCTATAGTAATCTGCCGTTCTGTATATAAGCTGCAGTCACTTTGTAATATTTATTACCTTTGTTGTTATTCTGTAATTTACGTGAAGAGAAATGATAGTAGTTCGAAAATCCGTGGTTCTGGAGAGAGAAATCACATCTTAAGGCAATGGTCTACAGTGAAACATAGTAAAACAGCGCGACAGAGGCTAGACAAAGAATAGGACACACATGACTAGTCGACTCAGCCAACTGAACTTTTTTGAAGAAAAAGGCCAGATAGGAACATACGCAAGCATTACAGCAAATTGGGTTAATTTTTAACTACATAAAATTATTAAGCCTCACAACGAATTAAGCGGCTATTGCGTGAAAAGCCATTTCATGTCGACTTTCCAGGCCACCTCATTACTAGACGGGAAGGCAAACCAACACTTGGGTAGGCAGGTTGGAAATAAGTAATGAAAAAAGCTATAACCTACCACTCCAAATTAAGCACCACAGAAAACAAATAAAAGAGAAAGGCCGCTTGAAACAAAGAAGAAAAACTAGAAGACAAAAACGCTACCGGTAGTCGGAATCGAGCATTGGTCCCTTGCGTTATAAAGATTGCGTCTACCCGATTGCCCTGTAATCACATTTGAGGCGCGCAGCATTTCCTTTGGGTTCGTAGCACGGGCGTTGGCTTTGGACTTCGGCTGATTGATGTTGAGTTTGACCTCGGCACTTGGGAGTTTGGATTTTAGACTTGAGGTGGGTTGACTGTGGATTTGGTATTAACTTAGTTTGCGTAGAGAAAACTTCTCATTTTACCATCTTTCTGTTAAGAAAGCGTCAGACCACAGAAGAGCCAAGTTGGACACACTTATCTTCTGCATTCTCCATACACCATGCTTCAAACACCTCACGGATGGACTGATCCTTAAAGCAGAGCAATACGTAGGCCTTTTCTAAACGTGCAACGCAGGGTGGAACGTCCAGGCCGCAGCGGCAATGGTCGGCTAAGTGACCGCCCGCAGCGAGCGCTTGAACAGCTGTATAGTGCTCTCGTGGAATGTCATTAACGCAACTACCTGTCTTCCCTATGTAACAATTTGACGACGATTATGGCCCTTTGTACATAACGCCCACTTTGCAATAAGAAATATAGTGGAATGCCTCGTAGATGCTGGCTTCCCTCGGGTAGTAATGACATTGAAGGTAATCCGGATGAGGTTCACGCGAAAGAAGTGCATCCACGGGAAAAAGGTGTCCCTTGGTAATAATGCCCACAGTAGATGAACACAATTTGCCCTCTGTGGGTCGAAAAGAAGTTCGCAAATTCGTAGAATTCGCAAAAAGGCATGCTTGTTTAGCCTTCAGCACGGTCATGCGCTTCGTCCACGGCAGAACGCGTTGTGCAGTAACAACCAAAAATCTATGGTGTGGGACGTTCACTATAACGGTCGCCGCACTATGGATGAAGTATCAGATCATTTACTTGCTGGAGAACACAACAGTGCATATTGCGGTAGTGAAACTCTGACCTTGGCTCGCAAGTACCTAGAAGAACTATACTGTGACTCTGTGTAGACTGGTTCGCAATTGAAGTCGAGTTCCGTCAGAAGCCCATATTTTTTTTCAAGCTCACCTAAACTTAATTTCTTGTTAGATGTATTCTTGTTCACTTAACCTTGTGTGTTTGAAAGCCTGTTATAACTTAGACCATTTGGTAACAGTAAAGGAACAAGTTCTTTCGGTTGTACTTCTACATGCCTCCATTTGGCAGAAAGTGGCTACATTTAAAAAACGTAGATTTAAAAGTGGAAATTACGGAAATTAATAGATCTTGGCAACTAATTCAGGCATCAGACATCTTAACAAAACGGCGCTGTCTTTTTATAACAGCGGCCTAATCTGTTTACATATATGAATATCGGGAACCTTTCGGTTTTTGTACACTGTCCTCTGGTTTGGAAAAAAAGGTGAAGCTCGTTTGGGTTCTACACGCTCTGTTGTGCTGTGGCATGAGTATTCCGCAATTATTAGCAAGCCAATATTGGTTCAGCACCTCGAGCTGCCCCTGGGAATCGTTTTTAAAAATATTATTGAAGCACATACTGCAAACCCGAGGTCTAGTACGTAGGGTTACAGAGTGTAAACATCACAGATACCGACAGTTAAAGATACTACTATGCGAAAATTTTCCTAGGGGGCAACTGCATGCAGATCTGTTTCTTGAGCTGGTGGAGTGTCTTCTCGGCAGCTTACCCAGCGTTAATGTGCTTCTGGGTGGACATGGTGGAAAAATTTAACTCAGTTCCAAAAAGAAGAAATTTTAAGGCTGCTGCGGGATGTAACTGAAAAACCCAGAGGTGTTTGCCAAATGTCCGAATTAGCAGTTTAGGTATTTCTATCTATTAAGTCTGAGCGATTTTTAAGTTAGGCAACATGCACGGTACATACAAAAAACACCACGTGACGTGCCGCCTTCGACGTCTTGATTGCAGTGCTCCCAAACGTTTTTCGCACAAACAGCCAAAGGCATGCTGCCGGTTAAAAGGCGCTAGGGTAGCGACGTGTGCGTTGGCTGTACCATTTAAGCCAGCGATGTGCTTCTCTCGCCACAGTTGATCGTAGCGATAAGCAGACGCAGCTGTTATCGATTGTGCTGCTGGCAGCAACAGGTTCGTCATCTCCATTGCCACTTTTGAAATGGTACCGCAGCTAAGGTTTTACCGGGGAACGTTTGGGAGCACTGCAAGCACGACGCGCAAGCGAGCATTGCACTTGGTGTTCTCTTATATTTTGGGCGCATCTTCAGCAAACTGAAAAACACTATTGGTTACTAGATAGAAAGGCAGAAACGGTTTATTCGGACGTTTTGTAAGGCGCTGTGCAACTCTCTAACTGGGATTGCTTGCCTAGCTTGATTGGTTCAGAAAATGGCTAATTAAAATTGGCTAATTACATAATTAGGCAACATACAAAAATTGCGTAGCATAATACATACCAATGTGAGCAGCATGCATTTGGTCGCGTCGTGTTAGAGCGCGTCGGCTTATTTTTAAACACTAGCTAAAGATAGCTCAAACACCCTGTATATAGAGCAACAAGGTTACACAGCCAAGAAAGTCAAGGGGAATGGGGTAGGTCACTCATTCTTCTTTAAAGGGATGTAGTTTTTCTTCAGGCAGAAAATGGAGAAAAACATGCCTGCCTGCTGGGATCCGAACCCATGACCTCCAGAATACGCGTCCGTTGCAATAACAACCGTGCCACCGGCGTGGCAATGCTACCGTCCACTTTCTTGGGTGCTTATGTTAAGGTAATTGCTTCCTGCGCTTGAGGGTGCTAGCCTACCACATTTTCCCCCTTGATTCCTTGGCTTTCTGGACTGCCTACCCTTATTTCTGTCTTCATTCAACGAGCTCCCAATTTCCGATTTTGATTTGCTACATGCATAGCGAGCATCCCTCTTCTGGCAGGCTCGGGGCCATAAGTAGCTTATTCGCCATTGTACACCCACGTGTTTTGGGAATACTATACACTACAAACTTGCAAACTGTATTCTCAAATTTTACCCTCGCGAGCACTGACGGTCGGGGAAAATCAAGACATCAGCGATAGATGAACGGCGCATTTTTATTCAGCAAAAATAAGGAGGCACGTGTAGAGCGATCCTTCAGGGTTCTTGACGGATAAAAAATGTAAGTTTTACAGCGATGCTGTTCGCCTATAGTTGCTAGGAAATTTTCGTGTCGTAAACAAGAAGCCTAGGCAGGACCCAGCCGTTCTCACATAAAACGCCGAGCCTATGCGTCAGGCTAATCACGCATACAGCAGATCGAGCTCAGTATTTGTTAAAAACCACAAAACAAGCAATATGGGTGACAAGGCGCCTGTGAACAATGGAACTATCCCCACTCCCACCATGTGGTCCGGGCAAATATTATGTTTGCAGATCATATTTGAAGGCTAGGCAGGATTACTGTCACTAAATGCAGCCGTTCTTGCCCAAGACAGAGAGCGCATACGTCGGGCTGTATTACGACAGTTAGATCTGTCGTAATATGTGTATGGGAAATATCGGTTTTAGAGAATGGGTTGGGGAAGGTGTTTGACTGTAGTCGTCTCCACGCGATCGACTTCCATCTGTGGAGGGAAAAGTGTGGTGCAGGGTACTTGAGGCGGCTCAGCCTGTAGGGGTGCGTAATCTCCCAGTACGTGACCAGCCTCTCTCTGCTTCCAGTAAACGTAGGTCCTATGCCTCCGTCGGGGTAAGCCTGGTTGCTAAAACCTTGGGCTACCTCGTGAGCCAGTTCATTGCCCGGCAAGGTCGAGTGCGCTGGTGTCCAGACAACGCGAAGATGCCTGCATCTGTGGCCTATAAACGTTGAAAGGATTTTGGCCGCTTGCAGGGATATTCGTACAGCCAGGAAGTTTCTTATTGCCCTCTTGGAGTCAGACACAATAATTTTGGCTTGTGTGCTAACTATTGACCGCGCAATAGCCGCTTCTTCCGCTACCTCAGGGAACGTCGTCAGGAGTGTGACCGAGGTCACTGCGTGTGCTTCTGGTCTGCCATGGCAACGGCGGCCTCCGGCCGGTCCTGATAGTCCGCAGTATCAATATAGAGGAAATGTAGGTTCCCACACAGCTGCCGGTGAAGTGCTGAAGCTCTGGAGGTTCTTCTGTCTTGATGATGGCCTGGGTGCTGTATTTCGTGGTATGGGAGAACCAGCGATGTATGATAGGGTGCTGTCATACAGAGAGCATTTGATGCCGCGTTGAGAGTGGAAGCGTATGCGCCAGAACCTTAGGTTGGTGCGGCCTATCCCGCTGCACGAGAGCCTGTGCAGCCGCGCCATCCTTCCTGCTTCTACTAGATCTTCCAGGGTATTGTGCACCCCCATTCCTTTGATGCGCTCTGTGGATGCGATGATGGGTATTAGTACAGCTTGCTTGTATGCTTTCCGAATGACGCACTGAAATTTCAGTCTTTAGGTCCTCTCGAAGTACACAAAGGAGCCACGTATATGATGCAACTTATAATGTGAGCATTAACGAGGAACAGTAAATTCGCCTCCTTGAGGCGGGGTGTTTGCTATGCGGGAAATAAGTCGGCTGTTTTGCTGCGCACTAGATCTCAATTTTTACAGTGGCTGGGTTGGTTCCGTTTGCTTGAACACGAAGGCCAAGGACGCGAATGCACTCGACGCGTGGACACAGGTTGCCCTATATATACACTTGAATGTTTACAAACGTCTTCCTTTTTTCTTTCCTGTTTAGGAGGTTGGTAAAAAAGGATCTCCGATTTTTGATGGGAGCGGGCAAGACCTCTCGAAGTGATGTAGGCGTAAACTGAATCGGGAGCTTGTTGCAGCCTTTCCTATGGGTTCTCGTCACTTCCTGCAGTTTCCCAGAGGGTAATATCATCTGCGTAGAGGCTATGCTGGATTCCCGAGATAGCCTCTAGGGGTGGAGGCAGCTTGATCATGGCGATTTTGAATATGGAGGGTGACAGTACGGATCCCTGTGGTGTGGCCTGACTACCTGTAGGAATAAGCTCCGATTCCAATCCTCCCAGGGTTAAACTTGCCGTGCGATGAGACAGCAAGTTCTTGATGTATGTATAGGCGCGGCGCCCGACTCCATGCTCGGCTAGATTGTACAGAATGGCATCGTGTCTGACGTCAAATGCATTGGTGATGTCCAGTCCAAGTATAACTCTTGTTAAGGTCCGAACCTTGGATGTTGTCCAATACCTGGTGTTTTAATTGTCGCATAACGTCTTTTGTGGACAGCTTGGGCCTAAACCCCACCATCGTGTAAGTAAACAAGAGAGAGAAGGCTCTTTATAAGAGAACAAAGCCGAGATGTGTGCCGGACTTTCGCCACTGACATGAGGAAACGAGTGGTTTGTCTTCATGTGCTTGTACAACCTATTTAGCACCACGTGTACCAGAAGCTTGCCCAGGCAAGACGTCAGCGAAATGGGACGTAAGTTCTCCAATTTGAGTTCCTTGCCCGGTTCGGTATCATGGAGATCTTCGCAGTTTTCCAGGCCGGTTGGATTTGTCCTCGTTCCCAGCCCTTTTTCACGTACCGTATGAAAGCCGCTATGAAACAATCGTCAGGTTAGTCAGCAGTTTATTCGTGGCTCATCTGGGCCAGGTGCCGATTTGGTCCGGAGGTTTGTTAGTGCAACTCGGATTTCAGCTTCTGTTAGAGGTCTGTCGAGTTCGGCATTTTTCAGTCCCAGTGTATTCAGGCAACGGTTCTGGGTCTCCCCCTTCAATTTAGACGTCCTTAATAGTTTGCAAAAGTTGCTGCTCATCACCGCCATATGTTTGTGGGAGAGCGAGCAGGTTACTTCGTCGTACCGGTTTACCTCGGTTTGGTTCTATTTCTCAACGTAGTATTCCACGTACTGACTTTCCGCTTTCGCAATCCATGCGGTCACATACAGTATGTAATTGCTTATTCGTCAGATAATTAGTCCGTGCTTCAATTGCACGATTCAGTCTTGCTAATCTCCTTCAAAGAGGACGATGCAGTTTCTTCTTGAGGAGCCACGCCTGGATGTTGGCTTTAGCCTCCCGAATGCGAATAAGTCCGGAGTCAGCCTGCCATAACTCGGCTTTTTCGTGTATAATGTGTGTGGACAGGTCAACATGGCTTTGTAGCTCCGAAACCCACGCATCCAAGTCTTCGATCTCTGCCCTATCTGGTTCGACATTTGCTTCTCGCAATTTGCGGAATGTGTCCCACTTGGCAATCATACGCGTCGGCCCGTTGATGTAGCTGGTGTGGTCGGGATCATCGTTTCGATTTTGTAATGATCACTTCCGAGATTTCTACGCATGTTGTTCCGATGGCCTCCTTGTCCCTTGTGACACTGTTACCCACCCTTGTAGGCTATCATGGGTCAGTGAGCAGGGTCAGTCTTAATGAGTGCGCATGTTCCCATTATATTCTTCCTTTTTGACGTCTCTGGGGTATCCTTAGGGCGGTTGGGGAGAATTAAAATCACCGAGGACAACCACAGGTTGACGTTTGGCTAGGTCCATGGTTTCCTGAGAAGCTTGGAGAAGGAGTGTGTGTTACTATGGCTGCTACATACATTTCAACCACAAAGACTACCTCCTCCTTATTTCCGCACAGAAATAATTTCACTTAACACTTTTTCTGCTTCATCGATGTCCCTTCAATGCTGCATGACCGGGATGTTTCTTCGAATGAGGTTTGTAACTCCCATACGCTTCTTCCTGTAAGCCGGCGAGGGGGTGGAATTGTATGGGCTAAAGCCCGGAAGCCTCGCCTGGCCATTAGTTGGTTGAAGCGCTATAGCATCAGGGTTGTTAGGTGGGATCAGGTTGATGTGTACTTGAAATGTCCTTGTTTGTTTTTAAAACCTCGGCTGTTTTTCGACATTTTTAATTGTGGTTCTGCTCCTTGACGGTTGCCAGTAGACTGAGAATCTTTTGGTCCATCCGCTACAAAATTAGGGGCACATGAACATTTTTGTTGTCTTTTGTGGGCTAGCGCTGGATGTAGTTTGTTGCAACCGTGTGATGGTGTCTTCTATGGCGGCAAATTTGGCGCCCCAGGCTTCCTGCATCTTAGTGAAGGTGCCTGCTAAGGGAGTAAGCATGTTGCCAATTTCGATTATTTGGACTACAAGGTTATTGTCCAGATTCAAGAGGTCTTGCTGTTGGGCGGTGCCCGGAGGAACATTCGCGGCTTTCCTTTTAATTGGAGGAGGGGCGTTTTCGGAGGCGCCCACGCTGTTGGCAGTTGGTGGAGAGGGGTTTGTAGGAAGTTATTTGCTGCAGTTATCTGATTACGCTTTCTTATAGATATTTTAGCTTTGAGCTGTGTGTTTTTTTTAGTAACCAGTTCTACGGTTTGTCGAATGCGAGTGATTTCCTCGCCTGGAAGGGGTGGGGCATCATTTTTTTCGTACGCGTTTTTTTGTGTGCTGTGTTACCCTTAGAGGCCGCCTTTGCCCAACTCACCTTACTGTCGAGGCTGCCTTCAAACTTGTTTTCTGAGATTCCGAGCGGGAGGCGCTTCGTTGTTCTCTTACCCTTCTTCGGGACTGGGACCGGGAGCGTCATCCAGCTCCCTCCGTGTTGTGAGGAGATGCAAACAGTGCGAAGGCTTCTGAGTGTTCTGTCTGTTTTTCTGTGGTTTGGCGACTCCACTGCCGCGACGTTGATGCTGCAGGCCTTGTTGCTGTCGGAGCCTCTGGCGCTGCCTCAACGCGTAAGGTGTGTTGTAGCAGTGTTTGCACTTTTTCCCCCTGTAGGATGTCCTTTCCAAACAAGGCACACTTCACGACACACTCGTGTTCCTCGATTTGATTTGCAAGACCACATGCGGCGCTGAAGAAGTTGTGTGGGTACAGCCAGACGTCCATGCGATGTCAAACTTTGGCGCACGCTGCGCATACTTTGTGTTTCTTTTTGTGGAGGAGACACACCTATCCTGCTCCACGGTAGTGCACAAAGTACGGCACTTTTGTACCCGCAAATGCTATAATCACCTAGTTCGTCTTTCCCATTCTTCTGGTGTGCAACGCTCCTGGTTATCTGGCGTGCAACGCGCTTGGTTTCGTCGAGTAGATGGCCCCCCTAATCATCGTAGGGGGGCACCCAATTTGCCCCACACCTTTACTCAATCGAACATGTCCCGTGGGGTTATCACCACGTATTTGTTTTCACGCAGCCGTAGAACCCTCATGTTACGTTCCAAAAGCAGTTTACAGATCTGTCGACTGTTTCTGTGCCTTAGAGAGAACGGAAGTTCTTTCGTCACGTTGTGCAATTGATGCCGCACCCACGCTGGATGTTGTTCCCCTTTCCGATGTTACACATGGAAGTAAAAATTTATGCCCAGAAATCTTTACTATGTGTTCCAATTCCACTTTATTGAAAGAAAAATTTCATAAGGATTTCACGCCTTTGGACTGCGTTTGACCGTTAGGCCTTTAGTGGGAAGAGGTCGGGTGTTGCCGGGGGGACCGGAGGGGGGCGCTATCGTATCACTTCGCCCCCCTAATCAAGAATACTGCGCACGCCTATGGCACCCACCACATGTCTTGCGCCGGGGGACGGGGCACCCGCTTTATTTCTTCTTTTCTTACGTACATTTAAAAATGATTAATTCACTGACCATAGTAAAAAAACGCCTGACCATTCCCCTATGCCTCCTTGGGTGTTGTAGACTGACGGCCTTTGTTGATATATATATACAAATATATATCGCACCAGACCGGTATTCTGGAGGTCGTGGGTTCGGATCCCACCTGGCGGGCCTTTTTTTTTTTTTTTTCTTCGCTTTCTTTCTTTCTTTCCAAATTGTTTATCTGTTTCAATGACCTGCCACAACCTCCCCTTTGCTTTCCGAGGTTTTCTTGACTGCCAACCGTTATTTCTGTGTTATTTCTACGAGCCCCTCATTTCCTATGTCTGATTCGCCAAGTATATATATATATATATATAATATATATATATATATATATATATATTAATACAGGAATAAGGGTGGCAGTCAAGAAACCTCGGAAAGCAAAGGGGAGGATATGGTAGGTCATTGAAACAGATAAAGAATTTGCAAAGAAAGAAAGTGGAGAAAAAATGCCCGCCAGGTGGGCCAGGCATTTTCTCTCCACTTCTCCAGCTGCCACGATTTACTATGAACCCTATATCATTTCATCTCAGCCCAGTATCAATATCTGCGGCAACACAAGGATATTTACCGAAATCCAGCTTCGCAAGAAATGTGTCCGGAGTTGTTCCTTGTCCTGTGCTAAGAGAGAAATTCTTCCTGAAAAATTAGAACTATTATTTGAAAGATATTATAACACGAAACGTAACTTAAGAGTGACATACGGAATCCCAGGATTTACGGCAGGCTACACACATAAACACGAGGTGTTTACATAGCAGTTCAATGTATTCCAGCCCATTGGGAAACAACTGGCAATGGGAAGGCGGATATTGCTGCGTCCATTGCGCATAACCATAGTGGATGGGCAATATCCATTACATTCTCAAGGAAGGATGCATCTGTCCTTGCATCTCGCGTGGCATAGAACATGCAGCCAGCAACCCGGGATTACATATCACATAATTATGCGCCGCTATTTTCCATTGAGCCAAAATGCTATTTCAAAATGCCACCAGGACTCTCCAAGCGTGTAGAAGCAATTCTACATCGCATGCGGTTGAATGGAGGAAACACGCGCAACTTCTTCTATAAGATGAAACGAACTACATCGCCTTTCTGCTCCTCACTGCAATGCGCGAGAAACACTCCAGCACTTGCTTAGTGAATTAGCTCGATTTATCGCTCAAAGAGTATCCACGCAGTGTCTTTGGGACTGCCGCTTTCCGTGGACATTCAAAGTACGTCTTAGACCCGTGGGCGTGTTCCAAACGTGCTTCACGGGCTACAAAAGCTCTGATTGAGTACGTGTAACACGCACATCTAGACCAGTCTCTATAAATAACTCAAACGTCTCTGTGGGCATCAAGTTCAACATTATCACCATCATCAAACATACTGAGCGGCGCAAATACACAACACACAAGAAAGAAGACACTGGACAGGCGTCTTCTTTCTTGTGTGTTGTGTATTTGCGCCGCTCAGTATGTTTGTAGACCTCAACCAACACGCCCAGAAACACGTTCTCTTCTCTTATCACCATCATGTTCGTCACGTCACAACTGGCGTAGCAAGTTATACATTTTATCCCGGCTAACATCGACAGACCTAATTGAAGATCGTTCTCTCTACTCTCTCTCTCTCTCTCTCTGTCTCTCTCTCTCGAGGTGTTTTTCTTTAACAAGCCTTTCAGCAGAAGCCCTCCCACTTGCAACCGTTTCCGTGCAAGCATGCTGCACGGAGCGCGAGGGTCATATTTTGTACTTTTAACAGCGTGCACACTTGCCACATGTGGACGATTGCAGGCGTTTTTGCATAACAGGGTGCTGGTGCGTGATAACTTTCAGTCCTTGTTTATTATTTGTTTTTTTTTTAGAGAAAACTGGAGCACGGACCCTTGTGGAGCCTTGATCCCTGACTGATGCCCCTTCACCGAGTGGCAATAGCGTGCGGGGTCATATGTACAAAAAGCACTGTACTGGGAACAAGTTAAGAATGGCAATAGCTCATGTGCGGTATAACTCCGTCTAAGCGACGGACTCAGATGTCAACGGGCGCTCGCGTTTTGGAAGGAGGTTGCTATGAACGCGCGATATCGTCTGCCTTTTCTCAGGTTGTTTGTATCTCGTCGCTGCAGTCATTTATAAGCATACTAAGTAGAAAAAATTGCGGAAACGGCTCGTTCCGTGTGCAAAACATTCCCAGAAACGTACTACGTGCGCCCGGTGGAGTAACACCCGGCTACGCTGATTAGGCACAGCGGCAACTTCCGTTGTCGTTCTTAAGTTGTTTCCAGGTATAGTACTTAGTGTAGTCCTGCAGCTGTCTGCTGAAAACTGAATAAAATGTAGTATAGAAATGCACTTGCAGTCAGTCGCATGGGACGCGCTGTTTTCGTATATTGTGCACCAGAAACATAACAAAAAAATGGACGCCATGCCACCTTGCGAAAGTGGATGTCCTGCGCAGCTGTTGTACACCGCTACACATGCTGTCGCGGTAGAGGATGAAATGTTCCTCGTTGCCTGGACAGGCTTGTCGCTTGCACTCAGCTTCCCTGGCGCCATATGCCGGGTAGCGACGCATGCGCTCGGCGTCTTGGGCGAGAGCTGCAGGGGCCTTTGTAGCGTGGAGCATGCGTTCGCCCTCGAAGGACTTGAACTCCCCATCTCCTTTCCAGAGCAGCTGCAAACTTAATCTTTAGCAGAACACAGAGGGGGAGCGGTTGGAAGTCAATGGAAGAGGCATTCGTCCTGCAGGGGACCTGAGTGATGATGATAATGATGATGAGGCGGTTCCCATTGTTCACCGAGGCCTTGTCATCCATTATGCCGTTTCAGTTTTGTTATGTAGTTGTTTCGTTACAGGAATACCGAGCTTTATGCTGCACGCCTGATCAGCTTGACACATGCGCTCGGCGTCTTGGGCGAGAACTGACAGGTCCTGCCTGGGCTGTTTCTTTACGACACAAAACTTCCCGGCCAACAAGACGCTAACAGCTTCGCTGCAAAAAAAAGTACGACTCATTTTGTAAGATACCAAAGCTCATAAGGTTTTTAGTGTACTGCAACGCCGAAACACAACACAAGTTCTGAGGATATAGTGGCTTACTTGAAAGTAGAAATTGGAAATTTTGCAGAATCAATTTGCGCTCCCCATAATTTGAGCCATACACGATAGACTTTTCTAACAGGACGTATTTATTAGGAATTTTCTAGAATCAATTACCAAACAACATGTATTGCTGAACTTTGTTTTGAAAAAAGAGAATTTATTATCTGTGTGCTACCTGAAATAGTTCGCGCTTGTATATCGCATTGGTCAAAATTGTCTGTGCCAGTTATGTTCATTTGCTGTCACATGGTTTTGAGTATTATAAAAATTGATATAATAAATTACTCAGAAAATTTGTGCAAATATACTCTCTGTGCTTTAAGAAATGAATGCCTCACAAAGCGTTCCTGTGTAGGTAGATATTGGGCCAGTCTTAGGAAGTTTGGAGCCTTGTTAATAGCTTCTGCAGCAACAAGAGCAAGTCCATCAACCATTTGCGCTAATCCACATAGGCTGGGTTAGGGCGGTTGACAGCGGGGCGAGACAAAACAGAGAGGTGTACACAATCAAAGAACTGGGTGTTTTGTGTTTTAGATATTGGCGCTCTTGGCAATGTCTCCTATCAAACAAATTTAAAAATCTAGTGAATTGTCTACTTACACGTAGAAATGTTATATCGCTTCTCTCGAGTGTGAGTTCTTTACAGCGAAATATGGATATTAGTAGTGAAATAAGTTGAAATATTTTATCCTCCTTAAGTTTTGCTTTGTTTCATTTTGCCAATAATGTAAATTTATACCCTTATGGCTATCAAGCTGTCTTATATTGCTAAATATATTTTTCTGTCGAAGACGCAAAGCCTACTCCCGAGTTTGTCTGTTTAAGCTATTTTTATTCAGATTTCTAATGTCTTTTGCTGCCCTTTTTGTTTGTCTTCGGTTTTCGTGGAGATGTATGAGATGCATACTTTAATTTTGTCCCATCATATATGTGAAAAAATTATTTTTTTCAATTGCAGGGTGGTATACGTTTTTGATCAATTTCGGTGTGTTTTGTTTGTATTTCGAACTTTCTTTTTCGAAATATCTGTGTTTAATCTTCTGTTTTGTGGGAGATATATATGATGCATATGTTCGGTTTTGTAAAATGATTTCTGTGAAAATTTACTTTTTCGATACATTTTATCGTTTGGTTTTTCGAATGCCGGTGCGAGCAAGTACGTCCATTGACTATGTTATGACAATTAAAGGTGTTACTTCCACCAAATTTGCATTTTTGTATAAACTCAGGGCGTTACACTGTGGGAAAACTCGGCAAAGAACGTTACGCACTAATACAGGTGACCCTTCTTAACTCGAACTCCAAGGGGAAGAAAATTTGTTAAAATAATCTTGACTTCCAAATGCCGGACTTCATTTGATTAGCTGCGCTATTGGGGGAGACGAGGGGGCGTACTGCATTCTCTTCAGAAGCACCTGTTCAATATCGTCATCAGGAATGGCATACAAAATGGACAGCGTGAGATGGGAATCCAGAGATTCTGTCCGCTCTTCGGTATACGAGATGCTGTTTGCAGGCAGTACCGGAACGTAACACCCATGCCGAAAGAATTGGAAGAAAAGCATATGGATGAGTTTCACACTACAGTCTCCGATCCGACGAAACAGTCAATTGGGGTCACATTCTAGGTTTCGTGACAGCCCGCACGTAGGAACAACGCCGGCAATGTCAAGCTGCATGGTACGTAGGCGAAACGCGCGTGCTTGCCCAGAAGTACTATACTACCAGTGAGCATGCGCGAAAAGAAAGCTGAGTTGGAGAGCAGTAAGGAGCAAGAGCAAACTGAATGTGTAAATCTTTCATCTCCGAGTAACACGTGTTGGTGACGTCCATACACTGCCGCCCGAGAAGTGCACGTGAAGTGAACACGCGCCAAGTGTACTGGCGCAAGAGAAAAAGGAACGTCTGGCTCTTTCGCAGCCGGGATGCGACGTAGCAACTACTGGTGTGAGTGTGCATGCCCCATTTTTGTTCGCTTGAATCGCGCTTGTGGGGCTCCGGTGCAATATAAAGGGGAGAGAGAAGGCGTATACGGAGGACGCCTCCACGAACGCCTCCGTCTGCCGCCGCCGTGCGGCCAACACTGAGGAATATCGGGCCCGCAACGCCCAGCGCAAGCGTGAACTTTAGGCTGACTTCTGGGTGATGGTTTTGCGTCAGCGCCGGGACCGGATTTAATTAAACATTGTCATAAATCCAAGCCAAACGTGTCATTCCCCTATTGGTGAGCTTGCCAATTTTTGTGATGGAGGACCCCCCTTGCACCTCGCGCTAGACCTTCGTACGGATGGAAAACATCGGTTGCGGAACGTCGAGAAGATATATTCCAGTCAAGCAGGAAGAAAGCGAGGACAGGCACGAACTGCAGAGACGGGGTAGAAAGCAAACACCGCTGATATTTTTACAGGGAAGCTCGAGTGTTCTCGAAGTCAACAAAGAAACAACAGCAAAAAAAAAACCTTGACAAAATATTGTTTGTTGTGGACGAAAAGATTGATCCAAGTGTTTCGGGCTACGGAAGAAACGGAAACACTGAAAGAACGAAAATCCAGGAAAGCCTTTAGTGGCAGTAACTATGACGGCTACCACCGTGTTTTGGGACAACAAATCACTACTGCGAGCGCTCAAACACCACGACGTATCCGCATTGAAGTACGAGAATGGCTGCTTACTCTACTGCATGCGGTCCTTGTTAGTTGAGACTCTCATGCAGCTCGAGTATAGTCATGGACAATTGAAATACGAGCCGCGGAACGCAAGGGCGGAGGTACTGGGGTCGACACCTGGCGGCTGCCGTGAGGAAGACACGGACACGCGCAGTGGAGACGTCTGAAGCGAGGGTGCGTGTCCCACTGCGATATGCTGCCGTCTTTTCGCTCGCATACATGCCTTGTCGATATGCTGCAAGAGTGCTGAAATCACTGCAAGTACTACTGCCATCGCAGCTGAAGGTCTTGGCCGTGCTGAGAGCAATGCTGTGCGTAAGTGCTTGCTGCTGCGGCCAGTTCTTGTGTGGGAAACGCGCGCGCACTCTCGCAAGGCATATTGAGTTGATTATGCTTTTTTGAAGACAACCAACGCACAGAAATTGAAACAAAAAAAAGCATGCTGCCTAACTTCTGATGACAGTGCAATATATTGCGTTCGTGGTGCAGTGGCTCAAGAATTGAGCAATGAGCTGGCCGCCCAGAACGCACCTTTATTTCTCGCAGTCCAGGCTCAGGCACTTCGCGGATTCGGTGCTTGAAGCAAGCAATAAATTGCCACCAGAATTTATCCCCAAAGATATATTAACTGCAAGTATTGTGTGTGCTGGGATAACTACTGGTAGAATTCTAATATTCACAAAAATTAAAAGTTTAGGCAGCTCCAAACATTCTAAGGCCAGTTGCCCTTGCATAGCAATGTTGTTGGCCCGCTTTTTTTTTCAGGCACATCAGTGCTTGTAGAACCCGAGCGGGAAGCTCTGTACTTGATTTTGGGCGTTACCCAGGTTTCCATCGCTAGTTGCTAATGTTAGTGCACCAAACATGCAAACCTATGTCGGCAGTGTCAAGCCGGCACAGACTGACGAGCGGGAGCTTGTGTGCTCGTGAGCACGCAGTGCCCGCAGTTAATCTTGCGCAGCATCCCTAACAGTTGTTTTCAGCGCTCTTGCGGCGTAGCCACAAGGCAAGTATGCGAGTGAGGAGAGGGCAACGAAATGCAGTGCGATAAGCACCCTCGCTCCAACTTCTCAACTGCACATGTCCGTGTCTTTTCCACGGCCGGTGCCAAGTGACGGCACCGGTAGCTTCAGCCGTGCGTTCCGCGTTTCCTAGCTTAATTGTCCATTACTGCACACAAAAAATACATACCCCGTAAAAATCCTGAAGTTAATCCCTGATCCCATGGCTATTACCCTTATTTGCATCTTTATTTTATTGTGCGTTATGACTGTGTTTTAGAAACTCCGCATAGTCTTACGTGCGGTTGTGCGGATTTTGTGAACATTGTGCCTGTCAAACCGTACCTCACAACTTGGGAAACACGGCTTCTTTGGCTTCCTTTATCAGCTAGACTCACCCAGTGGGACACCCTCTCGGTAATTTGGCCCAAGTGTAACTCACTTGTCCTGGCCATCGCGACCCCCGAAAATCAAGGTAAAGGTGGCGGTGTGTGCATCCGCATCGAAATGTGTGCGCTGGCCGACAAGGCAGTCGAGGTCCTCGTCTTGATCTGGATAGAAAATGGCACTGGCAAATTCAGTAATTCCCATTACCTGAAATATAAAAGAAAATGTTTGCTTCCATACGGGGCTTTGGGAGAACGTCTGCCCGGAGAAAAATTGCCCATGGCGCTTTGCCTGGATCGGCATGTTTGGAAACACTCGTATAACCAGTAAATTTCACACAAGTTACTAACAAGGCATTTTTCCTTGACAAGCCTGGAACCTTCATTTTGTGTAGCATGCGGCGAAGCCACTACGTGTCTGCGTGTGAGAAAGAGAATAAATCTTGTAATCAGTGTAGGCGCTGATTTCAGGTGCTTCGCCTGGTTGTGGGCAACTCTAGTCATCGATACCCAGTCTGCGGCTTGAATTTCAGGCCCTCTTCAGCAAGTCTTGCCTGGATGAAACGTAGAACTCCGCCAGACAAGCCATCCACTGCTCGTAACTTGGAAGGGGGATTGGGGATTGGTCGGCGGTTTGTTGCCATTCGTATGCGTGGTGGTACAGTGTACCAGACGTGCGGCAGAAACTGTAGAGGGGGATATTGAGTGTTTGAGCATGGTCGAGGGTGCTGTGGGGACAGGCAGTTGACCGTAGTCCTATGGGAAGGGTGGGTAAACTGATTATACATTATATACCTTATATTTGCAAGGTCAGCAGAGCTCGCCCCGCCCCGTGGCCGAGCAACGGACTCTTAAAAAGGACATAGACATCACCCCTTACAGTATGCGATTCCTGCCAGCGATGAAGAACTGTTCCGTGACATATGACCATTTCGTGCTGATAGGAGTGTTTAGCTTATGGAAGTGTCGCATGATTGACCGCCATGCCGAGGAACCTCGTGGAACTAGGTCAATTTTTCACGAACAATGTGCGCTTGTGTACAGTGTCTATGCGGCGCAATCGCAGCCGCCGGACTGGTTGCATCTTCTTGAAGGGTGTGTGTGCCTGCCTGACATTTAAAATGTATTAGTGAATGTACCGTTATTGTAGTTAGGGTGGGACTTTAAGCTATTCGTGCTAGTTTCCCATGCAATAAAGAAAAAAATCGCCGCGTGGCCGAGTGGTGTGGAGCACTAGGAATGTTTGGTGGAAGTGTTTTGCCAGTCACGAGTTCGAATCCCCAAGGGTACATTCTTTTTTTTATAAGTTGACTGTTTCCTTTTTGGCCAATGTTTTCATTTCTGAGTTCACCTTTTTTTGGGCCTGAACGTTCACTGCTCCACGAAGTAGTTCACAGAACGAGCGCAGGCTGATACTGATGCGCTAGCGAGTTCTCGTTGGCGTGCTGTTGCCATAAGCACCGACGGCTTGCGGGCAGTGGGCATTGGCCACAATCAACAGACCCTTGGCCTGGTGCGAACAGGCATTTTACGATACGGGCATGAGTGAGGCAAGCTTCAAATATGGGGGAAAAGCGCGTAGCATTTCAGCGTCTGCGGTGACGCGGAGGGCGTTCATCCACTGCGTAGGCCTCGCCTAGTGATTGCTACGATTCCAAGCCGTCCTGGGAGGCTTATCTTAGGCATTTTATAGCGGACAACATGGCAGAAGCGTGGTACGACGGTTACTGAGATATCCAGAATGCCCATCCAACGATGCAATCGGATGTCAAGCATGTTGTTTTACAGAACCTAAACCGAAACTTGTTTGAATGCTAACCATGGACATCTTCCAATCGCGGTGCCACCTCCTTCCGACGTCACAGCCTTTAGTTGGTGCGGCCGCCGCAAACCGCGCATGGTTGTTTTTCTTCTTTCGCCCTTTATAAAATAATTACCGACTTGTCAACCGGATAAACGACGAAAAGCGTGCTAATTTGAGCCAGTCTACGCAGTGCAAGCAAAAACAGGAGCTTGACAATTTCACTTCAGTGTCCCTTTAATGGGACCAAATTATGACGTCATTAACATTGACTCTCTAGAATTATATAGCTTAAAGTAGATGAGATTTCCCCACTAGTTTCTCTTACCTGTTCTGCTTACAGCTTGTGGGCCATGATATTACAAATCGTTGCTTGCAAAATTAACATAATTAAATTAGGCGGCGCCTTGCACGGACCATTGGCAACTTTTCGCGGAAGATAGGCTGCTTTACGTACAAGAGGTAAGGTATCCCGTCAGGGTGTTTATTGACGAGAAAAAGGTACAATAATGTCAGTTAGCTCCTTGTACTGCAAAACCTAAAGCCTGGATACTCTGACGTGTTTAACACGCCTAACTGTAACCTTTAAAAGAGCTATCAATGGAATACTCTCTCCACTCTAACCTAGCCACAAACGCATTTTTTTATCAAAAGCAACAAACAATAAAGAACGTGTAATTGTTAATCCACATAACGTCAGTAGGGACGCAGTGGAGGAAACCACAAAACATAGTCATGTTTCATAACGGCATGTTACCGTTTAAGTGATGAAACCAAACTGAAGTGAAGCAGCGAATACAATCGCTCAGACGTTATTTGGCGGCGGCTTTTGTTGCAGCAACCAAACTCAGAAACAAGACGTTCTAAACTAACAAATACCAGGCCAGACAAATTTAGTGGAGTCGCCACTGCTTCAGTTACTTTCCTTAACATCAGAATATTTGTTCTTTCTAGCATAGAGTAAAACGTTGTATTGGTTTATTTGGGAGAAAGCAGCTATTGTTTAATTGAGCTTGTGCTTGGTTGTTATGACGTTTTTAAGCATAATTACCTCACCTATCCAAGGGCATAAGTACACCTCACGCATTTATGACTAACACTTCGACGTTGCTGTAGTTTTCAGGTGAAAGCAAATAGGAGTTCTTCGTATAGGGACCGGGCGGCCGTTGTACGGCACCACCGTCGCTTCAGTGAACAGCGCCGCCCGTGGCAAACCGCTCGTCAGTGGAATGCCGGTGGCGGTCAACGCAGCGTTGTTGTGCATGGCTTTCTGTAGTTCTGCGGAGGTGAGGCATGCAAAGCGTAGATAACCACAAGGACTTTTTTCAGATCGGTAAATCTAGAGCTTGGAGGTGACCTTTACTAGGCATGCCATGTGTGGGATTAGCGCCCATAGTGAGTAATTGCAAACAGCAGACGACGCTCAATGCGCCAAGCTGTAAGCCAAGCTGCAGGGCAAGTCCGTTCCTTCGTGCAGATTTTTCATGGCTGCATGCAGTTTTGCGTATCAAGGAATATTTTGCAGCTAAATGCTCCTACAAAGCCGCTGTGTGCAGCCGATCCAGGTATGCTGTTAGCGCAGGCTTTTAGCAGTTGATGACGAAACGACGTCGTGCACAAGCGAAAGACAAAGTTTGGTGGGGTTGCCTATCAAGATTTACCTAAAAAAGAAATTGTGATTGACGCCGCACCCGTAAATTTATTACTTACGCTAGAAACCTGTTTATTTCAAAGAAACACGCTGACTACAGTCATCGGGAATCGCTTCAGAATAAATACCACATTACAGTAGAACGTTATTGCTTGTCGGGGAATAGCATTGCTTTACAAGAATTGCAATTACTTGTGGATAATTGGCGAATGGTTTTTCAAAAAACAATTTCTGCGTGGCTGAAGGAGGAGATACTGGAGGGTGCCGAAACCTTTACTCTGAATGTTCACAACTGAATGCTGCGATTGTTTTACAAGCTGCCACCTACAGTAGAAAAATCATGCCCCCTTCCGTCTAACGACGATGATGGTTTATCGCGAAGTTTTCTCGAGTGGGTTTCCTTGATTGCCTTCGGGATATAGTTTTTGAGCTTTGAATTTGACGAGCACGCAGTTTGGTCTTTTACCGCAGCGTCTTTGACTTTGACATTTCCCATTCGATTTCGCACGACTAAAGCTTCACGTTCAATCATCTTCATCGTTAAACCAAGGGGTGGATGATTTTGCTGTTTAAATTTTGCACTTCGATGCACCCCTCTCCAAATCCTAACTGCTTCCAGCGTGTCGGGACTCGGGAATGCGTCAGTGCTGGAAGAATCGGGCTGATGCACCCCTATGTGAGGCGACTACTCGCACGTATTTGGTTTTTTCACAGGGCACTACACCATTTTTTAGGTACTCGGTGAAGAATACTTAAGCATTAAAAACACAGGCTGACGTAAAACTGCCACATTTTTCAACTATCGGTGCCAGCGTTTATTCCACGCAGGAGGTAAAATGGGAAACGGAGGAGGGATAGTTTGTAGCTTGGGCTGCTGGGTGGTTGATTAACCTTGGTTCTTTATAAAATGACCACTACAAACGCGAGAGTTCCGCTTCGGCTCTCAGACACCCATGCTGTCACAGTGCCGCTCACCAAAACTGAAGGCACAAAACTCACGAATTCCGAAAGAAAGTGTAAACCGCCACGACGTTTCCACGGCCACACGGTAATCGATCTCGTAAATAAGTGCCCTTCTTTTCAAAGCACACGTATGAAAGTATCCCAACGTTCAGGTTGGCATGGAAACCGCAGTCATCGAAACCAGCTGCAAATAATTTAAAGTGGCAGAAATGAATACTAATATTAATAGTTTTATTCCTACTTAGCGTAGGGCCAGGCGCAGAGCGCCGCAAAAAGAGGTCATGTCAAAGTAGCCCATTCCCAATATCGGAAGCGCCAAATAAGTTTACGTAGCCGTTGTGCATTTAAGAATAAATGAATACTGATAATAGAAGTTTCTTTCCTACTCCGAACGGGTGGAGGCAAGCGTAGATCGCTGCAAGAAGCGCTCATGTCATTGTAGCCCATACATAACTTTAGAAGCGTCCGACAAATTTACGTAGACGTTATTGCATCTATGAACCCAACACATCTGTCTAGGCTTCGTTTCACCGCACATATCCGCTCACAAAATCACCAAAACATTCAAAGCACCGAAGAAAACACGGCAAAAACAACGCGAGGCTGCCTAGTCCAATGCATCGGCTCATTCCACTAACAAGGGCGGCTCCGTGTGGTGGCGCCGCCCGTCCAGCTGCCCGGTCCCTATACCTGCAACGTCTTCAAGAGGAACTCAGCACTGTGAACTCAGCACCAGTTCACAGAATATAAATGTGTTAAGGTCCTTTATTTTCACCTTCAGTTGCATCGGAAGAAACGCAAGCGCGACGAATCCGAGAATTTCTGAAGAATAATGGAAAAAAGTACTAAAGGTTGCATAAGAGACCTCATTGGAGGGTTGAAAAAAGGCGCTTAGTTTGAAAACGTCAGGGACATTCCGGGGAAGATGTCTTTCTTCCTCTGGCCAAGCGAGACAAACGCCAAGAAATAGGATGCACATGTTGGGGAAGGAGACTGTAGATGGGGACCACATAATCTTACTGATACGTAATTCCCAAGAAAGTTATCCTGTGAGAAGGCGAGCTTTTAAAATGAACCTTGGTGCTGTGCACTTCCAATAATGTCGACCCCCAGTCACATAGCAGAGAGTATGAATGTATGCATGTTGGAAACCTGGGCTGAACACATGCTAGCGCTGCTGCAAATTGTTTTTTTTTTTCTTTCCAGGAAAGGTATCCGCTCATCGGTGCATGTGTCACTTCAGAAATGCAATTTAAACGCTGTCGGATTTCTCTTCTGGTAAAAACATTGAATGCCCACTTGACAAGCCGGGTTATTTTTTGCGACATCCTTGAACAACGGTATTGCAATCATATTTTTATTGCACGGACAAAGACCCGCATACGGCAAGTTTACATCGGGTCGGTACTGAGGAAGAGACAGCCATTTTGTAAAAGTTGACGTCTGCAACAGAGAGTAAAAAGGTAGGCATTTGCTCGCACTGATTAGTACGCGACAATTCTATTAAAAATATCGAAATTATGCCTCATCTTGCAAGAACGACGTTGCGCTAGGACTAAGTTACGTGGGCATGGCAAAAATAATTCGTGCTCGTGGTGATTTTTGTCCCTATATTATAAACTCTTAGGCAACTAGGAGGCAACCGTATAATGAAATATTGGGGATAAGCAATTTATGAAACAATTATTCAAAAATATTAGTCTTATTCTTCAATGTTACGAAGGTGTATTATTTATTTATTAATTCATTTTTCTTGCGTGCCCAACACACAATTAGGTCTTTAACATTGGTACACTTGTGACAATAAGCATCAGTACTAGTAACAACTCGCAAATTCCCCATAAGCACAAGCCCTAACAGGGGACATAGAAGGAAAAAAAGATACGTGCACATTTGGCGTAATTGGGAGTCGTTGCATGGAAAACTTATTTTTTGCATTACCAGATAAATGAGTGGCAGACAAGTTAAAATCGATTCCAGGAAAGAGGGCATGGCCGAAACTTGTAGGTGGTGTAAGGGTGAGTCATTGCGTTTAGAATTGGGGGCGGGAAAAGTGCCGAGGAAGATGCCCATTTACGGCATTGGATAAAAACGCGAGAGTATAACAACCCTGGCGACACTCTAGATTGCTGATACCGATTATATTTGAGAGAGGGATGCATGATATACTTTTCTTAGGCAATATAGGTTGCAAATAATGCTAAGCCCACGTTTTTGAACTGATTTAAAAAGGAGGGAATAAGTTTTTAGGAGCTGGTTTTATGTAACGAAACCAAACTAAAAACGTGGTCTTACCAATGAGCACAAATGTCGAATGATAGTATCGGGGAGTTTAAATTTTCAAATCAGGCGGGAGATTACCACTGATTATTTAAAATCGGGTTTAGGAATTGGCGTAACGTGTGGTTTAAAATTAATTGGCAATCATTGCGTTCACCCATGTCTATGGTGACGTCACATTGGTAATAACTGCGTTGCCCTACTTGGCTGATAACATTATGGCGCTTTATTTCTAGGCATGGTGATAAGCATTGTTTTAGGTTCCTTTAACCACCAAACAGTTTTGGTAGAAACGTATAAAAATCATGAAACCCTGCTAAAATTTTAGGCTAAAGATAATCCAATATTCTAGGTAGGCATAAAAACGTCATGTGCGATTGCACACTAACTAAACTAAAAAGCTTTTGAACAGTTCACACCTGTCAAGAGTGTGCCCGGGTGAAAATAATTTGCCTCAACTCAGTTTAAGGACAAAGACGTGAAAATCTGCACCAAAGAGGATAACCAGCATGCACAAAATTTGGCGTAACACAATAGGGAAGACGACTTAACGTCTATTATGAGCCTGCGTAAGCATGATATATTTTATTCAGACTGTAAAAGTACTCTCTACTTCCAAAGATCACAGCGTGTATCCGAACTTCTAAAATTGGTGTGAGCATTAGAAAAGAAAACAGTTTTCGCCCAGACCTTTCCCAAGATTTTGACTGGTAGGGTAGTAGCGTAAGAAGTTAGCAAGAAAAAATTATCAGACACTCCACTCTGTCCTGGATGATGAGTAGAAAAGCTGATGGGATGCAGTATGTTAAACAAAGATACCAGCTTTTAGGGGAAGCGGTGCTGCTGCAAATGTCCAACTCGCTAAGTGGCCTGTGAGGAGGGCTAAACGCATCAGGTCGTGGTGGATTTGTAAGCAACGGTACCTTTGAAGAGAGAGTGTATACTCCTTTCTCTTAAACATTTCGGCCATTCCAGTCGTCCTGGCGTACGCGGGGTATGTCTACTACAGCGAGGCCAAAAAAGTGGAATGAGAAACGGATAACGGTGCCTTGCTGATTTCCTGTCGCGTAAAGGGCGCAGAGTTGACGTTTCTACCCCGATTAGCAGCCTCTTCGGCTGTAGATGCCTATAAGAAAAAGCATACAAACATAACACAAATTGTTTGTTCTAGGCAACGCTTCGCGCTGCAAACACACGGAGATGAAATGAAATTGGCTTTGTCGCACTGCGTTTCTTGAGGAGGCATAACTAAATTCAAGGGACCTTAGGCAAACATAGCTCTGCTGCAACAAAACACAAATACTTGTCCCGTTGCCCGTCCCAAAGATAACAGCGCTGCTCACTACACGTCGTGCCCCAACAAAGTTCAACCCTCATACGAGCGCTCTTCATTTTCATGCTGTTAGACAGTTGTGCTATGGCGTCTCTTTATTTATGCACGAATGTCTTGCCGCCTAATTGTCAATTTTAAATGCGCATCCAAATTCATTTGGAACATCTTGATGGTAGCGCACTTACACACGGTCACTAAAAAAGGAGACCACAAACCACAGCGCTGTCTGCGTCCGTTAGTGTCCGTGTGCAAGTGCGCTACCATCAGCAGCGCTCTGGTTTGTCGTTCCTCTCTTAGTGTCCGTTAGTAACTGCGCTACCATCAAGATGTTACAAATGCAATACCAACTAGCCCAGTTGTCACTTTCTCTACATATTTAAATTCATACTTGCTGTATCTTCGACTCGGCTAATCTGACGAAGCCTTCTTTTGTACTTATGTACGCTGAAGTGTGGAGATTATTCTCACACAACGGCATGGATTATACTTTAAATTGTAACTGTTCTGAAAAATATATAAAACTCACAGGGGTTGTAACCTGTGGTGTGTAGCAATTAAAATGGCACCCTTCTTCAATTTTTATTACTTTAAACGGCAGAGATGCCTTTAGCATTTTCATGCGGTCTATTTTGTCTGCCTGGACTGCTGCATTTTGGAATCCCAAATATCGATTGAGTTGATTAGCTTCAACATGGGGGCGAATGAAAAATAAACTAGCACGGCCATTAAAGAGGCTGGAGCAAAAAACACAGCGAGATGGCTCTGCCTTTTGCAGTCGAGACCCAGTATCTAGGAGAGCTGTTACCCCAATAGAACTTGTAACGTGTACCGCCGTTTCCTAAAAATGCGAGTGCCTCTCCCTTGTTTTGGTTGAAACAGTGAGCAAGCATTGTGTGTTTTAGTATTAAAAATATGGGCAGAATATTTGTTCAGAAATGTTTACTGTGGCAAGAAAATAACCTGCAAAATTTAAACTATGCAAACATTTTCCCAATCCCTGGAAAAATTGAAAAAATCAATGGCACATTTACCTAGTGCATGGAGAAAATCATGCGAGCAACGTATTCAGGCGCCTTGAAAGGCTTGTATTCTGATTTTTTCTAATGGCTCCGACTAAACCATAGACCTTCAGCAGCTGCGGGAGCACTACCACCAATAGAAACGGAAGATCTCTTGCAAATTTCGACCGACTGTACATCGCGACCCAGAAAAGTCGCTACCGACTCAGTAAAGCATGTGGAGAACGCCTTGGCTCCCTTACATGGTAATTTTTAATGAGCGTGCTTAGGATCTCAAATATCCCTTTACTCGCACATACATTCCCCAGATTCTCTGCAACTTTAAACAGTTTGCTCATAAATACACACTCATAAATATAAAATGAACGCTACACACGACCGTAGCATCACCTTTGACGTAGCCCACATTATCTGCTAATACGAAGTCTGCTCCAGTTAGTCTGTTTATTTTAGTTAGGCCAGTATTCTACGCAACACACGCGACTCATTTAATCATGGCGAGAGCACGCATTCGGTATTTTTGCAAATATATGTAAATAAACCACAGGTTTGAACAGAGATAGCGAGAGAAATAACTTCGATTTGCACCTGTCAAAAAGACTGAAAGGGCTTTAACCTACACCTTCACTCATTCCCCTAACCCTCGGCCAGAATTCCTTTGGCATTAGGGTTGGTCAGGGCAAGACCGCATACATAGGATGGTACAACGGTGAATGTTCGTGACTCTAAAGTAGCGATTAGGAAATTTGATACGGGCGGGATCTCTGCTGAAGTCGCCAAAATTTTCAGAGGAGCGCAAGTGCGAATAGAGCAAATCTCACTCATATTGTGCCGGGCCGCTCGGGGCCTTTTGGGGAACGAGAAGGTGCATGCGACCGCCCGAGGTCTCACTTCAGGTAGATCACTCCTGAATCGACGCCTCCACGCAAGGAACCACATCCTTCGGGTGCCGAACTACGGACATTCCAGGAAATCATTTCTTATTATAAGTTAGGTCGCAATACCTATGCTGTGGCGGATAAACATTTCAGCAAGAACAGGAGGTTAGGTGGAGAAAATTGCAATCCGGTGCTTTTACAAACCACCATCAACTATGCAGCAAATGCGATCCGGAAGTCTTAGATTTTAGATGTATGCACTGAAGTAGCATTGCAGACCTAGTCACTGTTGTCTAGACCTGCCCTTCTTATAAGGAACCTAACAGAAATGTAGTATCTTGGGAGAAAGTATTACCTAACACACGCTTAAAATTTTAACGGTGCAGCCAACGTGACATTATTTCTGTCAAATCCGTGTAACGGGTAATTACCACAGGATACCCAAAGACATGCTGTAAAGCTTGTCCCAATGGCTTCACAGGAATAACTTCGGAATAAAAGGTTTATTGTAAATGCATCACGAGGCTTGACACAAATATTTGCAACATAAGTGCGATTTGCTGTAAGGGATGAATGCGGTTTCTGGCGCATTTTAAATTATTATGTTCCGCCTTCAACAAAATAATGTTCCCCGCTCTCTAGGTATTCGATAACTATGCTATATAAAGGATGCACATCGTTTAAATCGTATTCAGGTTTCCTCCGTGAAAAAATCATTGATGCATTTCTGTCATTTACGGAACACCACACAAACCCTTCTTGTAGAAAATATGAATGATGAATGAAAAAATTTGTTAGCGTAAAAATATCGATAAGATTGCTATGGGAAAGCGGCATTTTTCCCCAAGGCTACGCACCAAAACGAAGCAATAAATATTTTATTTAAAAGTTACCTCGCATGCGCAGAGTCACATGTCTGGTGTGGGCGTTTCCCGATACATCATGAGGCTTTGAGATTGTTTTTCTCTATTATAATAGATGTTTTTACTCATCATGCCTTGCATGCGCCGCACAAACGAAGCAGTAAATATTGTATTTAAAAGCTACCTGGCATGCGGAGAGCCACATGTCTGTGTGGGCGTGTCACGGTCCATCATGAGGCTTTTAGATTGTTTTTCTCTATAATAGTAGAAGGTTTTGGACGACATGCCATGCATGTCCCGCACAATAGTGCAGCTATCACTGGTATGACATTCCGGAAAACAATTGTGCTCCGGAAACATGCGGCCTTCAAATGTTTAGCAAAAAAAAATGTGCCAAAATTCTGCAAATAAAAAAATCCGCACAAATTCAGGGAACGGTCAACAAGTGTGTAGCATTCTATTGCCGCTTTTCTAGGGTATAAGTTGTTAACTACCACGTTTGTCGTTGAGAAGCCAAATGTGTTGGGTTATTTTATAGTTTTGAAATTTCCTTTTGTTTGTTTGAGTAAACGATGTATATTTATACCAACATAGTGATTACGTGCCAGTACTTCGACAATTATGTATTGTTGCTCAGATGGCAGTCTTTGTGCAAGATTGGTTCATATCGTAATTTTTTATCCATATTTGCAACATCCTTTACCGCGCTTTTCCAGTCTACTTTTGCTTTAAGGGGACATGAATAAGATGCATATTTGTTTTTGAATCACTTAGTTATCGCGAAATTTTTAATTTTTCCTATTTCTGATTTCTGATTTCTCAAAACTCGGAACGAGCAATTATCTTCATTTGTGATATTAAAACGATTAAATATTATACTTAACCGAGTGATGCATTATTGTGAAAATACAGGACGCGCACCGGTTTGCTCCATTTTGGTAATTTTCATTTGAATTTCGAGTTTTTTTGCGGCGTTGTTTTCATTTGATCTACGGTTTTTGAACGACGAAACGATGAACATTCTTGATTTGTTCAAATTATTTTTGTGAAAATTAAATTTTTTCCCTGGTTCTTATTGTTTCTTCAGAATTTTTCTAAAACGATTACCAATATTTGGGCTACTATAATGACTAAATGTGTTACTTTTATTCATTCTGTTGTTCTGTGCAAATGCAGGGCGTTACACGGTCCTGCCTGTTATGATACTCGGCAAAGAATGCTACATATTAGTGCGTGCATCCTAAAGCACGAAATGCTTTCGGATTCCTTGATGCAGCGCCGTATTATGAGTAGAAACCTAATTGACGAGGAACATCAAGCAACTTGGCTGCCAACTGAGGAATGAATGTTGTTAGTGAACATTACATATGCCGAGTCTGATGGTGGCCCATGGGATTGCATTGGAATGATTATGTGCGTTGTAATAAAGAGATAAAAATGATCATAGCTGGAAATCCGTTGCTTCCAATTTCTGGAGGATTTGAAAATAT
Organism: Haemaphysalis longicornis; assembly: GCA_013339765.2. Lineage (NCBI taxonomy): Eukaryota > Metazoa > Arthropoda > Arachnida > Ixodida > Ixodidae > Haemaphysalis > Haemaphysalis longicornis. The sequence goes on from CM023450.1 coordinate 143,047,656, forward strand.
CGTGGTATATTCGGGAAAATGAAATTTGTGGATGCTTGGCCAACACATCCAGTCACAGGAGAAATCATTTTAGAGCGAGTATAATAACGAAAACCTGTGGGAACCATGTTTATGATCGCGCTGTTAGCGCTTCGGATGAGTTTATAGAGCGCACGTTTTCATAACATTCGACATCAAGCGCAGCGTGAAACCAATAGGCTTTCCGTAATGGGTGTATCGGTTCCAAAAAGGGATGTATATTGTGCTAGGTTCCTCTGCAGAGTAGGCGTCATGTTGCCCATGGCGCTTTGCGCATGCATGGTGTATGTATTTCGCCTGTAGCAATGAACCCTGCGGACGCTTATTTGGAAAGTAAATTGGTGTCTTACATGTTCAGACTAGCCAGCCGAATTGACGAGGGCTTCAAGGCCGATCTCTTTATTGGGGCGTACATTTTTAGGGCGTGAATCACCTTCAATATAGGCAATCACTTATTGAGTGAGTGAGTGAGTGAGTGAGTGAGTGAGTGAGTGAGTGAGTGAGTGAGTGAGTGAGTGAGTGAGTGAGTGAGTGAGTGAGTGAGTGATTGAGTGAGTGAGTGAGTGAGTGAGTGAGTGAGTGAGTGAGTGAGTGAGTGAGTGAGTGAGTGAGTGCTGGAGTGAGTGAGTGAGTGAGTGAGTGGAGCAGCCGAGAACTAGCGGTCGGCCTTATTGCTAGCTACGGGACGGGCGTGGGTCGTTTGTTGGGAATGATAAGAGCGTGAATCCAAAAGAGCCCAGACACTCACACAAGCGTGAATGGGCGCTAAATCAACTGAAAGCTGCTGCAATAGACCACGCAGCCACCCGCTTTGCCGCCTCGAGTTCCACCTCGTCAGGAAGCTGCGAATCACACCCGGATGAAGAGATCTTTCTCGCTTGGAACGCGGACTCATTCTTAGTGGTCCAGTGCTTTGGGTTGGTATGTTACACCACCCAGCAAGCAGCCTATCAATAGGAAGAAAAACGGTCAGCCCAATGTTTGTCCGCTAGCATAAAGCTCAGATTCTTCCATGTTTCATTCAGCCGATCGGTTAGGAAGTATGCTCAATCGGAAATTACAAGCAAACGTGTTTTGTTCCGTGCACTCCTTGGACGGCGCCCAGAATGGCTAGTCATCCTTCTTCACAGAGTAGACCAACACTGATTTTAGGGGCGAAGCTCCTCTTGCTCGGGCCCTGTCCCGGCCGTACACGGCACATTGATGATGATTGTGGCAGGATCCCCCTAGGGATTGGCCAACGAAAGATTGGCCGAAGAGGTCATAACGTTCAACGCGTTCGTTGCTACCCAACAAGGAGGAGGGGAAGAAGAAGTGGTTGTCGTTCGTCGCCTGCGAGCTCAAGACTATTGCTCGGGCCCTGTCTCGTCCCTCGTTGCTGCCATACACGGCGGAATGATGATGATTGTGGCAGGATCCCCCTAGGAATTGGCCAACCAAAGATTGGCCGAAGAGGTCAAAATGTTCAACGCGCTCGTTGCTCCCCAACAAGGAGGAGAGGAAGAAGAAGAGGTTCGTCACGTTCGTCACCTGCGAGCTGAAGACACGTACCGGGGGTACGCGACACAAGACGCTCTGCAGAAGGCGACGGCCAAGGTGGCTAAAATGTCACACACTCCTTTCACCAACTTACCCATGGAGATTCTCATCGTCCCAAACAAGCCCTACATAGTCACCACAAACATCCACGTCATCGACGGGCTTGTCAAGGGAGCGTTGGACAGCTTGACGTGTCGAGTCTTTATATGAAGTGTGGGCAAATGTTTCACGGTTTTACCGATAAGCATTTGAGCTTCGCCCCTCTCATCATCTTTTACTTCGTGGAGATGGCGGGATTTCTGGTCCCCACCGGCACTGTGCTCTCGCTGTTCATTGTAACAAATCGTTTCATTTTCTAACTACAGGCATGACAACCAACTATCTGCAGTTTAATCCTTGCCGCTACATTTTCTACTGTTCTTGTCTTAAACGCTCGTGCAACACTACCGCGAAAACATGAGGTCCCCATTGTGTCACGCTGGTAGGATTCTGTGGCTTCGCGGTCGCTGTGCTTTGTGTTTTGGGGGAAAGAGCAAAGCATGACCTGAAAAACTCAAAACTCCAACTTATTGCTAGGACTTGCACCCTAACTACAAACGATCAGTAGCAGAGTTTGCAGTGTTGCCAGAACGCATCTTTTTTCAAATTTTGTTTTCCAGGGCGCAATTACCAACACCTTGGCTACGATGCGCGCAGCGGTGAAGGGCGCCGCAAAACGTTTGCCCACTACGAATATTTAACTTGCAGGAAAGTCCCAACACAAAGGAGTTTTGTCTTCTCTTGGCCAAAATCACAGAAAGTAAAACGCTAGAAAAAGCACCAGCAATACCGTATATAGTATGCCAGTTGTCCTGCAGAAGTGTCAGGAACCACGAACACCGAAGGGATTCCCTCGTTGAAAACGCGGAAGAGTGATACTAAACTGTTGCAAACCTTTCGAAGTGCACTCTTAACACATCTTACGACGCGAAAATTGTCAGGCATGTCTTCTGTTTAAAAAATCCAGCTCAAATGTTGCTTGAGATGTACGAGAGCTTACTGGCTGGAATTGTGGTGAGATTTTAGCGCGGATGTTCAATGGCAAGTACGGTGCTAAATGCAGCACCAAAGACCAAGCACAAGTACGAACACTAACAAATAACACAAACTATGTCAAAAGTACTAAATACAATACTAAAAATACAGAACAAGCGAGAAACAAAATAGCAGCTTCGGCAGGTTGGTTAATTTGTTATACTTCCCATCTCCAAAAAGACTAACAAAGGAGAAGACTGCGGACGGGAGCGCAAGAGGCTGTCTCAGTCCCTTGCGAATCCTCCTGCGTTCGTCGTTATTTTGTGCTAGGAAATACCAGAAGTTTCCAACAACGTACGCTGCTGTTGTACGAAGTCACCTGGTCGAGCTGCAGTTGCCCACACGCGCGCAGCACCCTAACCGAAGTGTTCTGTTGAAGAAAAAAATTCCATTCAGGAGAGCCTGCCTGAAATCATAACGAGAAACAACGCTTGCTATTTCGTGGCTTGAAACAAGAACTCTTTGCTGGTGTGGCTGTAATCTCCTGCAAACCTTCGCGGAATTGGTGCCGGAGGCTGCAACAAAAGGGAACTCACTACTAAAATAGCGAAGGCAACACGCTATTATAACGTTAAATGTAGAACTTCCGCGAAATGGGCAATAATATGGAAATTGAGGCCGTTACACGGTTCGTCGTTATCACTTTTTATACCCTTGATATTTTGTTTTACAAAACTCTGTTCAACCCAATATTTCCACTTAGGCTAATATAACGATTAAAAGTGGAACTGCCGCGAAAATAAATTATCATGTAAATGCAGGGAGTCACGTGTTTCGGAAATCTCGCTATTTTTTCTATTATTTCTTGCTGCTTATCAAAATTTGGTTCAACCAATTATCTCGTTTATGTTATTACAACAATTAAAGGCGGAACTTTCACCAAATCTGCATGTTTGTTGTAATACAGGGCGTTACACAAATCGTCATTTACAGTATTTTTATTATTGGTGTTATTCCTTGTTTTTCAAAAACCTCTAAAACCAATTATCTCCAATTACGCTAATATACCAATTAAATTGAACGTTTTGCGATATCTACATTTTTGTAGAAATGGAGCCCGCTAGACGGATTGGCATTCTCGCTATTTTTATATATTTTTTATTTTTGGTTTTCATAATTGCGTCCGATCAATTTTTTTTATTTGCGCTATAATAACGTTAAAGGAGGAAGGAACTTCCACTAAATCTGCATTTTTATGGGAATGTGGGTTGTTCCACGGTTCGCTGTTTTCGCTGGTTTTTGTTTCTCATTTTTGTTTTTCAAAATTCTGTTCGACCTATTGTCTGTATTTGCCCTATTAAAACTATTCAAGATGGAACTTCCCTAAAACCTGCAAATTGTGGAAATTCAGTTGGTTAAACGGTTGGCCATTTCCCATATTTAGTATTTCTATTTTTGTTGTTCAAAACTCTCTTCAGTAAATTATCTTCATTTATGCTATTTTAACCAATATATGTAGAACTTCCGCGAAATTTGCAATATTGGGGAAATGCAGAGGGTTGCACGGTTAGCCTTTCTTGCTGTTCTTTTTATATAATTTTTTGTTTTTAAGATTTCTGTTCGACTTTTTATCTTCATTTACGTTATTCCAATGATTAAGGGTGAACTTCCGCGAAATGCGCATTATTGTGGTATTTCCGGTCGTTACCCGGTCCTGGCTGTGGGGGGTTCTCGCGAAAGAATGCTATGCACTTAAGCGGAAGCAGTTTAAGGATTGAACGACGCAAAGAACATCAAGCCACACGGCGCGCCGTCCACCCATGGAACCAGCTCAACCTTGATTTGACTCTCCAGTATTACGGCCGCCAAAACATACGACGCGCACGTGACATGACAGGTCAAGTGACATGAAATGACAGGACCTGTGCAAAAAATGAGGAGCTCGTCGCATACCAGCCACGAAAGAACATCGCGAAGCACTCCAATATCGAACACAACAATGTCGCACGTGCAGTATAAATTGGCAGCGTTGAGGTTGCGCACTAGTATACACGGGACCAGAAAAATCGTAGTAAGTGGATAATTTACGTCGAAGCCCAAAAAAGGTAAAAGTTGGGGCTGTGTGCACGTAGGTACACGAAGAGGCCACCCACAACAAGAGAGTGGAACTCTACTTCGCACGTCACCACAAACGCCTGGACCAACTCTCCTGCATTTACCGTACTCCCCAATAGCTCGCCTGATGTTATTCTAGACATTATTAGGAGGTTATTTCTGACAGAGAATCAGAGATAATTCAGCTGCGTACCAACCCAATAACTTTTTCCGCAATTCAAGATATGGCACCGAAGCCATTCACCGAAACCTGTACAGCGCTAAGGATTCCAGTACGTGAACAAGGACATTCTGCGATCAACGTACCGCACCCTGCCTGTGGAGTCGTGCTGCTGTGCTGAAGCAGCCGGTGGGGAGCAGGAAGAGAAGGAACCACTTTGTTTGCGCTATCCCACTGGGGGTGAGGAGCTGCGGGTCCTCAGTGGTAGCCACTCCTCTGCAATGCTGACGTGTGGCCACTTCGCGTCTGATGACATCCCTCGGTATATACCTAACCAGTGACGTGCAAACCAGGGTAATGGGGGAGCCGTGAACTTGCTTTGGCTATATTCGTCTGCAGGCTCGTTTCCTGATATACCAACGTGGGCGGGAAGCTAATGCAAGCCTGAGGCTGCAGCCTTCTTCCAACAGGTGGTGCAACTTGGCAACAAGGCACAGCTCCATGTGGCCGCCTCACCCTCGTGGCACGGATGGCTACCTCAGGCGCAGGAGCGCCGGCCTGCAGTCACAGAAGATGGTGGCAGCTGGTGGTGGGTCCTCCAGCAAAATGTCCGGGTCCAGGTGTAGACCTGCCAGCTCGGCTGCTGCGGGGCTGGTGGGGAATGGCAGACGGCATTTCCGGTGGGAAGAAACGGAAGGGTTTTTAACTTTGTGATGAAGCTCTGGGTTTTCCACAGTGTTGTACACGTTCCTCTAAAATAGGAACGAAACCTCGTTCCTCGTTCCTTCCCAATTTTGAAACGAGTTACCGTTTCAAGTTCCTTTATTTCGAAAGGAACGCGTTCCAGTTCTAGTTCAAAAATTGGAACGTTTCGTTACTTTAACGTTACATTCGATTTTTTAAATTCAAATATATTGTCTGATAGGTAAAATAGAGTTCGAGTTTTAAAACTATAATCGAACTACGTATATTATACGAATATGAACACCGCCGGCAGCAGATTATCTAGAAATAAAAAGAATCCAAAGGAACGCTCCCTGACAAATTTTTTTTTCAGGAAGCACCGCACAAACCCCAGACATGTCTAACTGCGTTTTTGGTGCTCGTCTATTATAGGTGCAACCCATATAATAGACGCAGTAAGGTTCCTGCGCGTCAGATGTGCAAATACAAAGTTACTCACGTGCAGGAAGGTAATCAAATTTCTTGCATTAGATTCAATATTACAGTTTATTTAAAATACTTTACAGGACCCTTTGCAGGATTTGGTTCAGGGGGTTACAAAAGTGAAGCGTTGCGGATCATACAGCACAAATTTGCGAGTAAGAAAACACATTGCAGCAGGCGACAGAATCCAGGTTGGTGCCGGAGCAGGCAAGATGGCGTTCGATGATTCTCAAATGTCCGGTAGACGCACGAAAACCCAACTTGCTACTTGCTCAAACAAAACGAAAAAAAAACCCAGCTATCTCTTTCTCTTATGGTCAGTCTCGGCGCCGCGCGATTCCTGCGCCCCTGATAAACGAAGTTCACATAAAAACACAGAAATGCTTAAATTATCTCAGCTAATCCAGAGTCTTCTCTGGCTAAACCTAGCTAAATCACGAGGGGGCTCCACGTTCGCTCTGGTTCTGTCAACCAACCGGACTCAAGCTTCTGTAAATGGACTTTAGAGTTCTCGCTCTGACTGTCCAAGAACACCAAGCACTTCAGTTTTATTACACTAAAACCAAACCTGGAGGACCTACTAAGTTCTAACTAACACACACTGGGCCGCTGATTGGCCAGGTCAACAAAACCCAAATTTGTGCACAAACATCCACGTGATCCACACTAACAACTCTCACCTCAAACTTCCAGGTATTCATCAAGTCACAAGTATAACACAGGTTTAACTGGAAACCGACCAACTACAGCAACTCTGAGCGCTGGAAGTTGACCTTCGGACGGCCTCTCTCAGGTATTGTCCATACGGCGCGCGACGAAAATATGCCCTACAGTGACAGAATTACTGCCATTTGTCAACACGACGCATGCAATACAAAAGCACCTTGCACTCCCATCGGCCCATTCCCGCCAGATCGACGACAGACCGCGCCGTGACGAACTGCGCGCGTACTCTGTAACTTCGAGCAGTACAACATCCCGAGACACTGCGGTGCGCCCAGCTCTTTTGAGAGCCGGCGACCCTTTGAATGACCTCACAGCGAGCGCAACTGCCTGCCCCGACAACAACGCACCCGCGCCTCGCGAGCACTAATGCTGTAATTACCCCTGACAATATACAGAAGGGGGTGGTTTCACAAGGAACCTTGCGGCGCCAACAATTCTATCGGCCAGACGTGCATTTTGGCCACCCAAGACAAACGATGAAAGGTGAAAAGCATTCTTGCGGCCAGCGCTGTTCACCCGTCGAACGCCACGTAAGCTCAACCGGCATGAAAGCAAGCCTAAGCTGCGAACCACTGCGTGGTTATTTTTCTGCCTTTAACCTTCGAGGAAGCACAATCCGCTGAAGGGCGGGCAAATTGGGCAGCTTATAGGAAGAGAAACACGACGACTTGTAATTTTTGTACTCGAGCTTTGGCATCAAAAACAGCGAAACCCTGGCGATTTGTAACGGCAGGACGCCGTTTCTGCCGTTCCTTCAAAATCTAACGAGGTTACCGTTACAGTTTTACCGATCCTTAATGGAACGGTGGCGTTCCTTCGTTCCTCAAAAAGGAACTAGTTCCAGGAACGCCGTTCCTTGGAACGCCGTTACATACAACACTGGTTTTCCATGCAAAAAAGAGAAAAGTTGATTGAACAGGGGTGTAAGTGTGTTGGGGTTAGGTCTTTATCTGGGAAGTGCTTCCGCGGACATTTTTTTATTTGCAATACAATGCGTGTTGGCATAAAAATAGCCTTTCTACAGGTAGAGATGGGCACAAGTCTCTCGAAGGAAGGAAAGAAGCTTCAGCGGGAATGAAAGAAACATTTCTCTGAAGAGGCACACGAGGTCCGGCTCTTAGGCATAGAGAGTGACTACCCAGGCAGCACAGGACTGTTGGCCTTACTCAAGCCGGTGTACTTTGGCCGGTGAGTTTCTGCCCGGCCTTTCACCGGCACCCATGTTCGGCCCGTGTCCAAATGTGGGCCTTTTGGCCGTATACGACCGTACTCCCATCACTGTCCAACGGCCAGTGTCCGTCGGCCAGTCAACCGGCTTACGTTCATACGCTCAGATTCCAACCGTAGGGCTCCGGCCATCCCAAAGCCACCCGTGTGCGGCCGAAGTACGGCCACAGGAGGACAGCCGAAATGCGGCCATCGGACTCCAGCCGGACTAAAGCTGCCGAAAATTCAGCCGTGCTACGGGCATTGTAGTTCAGCCACAGTACGTTAACTGTACTGAGGCCGGTGGACAACCACTGCATGCAGCGCAAGCAGATGACTCAATCGCGCTGTACAGCAGCACAAACCGACCATTTTGAGTCCACTGCACCCACATCAAAGTGAGCCCGCGCGCAACCACCAGCCGTCGAGCCTTCAGCGCAGCCTGGCTTAATTATCAGCGCCAGTTTACACCAAATTTAATTTATTCAACAGTGCTCACAAATGGTCGTTCCTTTACTTGCTGTGCCTCTTTTACTGTCGAATACAGCAAATATTCATTTCTTTGCAGGGTTGGAATAGATGTATTGTCCAAGTCCTGATATCTTCTGTGGGGCGGCGTACCTGTAATAAACAAGGAAGGATGGAGGGGGGATGGAAGGCGCATACTTTAGTGGGTTGAATTTCATAAAGATGAAAGTGCCGCTTTTAGGAGGAGGAGGAAACAACTTTATTGAGACCTGCAGATGAGACGTGGCCTAAACGTCGCGTCGGTCTGCCGCACGTCGCCTGCTACCTCTTCATGCTGTACCTCCGAAGGAGGTAGCACTTTTAGGCAATTTCTTTTAAGACTTTTATGCTTTGACTAAATCAACTATGTTTACAGCAGCTGCTTGACCAGTTTTTTTGTATATAAAACCGGTGCGAATGCCTTTACGAAGCGATTCGGTACTCCACAAAACACTCAGCAGCATTCAATATAATTTACTTCACACAAAAAGTACGTCCGGTATTTGCCCATTTTTCTTGCAAAGAAATTTTCTACTCGATCAACTTTTCTGATGATCTTTCACAGGGCTGATCCTAGAAGTGACCAAAGAAGTACGTTCAGTTTCAATATATTTTTTATGTTGTTTTCATGAGTTACGTGCACACTTTTTAATAGTCCAAAAGAACTTAATTTTTCTATAAAGTCGTACTACGTTAAGAAAATTCTAGACGTGTTGCGAATGACGCCCTTCTTCAGATGGCTGCAGTTGTATCCCTCTGGGTTCACGCAAGGAAAGGCGTAAGACAAGAGTTTCATATTTTCTTTCAAACAAATAACTTAGCAATTGTAGTATTCATACAGAAAACCTTGCAGACTGCAACAAATAAAGCAATAAATATTTCATTGGTCAAGTTTGAATGCGTAGGGTTCTCAACCCGTCGGAGGCCAACTTGCGGCTACGCAAGTTAATTTATTTATTTATTTATTCACTTATTTATTTATTTATTTATTTATTTATTTATTTATTTATTTATTTATTTATTTATTTATTTATTTATTTATTTATTTATTCATTTGATACCTCCTTGCCCTTGCATGTATTACAGCAGGAAGATACATAACAATAAGCATCAAATATGAGACCAAATAACAAAATAATTCTGCAAAGCGCGGTGAAAATCGTCATTATAAACAGCGGATAAAATCATACGTGAAAGATAATTACACTCTCATCTTGATCTAAAATAAATTGAATCGCGCAAGGCGTCACCTTAAAGGAAAGTTAATAATTTGCTTCCAGCTAGCGATCCAACTTTGGAATATGTAGAATGGCGCTTGGATATACTTCTCCCCTTCTATTCCAGTTTTCTAATGATAGATATTACGAAAAAATTTCAACGTCAGGTTTCGTCTGTGATCTTTCCCGTCTTACCATTTCAGTTTACTTTTACTTTCCCTCATCCCAAGTTGACAGTGGCAATACCTAATACGAATCGGACTGCCCTATTCTGTATGTTTTCGAGCGTATCAACCAGCTCTTTGCTGTAGAAATCCCAGAAAACACATGCGTACTCCTACATTGAGTGCAGATGAGTGAAATACGGTTGTTGTTTTAAGTTAGGTGGGGTTCGCTGAAATTTTATCTCGGAAAGCCAAAAACACGTGTAGCCGTAACTTTTATGTCGTGAACGTGCCTATTTCTCTAACAACTTGTTAAATAAACTCCGCGTTATTTATATTCCTCGGCCGTTCTTAAAGCAGTGTAATTTACTGTAGAGGCATTCAATTGGAATGAATGTTTTCTTGTAAAGTTGACGTTAACACACTTTTTAAGATACAACGACTTTTCTGAATCAGCACACCAGGATGTTATTCATTTGAAATATGCTGCAAATATTTTTAATCACGTTCATTCGCTATAGTCCTGTAAATTACACAGTCATTCGCGAACATTTTTAACAAAGATTTGAGGCCACACAAACAAAAGAGGGCCCGCAACTAAGCCTTGGGGAATTCCTGAGGTCGCGGGAACATATCCGGACGACCAACCATTGAGAGCGACCAGCTGCTGTCTTAGAGAGATATACTCGGCTATCCATTGAATAACCGATTCATTCAGTTTATTGCCCGCAATGTACTAACAAGAAGGTGATATGAAACACCGTCAAATGCTTTTTTGCCGCACAAGAAAATAGTCAGCCACTTTAAGCTCATCAATTGCTAGAGCCAAATCGTGCGTGAACTCAACAAGCTGCGTTGCGCAAGAAAAACCCGACGAAATCCATGTTTGCTAGGATGCTGGCGATTATGTTTAACCAAATGAGTCATATTCAAAGCGTAGCTAATCTCAATTTCAAACACCGCCACTAAATTAACATCCAGGCTTTGTCATTCACAAGGCTGTGTGGTTATGGCAAATTCAAAATAACACTTGTTTCTAAATAGGCAGTCATAAAATCCCATGAAGTAACATAGTGCAGGGCACGAAGTTGAGTCTACCAATGCGCGAGCTTAGCCTCTTCTGCGTTTATCACAAACAATATAGTGCACATTGTTTAGCGCAGTATTATTGTAGGAAGAATAGCCGGCAAATTGCGCCCTTGCGCGCCCTTGCCTGTCTTTGTTGGGGAGTCCTTGACATGGCGCCGGTTCAGCTCCTGCGTGGTGGCCGCTTGCTCGACACCATTTAAGGCCACTTATTTTGGTGAACCACCACCATCTCGGGTCGGACATCGCTGCCGGGTCGATGTCTCCAATGGTTTTCATTTCTTGAGGGGGCGAATAGCCTCGAGCTGATGCGTCGGCGAAGCCGACGGTCGAGGCGTTGCAGCGGCTATGACTGGCGAGGCTTAGCTCACCCGTCGGTGTGGCACAGTCTTATTGTGGCAATAAATGGCATCTCGTTGGCCTAAACGTTTCTCTGGTAATGTCCAGTGAGTCCTTCCACCTTGCCCATTCACCTAGAGCACTCATTACTGTTTGACAAACGTAGTTCGTTCATTTTAAACGTAGAAACACCGAGCGGATGAAAAACGTGTCTGCGCCATTCGACTCCCTAACAGCTCTTTCTTCAGCCAGGGAAAACCAGTCCTACATCGGCGGGTCTTCTTCCAAGCACGTCTGTGCATGAATTCGCGGCGCCCAGACGCGCGCCGTTGTTCGCATAATGACGTATAACCTGATACCTTACTAAGGCCGGTCACCTCTTGAACACCGGTTGCCAAAAATCCTGCGGCCGTTCGCTTGCCATAATTCCGCCAAGGACCGCTAGCCAAATGATAAACGTACATTCTGAGGCCGTAAGTCGGCCGGTCTCCTTTATAACACCGGCTGCCAGAAGAAAACGAATATTCTTTCACCGGACGCGCGGTTCACCGTTGAAAGAGCGGATGCGCGGCAGCCGCGCTACGGCCGGTCTCCTTTCGAACACCAACTGCCACAAGAATACGGATATCCTGCGGCCGGTCGCTTGCCGAGCTTCGGGTGAACAGCGCTTCCAGAAGAAAAAACGGATGCCCTAAAGCCGTACTCCGGCCGATTTCTTTCTCAACATCGGCAGCCGAAAGGCAACTGAATATCTGGCAGCCGGGCAGCTGCCGTTGTACGTCTGATCACGGGCGGCCGGAGAAATACCGAAGCGCTGGTTGCCGAATGTTGGCCGCTCGTCGTGTGATCAGCGGCTTCCAGAACCTGGATGCTGGCCGGACATGCCAGAGAGCGGCCATAGACGGGCCCGTCTTCAGACACACTTTCTGTGCCGCCTGGGTAGGGTGTACAATGTGACCTCGTCATGATCCTGGCCCCTCACTGCATTTGGAAGCCCCGTATGCCCATACACCACCGTGTTGTTGATGTCAAACCCTCTAGGGGGTATTTTTCCGATTTCATTCGGTTGATTGTAATAAATTTCCCCGCATTTCCCCGAGGGGAAGAATGTGAAAGTGCGAATGCACGAGTTGAATTTGCGCGGTTCGGTAATGTTCGCGAAAGAGAGATCACACACACACACACAACTACAAAGAAAGAAAGATGCATTTATTCACAGACACCTATTTGTGTTGTCGTTGTACGTGATTGCTAGAGTGGATCTCAGCTTTGAAATTTCATGTCAGTACTCCTTTAAGCGGGTGCATTAGCCCTTCTCACGCCCGATTCCTGGCCAGTCCCCCACGTGGGTATGTGCCATGCACAGACGCCTATTTGTGTTGTCGTTGTACTTGATTGCTAGAGCGGATCTCAGCTTTGAAATTTCGTGTCAGTACTCCTTTAAGCGGGTGCATTAGCCCTTCTTACGCCCGATTCCTGGCCAATCCCCCACGTGGGTATGTGCCATGTCAGCGGCCAGGCAGCGCGCGCCCATCTCTCCCCGTTGCCAAGGAAGACGAGGAGATTCCTGGCCAATCCCCTACGTGGGTATGTGCCATGTCAGCGGCCCGGCAGCGCGCGCCCATCTCCCCCCGTTGCCAAGGAAGACGAGGAGCGCGCGCACCCGCAGCTGTTGCTAAGTGGACGGACGGCGGTCGGCGGAATTCAGGGTCGCTTATAAAGTGCATTCGCACTTAAAAATTATGCAGGGCTCAGACTGAGCCTGCAGAATATTTGTTGCGAAAATACCATTAACCAGCGTGAAAAAAGTTTATTCTGTTTTCTGATGGGCAAGTGTCGGGTAGTGGTTTTTTCCCTCAGTGTTGTGTTTATTATTGTTTGTATTTACATAGGGCGACTATCAAGAAAGTAACGATTGCGTGGCCCAAATGAATCGACGTCGGATGCACAACGCGAGGAACCCTGGACTGTGTCCATCCGCAGGAGGCGTTTTATTTTTCTTCACTTCACCGACGCTGATAATAATCCTCAGAGAAAGTTGAATTTCCTGCAGTGCATTTTGGGTGAACTACAGACATCAATCACAGGCTAAAAGCTTAGCTTTACAAATACTTCCCGCACCTCGAGCGTGCCAAACACAGCACATGCCAACCACACGTTGAAACACACACTCGAGCACTGAATGCCCGTCGGTGGGTTCCCTCAATGGTGTTCGACCGGTGTGAATTGCACGAATGATGTCCCTTCATTCGGTGGCTTCTCATCAAAGCGACACAAAGATGAAAGGTGGTCGTTTCCGAGTTCTGTACATAATAAATATTCGTAAATGCGAAACACTGCCCAATTTATTTTAAAGATTGTTTCAAGTAAGTGCAAATATTAGCAGCTCCTCAATTTTTTCTTCAACATAATAGGTATGACGTATTGCGATATTTTTTTGTCAAAAAGCAGAATTGCCCGGCGTGTTCTTTCTAAACTCGAAACAGGGAGAGAACGCGTATTTTACACACAAAAAACAGCAATCAACACCGCCACCCTTGCGTGGTGTTACTAATTGGACCGTGTTTCGGCGCTGTTGCCGGTCAAAAAAATGGTTGACAAATACAACTGTTTCGGTGCACAAAAACAAAGTTTTTTGGGTACTGTTGGCTTAACGCGAAAAATTATATCTGCATCAATTATTGTTGTTATAGAGTATCGTTGCATATGGTAGCTGCGGTTTACTTTAGATTATAAGTCAGCGTTCTGTCTTGAGGTTTCTCGCTCTTTGAGTTACTGCCAAAGGTGTACGGGAACTTTGTATTGGGTTGGAACCTGATAATTACACCTTAATTTACCAGAAAGGTTCCAGAATTTTACACTGAAGATCCACAAGACAAAGTCAACACTTTATTAATAACAAATGAAGCACAATAAACAAAAGAAACCTTTATTCTACCCCTGAGATAACAAGCCAGCATCTATATTCATGGACTGTGAGCAAGGCCGTAAAGAGCAATATTCTCAGTCACCTCCTCCAATCCATGTTGGTCGCAGCTTCAAAATCACGCCTTCATTTCTGTATTAAATTTCTTTTAGTTCAGATTGGCGTACTACAGGACAATGACCGCACTTTATTAATAGCAAATGTAGTACTATACACAAAACAAATCTGTAGTTTAGCAGTGAGGTAACACAAGGTCGCGGGTTCGATTACCGGCCGCGGCGGCCGCTTTTCTGATGGAGGCGAAAAGCAAAAACGCCCGTGTTTACGAGATTTCGGCGCACGTTAAAGATCCCCAGGTGGTCAAAATTAATCCGGAGCACTCCACTACGGCGCTCCTCATCGCCTTCGTTGCTTCGGAGCGTTAAACCCTACAATCAATCAATCAAGCAGTGAGGTAACAGTCTAGCATTTAAATTATTCACTGTGAACAAGGAAATAAAAAAGGCAATATTTTATGGCCGCTCCTACAACCTATATTTGTCACAGCTTTCGTCGTAAACATTGGTTTCGATGCCGCTGATATCTTCAAATTGTTCCTGGCAGTTCTAAAGAACGTCCTTCTTAATTTCCCCCGTTACCCAAAGAATAAACTCTGCAAAGATTGGCGAATTTAGTAAAACTCGGCAAAGCCTGAAATCTTTTTAGAATTTATTCACGACCAACAGTAGCCATCGTTGACTCATGACAAATGATTCATTATACTTTAGGCGAACGTAGAAAAAGTGAAGATTATTCCTTAAAATGTTATTCGTGAAAGCTTTAGTTCCTCATGTTTTCTGGATTCTGGTGTACGGGGCACAACCATGACAGTCGGATATGCCAGAGAACAGCCAACTGCTCAAAGGAGAAAAAAAGTAAATGAGAGCTCAAAACAGCGCCCCATTTCCCAAGAAAGCTCTGTACACAAAGTATACAATTCTTTGGAAACATGTTTTGCGGAAATTGGGAGCTGCGTTGTATTTTAACCTAGGTCTTCTGTATTGCGAAATCAGCCCAAAACCCCGACACCACCACAGCTCCATCGTACAAGATAAATGATATATAAATTTGTGAATGGGTAGGTGTCCTACTTGCAAACGTGGGTTCTAGAATATAGTTACTACATTGGACGGGGAAATTTGAGCTTGGTAATTGCAGAAGTAGCAATCAGTAGCTGAGCACGTTAGCTGTGATAGCGTATGTAGGTTGTTTATAAAGGCAATGAGCCAAGCCTCTCAGCCCAACTGACTGAAGAGGGAAGCAAACATCGCAAAGAAAAGATATTGATGACGGCAATGATTCGACACATGCGCACAGCTAAAGAGAAGCCACTGTAGGCACCACGTCATGCTGTACTTTGAACGGACGCTCTACCATTTACGCGACACTTTTTCTGCGAATTTTACGGGCGACGTGTATACGACGACGTAATCTGAGCCATCTACATCAACGGCGGATGTGGCACGTAAGGACATGCAAAATGTTGGCCAATTCGTTCATTTATTCACAAGAAATATATTCCCAATAACGACGTCATAAGCAGTGCTTAGATTCTCGGAAAGGCTTTTGTGTAAAAAACGGAAACTCGCGTCGCAATTAGTCACTTTGCCTGTTTGATAAATTTATATACGACGTCTTCCGTTAGAAATGTTAACACAACAAATTTAATTGCAATTGCGATGACAAGCAGCTCTCACAAAGTTTTTTTTCTGGTCTCCACTAGATGTTCTCTCACCGTCCCTGCCCATAAAGGGCATTTCCAGTACTCCGCAATTCTCGTAGTCAGTGTAAACGACCCTTCCGGTAACCTCGTGGTCATATTCTGCAATAAAATTGATTGAGAACTGGTCCAACCTATATAATGTAACCCCAAAAAAGCTATAACAACAGAAAAGGATTCAAAAAGGTAATAGCAGTCATGTTTCACAATTTAATTAAATATTAATGTTAATTGGTGACTTGTTCCCGCTCATTCAAACAGCTCTTGTGGAGATCAAAAGATACCTACTGGTACAAGTTGGTAAGACATGGTGGCACGATGTCATTGTGTACAGAAAACAAGGCTTCCAATTCCTACTTGCACCCAAAAACTAGAAATGTAGTACGTGTATGCATCGTTTTAGGCCTCTTGGCTCAGCGTTGAAGCTGCAACCTTCTTTCAGGCACTTCCTATTTTCATCTTTTATTGATTTGTATATACATGTATATATGAGTGTATATGAGATTATACTTTTCAGGGGTGCGACAGCCTAACCAGGGTTTCTATTATGTAGTGAGTGTGGCGCAACTTCGTGGGGATTCCGTGGAGCCCGCGGTGAAATGCCGTTTGTGGATCAACGTTGGGTCGCCATACTTCTGCAATATGTTTTAAAGGAAGGCTTGAATTCTCTCGCCCAGCGGTTTCGCCGCATTGCGCAAGTACACCTTACTTTGATCGTGTACACATCCAGTGCGACACACCCTTACAATCTCATCACATGACTGTCTGGGCCCGCTTGCGGCAAGGCGTACAAAGCCCCATTTTTATGTTTTGCTCAACTAAGCGGTGGCGGCCGTGGTGGGTGCGGCCTTTCATCTGAAAGGCAGCCCACCAACCCCGCAGCCTGCCACGCATGCACCGCTGGGTCGCCCCGGGCTATGTGACTTGTCTTGCGCCGGGCGAAGGGTAACGCCGTGCTCGCCGTGAATCAAAGCGAGCCGGGCATCCCTCTGTTAGCGTTGAACGGGATCGAACGGATTTGAACCGTGGTCAGCAATACAGCTACGTCAAAGGCTAAAGGAGCGTAACCAAGACTCAATCGGACTAAGCGAAGCTTTGGCTTTGCATATATAAAGTACGGTGAGCTAAGCCGCAGGAATTTTTATATCAGGTGCGAATAGCTTGCACAAATTTTTGTGATGTATACGTGCCAACGTACAAGTAAACAGGACATGCGACCTTACTCGTCAAAAAGCTTTGTCCAGACCATATGCTACGCCACGTAGAATACAAGTACGTAGTTTATGTCGACGGTATGTCTCTGACACGCGAAGCCCACACCCCGTGCTCCATCGCAAGCATCACTTGCGTATTTTGTGCAGGCGCTTTCACGAAGCACTTGTGTTCAAAAGGCTGGTACAGGTTTGTACAAAACATTCGTGGTGATCCATCACCCCCATGACGCAAAAACAGAGGTAAATGTGACCTCGAAGTTGACATCCGTTTGTCACAAAATAATGTTCTCAATTTTGAAAAAGAAAGGTTGCACCTTCGGAGTCCGTAACAGAAAACGTCAGTTCTTTTTCTTTTCGCTTCATTTGCGCACTGTTTATTGAGAGAGAGAGAATGCATTTAATGGTAAAAGAGAGAGAGAGAATGCATTTAATGGTAAAAGTTTCCCCCTTGCGACATGACACAGCTTCTGCGTAAATTTGCTGGCGCTTGCAGAGTTTTTCTTATCAAGTTTCTATATCCTGAATACTGCCCGGATAAGCCGAATTGGAGTAAGATGGCTGACAGCTAAATTAAAGTTGGTAGAGATGCCCCCTAGAGTTTCAGGATATGCAGCGTATCATTACAAATGCGTATGAAAACACGTGCTATAATAATATTCGCTGCCGTCGAAAACTAATTGTCCATGGAGCGATAAGTAATAGCATATTACCAAGAGTTGGATTTCTGTTTAGTCATCCTTGAACAAGGTGCCCCAAAAGCCTTAAGGGCACTTCACTTAGCTAACGTGCCTGGGGGGAGGCGAATTTCAAGCGATTTTCGAAGGCTTTTTTACTGCTGCCCGATGTCTTCTTCGCTTTCTTTGCTTTTGTTTCTTTGTCTTTTAAAGGAAAGTACTGCCGAACGTCCCCCTCTGGCGCTACGCGAACTACCAGGATAACTCTTGACCTACTTCTTGTAGGTCGCCGAGTGGATTCCGTGGTCACGCTCCAGGCTCCTGCCTGAAAACTCCGCTTCAAATCCCACAGTGACGCGAATGTGTTTATAGCAAAAGCTCTACTACACTACACCTTTGAAGGTCATTTATCGCCTTGCAAGCGACCCTCAGATACCGGTACTGAAGCTGCGCATTTCTTTTTATTCTTTTCCTCGATTGGAGCCTGGGTGCTCCGGTGCATGTGACCTAGTGCTTCGTCGGTGCTTGGTTCTCAGTCTCCTTATTGGTGCCGTGCCGGCTAGGCTTCGAGTGCGTGCTCTTTCGCTTGCACTGAAGTACAAGCGAAAGGGTTATTGAATCATACAGAAGATATACCTAGACGGCAGGCTGCGTAATCGCATGCAGACGAACACTTTTGGAAACAATGGTGAATACTCTTTCCTCTCGCTTTTGATAACTGGGATTAAAAGTGTTAAACCTCAGCCATTGTAATTTTTTCTTTACAGCGGCAGTTCGTTTCTGTGAGGGACACAAGGATAGTTTGGCGAAGAATGGGGAACTTAGGGCTTTTGCCTTTGTAGTACTGGGGCGGGAGTGCGATCGCAGCTACCCAAAGCACTCAACTGTGGGGCGGGACAACATGAAGGACTGATATATGAGCCCCGTACACTGCGCTGCTGAGGAGGGTAGTTCCGTAAAAGTTTCATTTTGTTTCTTTGCACTCTCCGCTCTTAAACGTAAACCTGATGTATTATACTCGATTTGCCTGGTACAAGCTTTGCCACTGTTAATTAAAACTCCGTTCAAGCATAGCGCCTGGCAGAGCCTCTCTTTCTTTTGTAGAGTCACAGAGTTTCTCTTCGAACGTGTCTATATTTTTGTAGTGTTGTTCTGAGTTCAATCAGAGAAAGCTACTACAATGCGTATTTTTAGGTAAGAAAGGCAAAAGGTAAATGATAAGTCTAAATGAGAGAATATGCAAGCTAAACCATTGGCCTGGAGCTAATGCGCCAGTAATTTAAAATAAAGTACAGTTATCTGGTACTTATTTTATAGAGGCAATGCTGCCTTCGGGTGTCCGAATATCAATAGCCTGAAG
This sequence comes from Haemaphysalis longicornis, assembly GCA_013339765.2. NCBI lineage: Eukaryota > Metazoa > Arthropoda > Arachnida > Ixodida > Ixodidae > Haemaphysalis > Haemaphysalis longicornis. The sequence goes on from CM023450.1 coordinate 143,066,847, forward strand.
GGAGCCAAACATCACCTCTCCATCTATGTGGGCATGTAGGTAGAGAGCCAACAGCTCCAAGCAACTTCCAGACCTATACCAAGCACCGTTGTTCTCACTGTCTACGCATAGGCACTTTTAAGAGATTGCTTTGAATTAGCAATGGCGTGTATTTGCAGTGCTGGGGGCTCCTGCCGAATGTCTTAAAGGTGGTTTCTGAGTGCCGCTTTGGGGTCTTGAGCATTAGTTGTGGCTCTTAACAAAGTGCGGAATAGTGTTCGTCTCTCAGCTCTAGAATTTTAACTACTTTCCCTTGAAGTACCACATTGAATGCCTCAGTGCTGTTGTACCGTTCTTCCAAGACCAGATTTCAAGTAACCTTGAGCATCATGGGCTTAGGTTACTGTGCTTGGTGCAGCCGTCAGGTATGGCTGTCAGTATTAATATTGGCACAGAATATTGCCAGTACAATATTTTTGCTCAGCTGATTGACGTTATGGTCTCTTTAACGGACTGAATTTCGTTAGCATGCTCTGGTCTTGTGGTCTGCTTCCGTCTAATGACGCGCTTTTCTAAGTTGATTTGTATATTTGCTCCCGGGATAAGTTTTAAAGGATCCCGACTAACTTAAAAGACCTTAAAAATGGCTTGCCTTTCAGAGCAATTAGCTTAACACAGGACAATTCGAAACTATGTATTTTCACTTTTTTTGTTGTTATGTCTTTGTTCTTTCTTTTATCATTAGGAATTAAAATTTACGTCATAATCAAAAATACAGCTTTGTCGTGTTTTAATCATTCCTTGACTGGAGTAATTAAGAAAGTGGCGCAGCTTGAACTGATAGTGCAAGGCTAGAGAAACTGCAGAGATGGGGGTCTACCTAGCTTCTTCCTACACTGACAGGGTATTCCAGGAGAGAGGGAGCAGAAAGAGCAAGTCACTGCACGTTCCTCGTACGGCTAGCAACAACGCAAGTGTGCCCCCAACGACAATAATGGCCGCAAAGACGTCGTAGCGGGGAACCGAATCAAGCCCACCTACGTGGCCACCCCCGCTCCACCCAGTGCTTTCCCGTCTCTATTAACCCGCAGTAGAAGTCTCAAGCTCAAACGACCCAATTGGCACGTTCCGGACGCAACAGCCTCCAGCTCTACGGGCGGGATAGCGCTGTAGCATCCGACGGGCAACGGGTCCGCCACGCCGAAGAAGACCACGACGAAGGCGGGAGCTCCTCTCGTGGCGCAAGTCAAAGCGTAAGCCTTGACGGCGCCATGCACTCGTTCCGGGGAGCACTCTCACGTGCGCTGGGCGTTTTTTGCTAAAGCCACTGCGCGAAGGTCGTGGGACTGTTTTTCTTGCTTTTTTTTGCAAAAGTCAAGGTACCAAGCTCAGATATAGACAGTACTGCGGCTGAAACAGCTCCTGAGAGACATTTTGCAACCGATACGTAGGCAACTTGGTGATGCTTTGGTCAAGAATTAGGTCACACTGTTTTTGAACACAGAGGTCGATGTTATAAGGCAGCAGCGTCATATACCGCATTAAAACAAAAGATGGTCATTAATGTACGCCTTAAAACACCACAGCACCTGTGGTGTAGAATTACACTCATGCACGAGTGCGCTACGTATAGAAAGCTTTCTTTGATTTATTTTGTAATTTATATAGCTAATGTCACATTGTTGGTTATTGAGCAGGAAGATTTAATGGTGAAGAGAGTATCCACAGGGCAGAACATGTGCTTTTGGGGAAAACTTTGCTATTTACGCTTGCGTGCTCGCTTGGCCACCCCGCCGTAAACTTTGTACTGACGAGGAATGCAAAGCCAAAAATTTTTTCACCTATAATTTTTCTCTTCAGGTCTAGCCCGAAAGTTGAGGGAGACCTAGGAGTGTGAGGTGATGCCCTCGCCTTCAACATTCCTTACTTTACGTGAGTACGGTATAGGCTGCCACAAACTGAAATTTTTGGCGATGGTCGAGATTCCCCCTCAGCGCTGAATTGTTTTATCACATCCCCAGATTGATAATGTGTGAAGATAGAGATATTTACCGAAATCCACTGTCACAAGTATTGTGTCCAGACTGTCACCTTGTTTCGCGGTAAGAGAGAAGATTTGTCTGAAAGATTAAAATTTGTATGTCAAAGAGACGCTACTGCATAACATAAGTCGCCACTGACATCTAGTTCTCCAAGCTTTCAGTGGGGCGCACTAGCGAACAAGAGGTGTTATTTATTTGACGAGCCTGTCACAGAGGTGGTGGTGATTTATTAACAAAGGAGGGAAGAGAAAAGGCCTGGGGATATTGTTGAACTCAACGGGGAGTTCACCCTCATACGACCCAGTCCAGGGAAGGGGATTGGGGCTTCAAAGGATAGGAAGAGAGAAGGGTGAAGATAAGAGCGGTAGGAGAGTGGGAGATAGTCTATATCGCGTTCGTTTAGTCCATGACTCGATGGCTACAAACCCAGCGCTAGTCCTGTTGTAACCAGAAAGTTGACTAGGTGCTGGAAGAAGCGCTCCGACTTGCTCCTATGCCCTCGCAAGCCTTTTGCGCGAGCGTGAGCACCACAGTGGGGAAAGCATGCAAATTTCCCACAGTAGATTCATGCAGGAATTTTCGCATGCCAGTGTGCCGCTGGCTTCTAATTTTACTTAATGTTCAGGAGGCCAACATAGGTAGGGTAATCAGGGTTTCTAATGTTACAACCCAAATGCAGTAAAGGGAACAATGCGAGTACTTAGGTGTTTCCAGCAGATTTTCCTGCTGTGCACTAGGCATCTAGTCCAGAAATCTTATATTTTGTACTTTTGAATGCTCAATAAACATGGGCAGGAAATATTTCACAGTGAAACGATGGTATGTACTAGAATGTCAGACGTAACCGGGCTTCTTCATGGGTGGTATTGTGTCTACAGTGGCCACCGCAATCGGCCACTCACGAGTAGTCATCATGGAGAATGCAACAGTCTCCGCAAAGCACCCAAAGGGTTGAAAATGAAAAATGTCGACAAACTGAATCAGTGGTTTTGTTCAGTAATGTTCACATCACCAACTGTGCCGACTGGAATGAATACTGTAAAATTACGCTGTGACAGCTGGTGGTCATAGTGTGCCAAACTTGTAGTAACGGGTCCTCAGCTGGTTTCAAGCTGTGTCATGGCTATTGCTTTCAGTTTATTTTTGTCGCAGCGTATTGTCGCGTGGATATCGGTCAAGCCGCGGTCCCCATTTGGCAGCGTGTGTTATCGTTGGGCTGTACACAATCTCCAGTGAAGGACACGTGGCCTGATTGGCCAATCAAGTTGTTCGAGGCGTACGGCGTAATGGTGCGTACCCTGCTCTCGCGTGCACTCTGATTCAGCCATCTTCGCTAAGACCCTCCGTCCGGACACCCTTGCTACTCTTGGGTGAAGCGCTATGCCTAATAAATACGTGCATGGCGATCCTGCTTCCTACTTCTAAGTATACTAGGACGCAAGAGTATATTCAGCTTGTGTATTTTATCTCAATCAATTACCATTGTGGTTCTGGGAACAGTGTGAAGAGTACTTTGGGAATTTCGAATAAAACATCCCAATTGAGTACTACCACGTTTACAACAGCAGCAGTCCGTAATGGTTTTTCCTCTATTCTTGCGACGTAATGAAGGCTATTCTTTCTGACACTTTTACGACGTGGCCTAAGTGTACAGGAAATGAACTAAGCAACGTAAAGAACACCTGTGAACTCGGTTGGCGAAGAGGACCTGAAATACCTTTATAAACTGAAACACCTATAAGTGGTATTGATTCGCGCAAATAAAGGAATGGAAATGCAGGACGTTTTAACCGAACATAACCCTGTAGAGAAAACACCATGCTTCTGTCCAGAAGAACAAAAACCCCCGCTTAGCGTCACTAACGTCTATCAGCGTGTGATCGGACAAGAAATGGTTACTGCGGAAGCTCAATCACCCAGACGTATCCGCATTTAGGTACCAAATCTGTGGGGTACTGCACGGCACGTCTGCTTGTTATTATAGACTCCCGCGCAGCACAGGTAAACAAACATCATATTCCCGTGCAATACCAAGTGTGCATCCACGACCCCCTGCCAGTGTCCCCTACGTGTTTTGTTCCTTCATTTGTATACGTGCCCATACACAGCGCGCTTTTCCTTCTGATTTGCCCCTCGCCTTGACTTTCGCGCAGACACGTCAACATGTACCGACATGCCCAAACCACTTCTCTGTTTATTTGTACGTTGCTATTGTGATTTTGGAAACTCCGCACGTACTTGCTTGCCATTCTGCAGAGTTTTAAACATTATGACTGTAAAACCGTACACTAAAGCTTAGAAAGCACGCTTTTTTTCACTATCCCGATGGAATTCACTTCCTTCCAAGGACTATCGTCGAATACTCTTGCGGGATTGCAACTCACTTTTCCTGGCCATTGCGACCTCCGAATATCCAATCGTAAGTTGCGGAACGTGCTTCCGCAAGGCAGTCGAGATCACCGTCCAAATATTGGTCAAGTATGGCAGTTTTGTTTGGCCAATCTTGGCCAACCTCCTTGAGTGGGTATGCTTGCTTCGCTTTACAAACTTGCGCCGGCGACACTGGGCGGTCGCCGCGAGGCACGAACACACGAGCGATAGCCATTTTCTTCGTTTTGTTAACTGCCTGGCGGTCGCCGTGAGGGCCGCGATCACGTGCAGCTACTCACATGCGCCAGCTCGGCAATACCCACTGTTAACTGAGACACACAGAAAATTACGATTTTCTGTTAAAAATTTATTGATTTACACACCAAAGCTTACGCAATCCAGATAAACTCAATACAAATGTATACTCACAGCACACATGCCTCCTTGAACATCCTGACGTGGTGATTCCGATGTGGTCCCATGCCTCAGCTATTCCTCTGCGCCTTAATAAAAATTGAAAACCTGAAGAAAAACCATTTTCACCAAATTAAGGCTGTGACACGGAGCTCTTGCCCTGCACCGCTCGAGGATGCATGGAATGGTAGCAATACCTTTCCTGAACAAGGGATTTATTTAAAAGATTGTCAAGAAATGAACCAGTTCACTAGTTTGGGCTATATGATTCGCTCCTCTGAAAATATGCGCCTTTAAGAAAATTGACATTTGCCTAATTTAATCTGGTCGAGCCACTTTTTAGAACCCAAATGCAAAATACGTTCACAATCCATTCCTTTCGCTATTGAGGAGACGCCTATGAAACTATTGTTTCTAGGCGAAGCTCAAGTGACTATGCGATACTGTCAGTTGGCAGCACAACTAGAGCGACGTCATGTTTATCACCACAAAATGTTTTCTATCCATGTGACCAGTGGCGCAACGCTTCGGCTTCTTGACAACCATATTTAGACATACTGGCTGTTTGCACAGCTTTCCAACTTGTGTTTCTGCTTTCTTTCGAATTCTCTTCAGAATTGTATCCTTCCGAATAACATGTCACAAAGCCACTCAAGCAAAAAAAAAACACCCGAATCAAACCTGTGGCCTCTGGGCACGCATGATTATCTTAGCCGCTTGACTACAACCTGGAAAATCATACGACACCCAAAAATGCTGCATAAAATCTTATTTGTATTTGTAGCGCGGCCCTTCAGTTTGGTTTTATAATTTCTCATATCCCCAGAGTTATAACAACCAATTTACTATTGAATGGTTCGACAGCCAGCGAAACACGCGCATGCCCAGCTGACTAAACATCACAGCATTATTTATTGCAGGAAAGCAATGTAAATGTGTGCATAGGATTCTCGTTCCTTATTTTGACGCTTCGTGAGTTAAGGATGTGTTGATTTTAATTGCAAAGTACCCGAACATCACTTGATAAACCGGTTCGAGCAGCGAATTTGAATTTTATACCCGTCAACTTAGAGGCAAACTTGAGCGAGAATATACGCTAGCAGAACGACTGCCTTTGTACAATAAAATTCAAAATCCATCAGTAGGACAGCGAAGAAGTATAATTACAGGGTTGTGCAAGAGTGAAAACAATGCTCAGGGGCAGCACCCAAATTGATTTGCTAGCTGCGAGCCTACGTACTTATGAATAAATAACTGTGGGTGGGCCAATAAAGTATTAAAATTTTCATAAATCCAAATATAGCCAGATGTCTGCAAAGGAAAGCTAGCTTTAAGAGCAGCTTCAAGTTCCGCAAACTTGTCCCGGTTCACGCCTGGAACCGCAAAATATTGATGATCTAGCAAAGTCATTTTACAAACTGAGTTAACAGGCAGGATGGCCGTTTGTCGCGAAAGCAAGACTTTTTGAGTTCAAATTTACCTCCACAGTGATAATATATTTAAATGGATAATTTTTCTGTTTGGCAGCACTGAGCCGGTATAATGTTGCACCTACTTCTGAGAGTATGAACCCAACCTTCAAATCAAGCAGGGTGGAGGATTGGAAGCGTAGATGCAGTGCATTAGGCGTTTCCTTTAAATCTGTCACACAAGCACACAAAAAAAATAATTACGTCACAAAGACAGTATTTAAAACTTGGTCTCACTGTTTTTTTTATTTTGACTATAGTCTTAAATTTTAGTTTTTAACAAATGTAATCTAATAGGGTTGTCATTGCTATGTAACTCCGTTTTTTGCTCTGGGTTCCTGCGAACACCAGTGTAAGTAATTTTTCAGGTGAGTGACCTATTCTGACGGCATCTATTCGGAGATAAGGTCTGATGTACGTGTTTTTTTAATTAACAGAAGGCTGTTTTTTCACCTATGTACTTGTGATTTGCCGTAACATCTTTGCAAGGGGACCTGCACTCTAAGCGATGTTGATATGTTCGAATTATGGCAGCGCTGACATAAGTGGGAAAGGTTCTTTTTGTATATGTAGCATCCATATTCGTTATTATCTCCAATTCCAGACAGTGATAGTGGTTTGGACCAGAAAAAACCGCTGCAATAAAAAGGACACATCACAATTCAGTCCAACCGCTCCACAACTTCAGACCATGAATGTTACACATAAAAAGCACAGGTTACGAATTTCCCTTTATGCACGCTGTCAAGACTTATGAAACGCTGTTGCGTGATTGTATAAACAGGGGCGGAATTACCAATTTTCACCATTACACGTCCACTTCAATGTTTCCGTTGCTAGCGGGCCCTGTTAGGCTGAAAGCAGACATCCATATGTGACGCAGCACATTTATTCGTAAGAGACCTCACAAGTGCAACTATGTCACGACTGAAACAGGCACTAAGTGGGAATTTTTCAAACAGACGACTCAGAATTAAGCTCCAAGACAACTGCGTGGTTGCCCTGCATTGTGCAGGAAATACCAGTGGTGTAACCATTAGGTGAACATAATTATATTCTTCCGTCAATAGAGATGTGCACAGGACGGCTGTCACACAAAGGAGGGAAAGGGGGGGGGGGCTCCTGAAATTTTTAAGGGGGGAGAGTACTAAATCTATCACGACATAAAGAGGATTGATAAATACATTACTGTTGGAAGCTACGTAATAAGCCTCCACGGATCGTCCACTTTTTGCCACAAGCCATTTTGAAATACTGCGAAGAAAAACAAAGATAAAAAGAAGGGGAAAGGTGTATATATATATATATGTGCATGTATGGTCACCACATCAAAATGCTTTTCTTAATTTAAATCTCTTCATTATATAATGTTCTCTCCTTGCCGTTTCCATTTTTCCTCCATGCATGTTCATCTCTCGAATAAAACCCTGCATCCACCACTACACCCGGTTATTCTAAAAACAACTTTACGGTGCAAGAATGAATAGCTCGGATTTTAAGCCATACAACATGACTACCACCCTGTCTTCTCTCATAACCACCCCTTATAAGTGGGTTTCCAAAAAAATCTAAATGCTATCAGCATTGCAATGCCACTGTGGTGCACTAAGTGCTAGGGACATGCCCTTATATTAGATTTACAAACCGGCTTAGATGGCAACTATTTTTAACACGTAAAGTTCTTGGTCTAGCAACCTACGTGGCTGGTCAGTGCAGCACTGATGCCACCCAGCTGTACACCAGAGGTGGGATGATGCAAGTGCGCACAACATATTCTTTGTTCCATGAAATGAACTTTTCCGCGAATTGGTTTTCCCTTACCTCAGTTTAGCATTTCGTGCCAGGTGTGGAAAATATAAATATCACTTCTAAAATGTTGCCTGTCGTTTATACTAGCTCTTTCCTTTTTTTACTGAGAACTGCTACCTTTCGGCTTTTGTTTGAGCCGTCCAGTGTAAAAAGGCATAGAATGTTGAGGTGAAACATTACATAAAGGCAATAATTATAATACATCCAAATTCAATTATTAAAAACTAGGAGAACAATCAATCTCTCAAATGAAGCCGACCTGCAATGAAGCCGACCCGCAGTGCTATCGGAAGACCAAAACACCTGTTAATACTATATCCCATTAAAATGAGCCAAGTTATGAAAACCTAACTTCGTAGTGCACATTATAGCAAGACACTTTATAATTGCGTAGAATAAGGTGCTCACCCATTTTAAGCAACCTAAAAAACAGCCGGTCACATTTGATGAGCGGTCCATCTAGTCGAGGAAAGTATGGCATGACAGCTTCACTGCCAAGCCACCCAGATGAACAAAGTCGTATTTCCTGGAAATGGTGTCGCTTGTACATAGCGTGTGTAATTTTGACAACCAACCAGCCGACTGGCTCCTTCGTTTGAACGCTTCAATGTTTGCCCGAATTTATATATGTTCATATCTACTGGAGTTTCCCATGTTCTTTGCCTTCTGGACTGTTTAATGTCCTCGTTATTTTGTTACGTTTCATAGTAGTGTTTCATGCAACAATAAAAGAAGAGCATAGCTTGTACAACACTGGGCGACTACTGCGAAGAGCGGGGTCCATCCCATTGGATCACTCGTTAGTTTTTTACTTACTCTTAACAGCGGCGGTCATTTTCACGAGACAAGTTGAGACTGCAACACTGCTAAAGCCGGTAAGAATGTAAAAATGCGCTTGTGGTGTTACTAAAAATTGATCCCTTGGCTGAATCAAGCCGCGATTGGAGAGCTGGGATGGTCGTGGGGAAAAGAGATATGGAAGCCGGGAGACCGTTTTTTTTTGCATGCAACATAGCGAGACATCTCCGGGAACACACGACCATTAAAAATCTTATATTTCGACGGCGTTCACTTCCATGTAACATTGTGTGTTGGTGGCTTCCTGCTAGGAGTTTAGCAGTTTCAAACAAAACTTCCAGCCTGCACTTGGAAGCTCAGGAAACAAGCCCTATAGCAATATTGATTCGACAAACGGATGCCCTTGTGCACCGTAAAGAGGAGCACGAGGATGCGGGCTCGATTCCTGGTCGTGGCAGCCACTTTTCTGGTGGAGGCGAAAAGCATAAACGCCCGTGTGTACAAGATTTTCGCGCAAATTAAAGATCCCCAGGCGGTAAAAATTAATACGGAAACCTCCACTACACCACGCCTCATCGTCTGCTTTGCGTCGCCGTGTTGAACCCTACAATCAATTATTCAGCGCCGTAATAAGGTGGTTATCTTGTCGCCAGTGCCTATTACTTCACCTATAATGTGCAGCACTGTGAAAAGGAAATGGAGGACATTTAACGTCGCCTAGAATCAGGTACCGCAACCTTGGCGCAGAGTATACGTAAACATCACGTGGTTTATGAACAGCACGGCTGAAGCATCAGGCATATGAGAAACCAAAACTTGCCGAAGGATGGAGGGTTACTAGTACACGATCAAAAAACGGGTACCACAGATCCGACACCCTCTAGGGAAGACAAAGCGCGGCGAAGAAAATAGCCATATGAATGCATCATACAACACTAGAATTCCGCACAAGGTTGTTACGTTTGTTTCCTGGGTGGAGGGAGCACCCGGTGCGAATAAAAAACACGCTAGACATAATCATTAATTACTACTTCTGCCCCAAAAGGCAGGAATAAATTTTTCGCAGACAGTTAGCACTTTTAGCGATAGTTGTGGCTACGTAGAACTCAGATTTGTTTCGTAGAATTTATGAAGAGCAATTACTCCCAAGTCGTCTACACATACATCCGTGTACACTACTGTGGAGAACCTATTTTACCTTAAGTGCTTCCAACGATATTTGCAGTACAATTGACGTGACGCTAACTTCGATCTCAAATTCCCTCTAATGCTGGGAATCTCGTCACGAGACGCGTTTTTACATCCGAGATTGTGGATAACGACATTCCGTTATCCGGGTTCGTTCGTTTCAGATACTCGAACTGCGCGAATACGGAATCGCAATTTTCGACCAACACCAGGATGGAGACCTCGACTGCTTGGTCACAAAACGTACAGAGCTTGACATGGACGCTCGTACAGCAACTGTTTTATTTATTTTTGGGGTCCCAGGTAGCACAGAAAAGTGAGCTGATGCTAATGGCATGCTTATTGTGGCGTCTGCATTCTATTTACAGTAGAAACAGTGTGTATCGAGCATGAACAGGACGCATGAGTCGGCTCGCCGAGATTGTTTTCCTGTCCGTAGGACAAAACAAAATCTGTAGCAGCGCTCAATTCAAGACCATGAAACGAACTGACAAAAAATACCGCTCTCGGCGAACAATTCGAGCACCACATGAATACTTCATAAAACTGCTGTTAGTGTTCAGCCTTATCGTCACATTGCATAGAGCTGTGCTACGGAATAGTGCATACTCTGTTTACAGACCATTAGGCATGAGGATGGCGAAGTGATGCGACCTAAACGAGACGAAACGCAGTTTTGTTTGCGGCAACCCGTATGCGCAATGCCACTCCGTATCTTGTGGCCGCCTTTGCCTGATTGGGTGCGTTTAACAGCAGAATGTTCCATGAAGTACATAAGAAGCATTCCAAGTGAAATAACAGCAAGCAAAAATAAGATAAAATAGGCGAAGCGACCTTAATTAAAGCAAACAATCGTGCACATACCCTTATCACAGCTTACCTTCGCTAGGGTAGCAACGAAAAAGTGGAAACCGATGCAACTATCATAACACCACCCAACTGAAACTAAATCTGAACGAAAACCCACATAATAACAAAAAAAACCTGCTGATCTCCAAAAAAACTTAAGAAAGGTTGCGAGAACCGACATAGTTAGAACGAAACCAGGGAAATGCACGCACTGAGAGGTGTAAACTGAAGTGAAAGCAGCAATACACCCGAAATTTTGTTCTTACGCAATAACGCGGATTAAGCAAATACCATTCTTGATGAAAAGAATTGTGCTTGCGTTAAACAGAAAAAAAAATTGTAAACGGTGCCTGTGGGTTTTTGAGCTGGTTCATGCGATTGGTGAAAGGAAACGGGTCCTCTGTACCACAAAAATTGGCGCATTTTATGCCCCGGGCTACATGTCTGCTCCGAGGCGCAGCCTATGTCTCAGGCCGGTAGACTTATTTGAACCAGCTGGTGATAATAAACGTGGATCAAAATCTTGATACACCGACGTTGTCTGTTTCCATCTACTTCAGAAAAACAGTTGTGGGGAAAGGAGATCGAGGCCACCTGTGGTCAGCAGCAAACGGTCAAGTATTAACAATTTGCAGGTGTAGGACCTTTTAAACAAATTATGAAACGCAAAAAGTTTGCACACATCTGGTGTGGGCTTTCGCAGCTGCGCAGTGGAGCACTCCTGCAGCCTGATTGCTCCAATAAAGTCGCATCTAGGGAAGAACAAAGTTGTTCTATATCCCCTGTAAGCTGCCGAGAATGACATATCGTTTGGTCAGCTTGCACTACGCTCGCGCTTCCGGCAGCAACAGACCATTGCTACATTGGTGGTCATTCATTTCCCCTGTTGTTACACAGAGAGTGATAATGTTCAATTGTCTGCAGGGGAAAAGCGCTAGCGAGTACGAAGTTGATGGTACGTGAAAAAAAAGGCCTGAATTGCATTGACTGTGCAATATCAACAAGGGAGGGTCGAATCGTTTCGGCATAAACCGGTAACCATTATTTCTTTTTTTCGTTCAGTTCTGGTTTTGGTTCAGTGTGCTCAACAAAATAACGGTTCGGGTTAGGGTTCAGTTCCGGCAAAAACACCGGTTCAGGTCCGGTTTTCGGTTCGGTTCGGTTCCGGTTCGACACCCTGATTTCAGGAATGCTTGAAGATTCAAAAAGTGCCCATGGCCATTGAGATACACCAACATTATTCGTATTTATAAGTAGGGAGATCCCAAGGACCTCAAGAATTGCAGATCCATCAGCCTGCTCTCAGTTATTTAGAGACTGTTTACCATAGCTATAGATAGCCACATAGGTGGCAGCCGGGATTTACAAAAACCCAGAGGTCAGGCTTGTTTTAGGAAGGGGTTCTGAACCATGCACCACATCCAGGGATACAAAGATTCGTATATTGCACTAAACCCGTTTACATGGCATTTATAGACTGCGAGAAAGCGTTTAATTCCGCACTTACCGCAGCCGTGCTAGAAGCACTATAAACCACTGAATAAGGGAGACCTACATAAGACTTCTACAAGCCACGTATAAGGAATACACGGGCAGGATTACCCTCCACCAACAAAGTGATAAATTCCCGGAGCGAAAAGAAGTAAGACACGAGGATACCATCTCGTCAAAACTATTCACAGCATGTCTGGAGGGGGTATTTAGAAATCGTGAGCGGAAAAACATAAGACGAAGGATAAACTGGGAACACATGAGCGATTTGAGGATCGCGGACTACACAGAGTTGCTGACTGAGACTGCAGAACACCTGTAAACAATTGTTGAGTAACTACAATCAGAAAGCACGGCCGTGGGGCTAGAAATAAATTGCGAATAAGTCTCAAGTGCTGAGCAATGAGGATTAAGTACGAGAAAAACACCCTATTCAGCTTAAGAAACGAAACGCTAGAAGTAAACTAATATTACAACCTTGGACAGATGGTAAGCGATGACACCAACCAGGAGAGAGAAGTCCGGTGCACAATACGTATGGGTTTGGGAGACTTGGCAAGCACTCACTTAGCAAGCACTCACAGAAAACGAGCTACCTGGATCAGAGAATAAAATAGACCAGGAGATATCACAATTCAACTAAAGAAAAATATATGCACTTGACGATATGCAGTTTGACGAACCGACAATCGGTGGACAATCAGGGCAACACAGTGGTTACCAAGAGACGGGTCTAGAAGAAGGCGAAGGTCATTATTCCGATGGAGGGATGAAGTGAAAAAATTCGGGGACAAAACACTCGAGCAGCGCAGGACACCGAGCGGTTGGAGGTCAGTGGGAGGGGCCTTCGTCCTGCAGTAGACGTGAGTGGGAAGATGATGATGATGGCTAAAGTAATACGCATATTTGAAGCAAGGCATCAAAACATGAAATATATTTGCATGATTCTATACAATAAACATTTGTACAGCACCAGCTTCGTGATAGCAAATAAAAAAAATAAAACGCGTTGAGGGTTAGCTTCGACATCAAAATACAAGAAGCTGTAGAGCGCTCCTTCGTGAAAGTGTTTCAATTTCAAAAGTACGAATGGTTCCAGTAGATGGCGCGAGCAGCAGAACACACAAAAAATTAGTTCATTAGAAGAAACCTGCCCTATGTTTTCGCAAAAACGAAACGGGACGGGAAGTCGGTGAGGCTTTGGCAGGAAAGATGAGTGAGGCACTTACGTGGTACAGAAGGCAGAAGACTCGTCTTTCGACCCCTCTTGCAGCAAAGTCTGCATATACGTGTCCAAATTTTTTCTGAAGTATAAAGAGACTCTAATATAAAGGGACTCTCATATAAAGTATATGAGAAAGCATTTGACTCGGTCGAAACCCTAGCAGTCATTCAGGCTTTATGGAACCAGGGGGTAGGTGAGCATTACTTAAGTATACTACAGGATATCTAAAAGGGGTCTACAGCTACCATCATCCTCCATAGGGAGAGCAGTAAAATACCTATAAGGAAGGATGTCAGACAAGGAGAAACAATCTCTCCAATGTTATTCACAGCATGCTTACAAGAAGTATTCAGAAAGTTGGATTGGGAACAGGTGGGAGTAAGGGTTAATGGAGAATACCTCAGTAACCTCAGATTTGCTGGTGACGTTGCCTTGCTAAGTAACTCGGGGGACGAATTGCAAACCATGCTTTCCGCACTGGGCGAACAGAGTAGAACCGTGGGCCTGAAAATTAATATGCAGAAAACTAAAGTAATGATCAATAACCTCGGGACAGCACAGCGGCTTGAGATAGGTGGTGAGGCAGTGGAAGTGGTAAGCGAATATATCTACTTAGGCCAAGTTGTGACCCCAGATCCTAACCATGAGGCAGAGATAATTAGAAGGATCAGAATAGGGTGGGGTGCATATGGCAGACATTCTCAGATAATTAATAGCAGCCTACCATTATCGCTGAAGAAGAAAGTGTATGACAGCTGCATCTTACCGGTACTCACCTGCGGGGCTGAAACTTGGAGGCTCACTAAGCGGGTTCAACTTAAATTGAGAACGACTCAGCGGGCAATGGAGCGGAAAATGATAGGTGTTTAAGGGACAAGAAGAGAGTGGAGTGGGTCAGGGAGCAAAGTGGTGTTGAAGACATAGTAGAAATTAAGAAGAAGAAATGGACGTGGGCAGGGCATGTAATGCGAAGGCAAGATAACCGCTGGTCATTAAGGGTAACAGAGTGGATCCCTAGAGAAGGCAAGCGTTGCAGGGGGCGGCAGACAGTTAGATGGGCAGATGAGATCAAGAAGTTTGCGGGGATAAAGTGGTCACAGTTTGCACAGGACCGAGGCAATTGGAGAATAATGGGAGAGGCCTTTGCCCTGCAGTGGGCGTAGATAGTTTGGTGATGATAATGATGATGATGATAAAGAAAGAAAGATTTTGTGTCAAGCGGATTTCATTTTCCCTGAGTGCTGCAGTTGTTATGACTTCAACATTGAGTGAAGTCACAATGAGCCCGTTCTGGAAACACGTGTATGAGTTATTACATCCAGCAATCCCATGACAGACATAATCAACTCCCGAAAAGCAGCTGTGTGCAGTGTATAGGCCGGAAATTAAATTGCAGGATGAGCCAGGCTCAGTGCGGTGAGAGACCCGTAGCTAAAGCATTATATTGCTTCTTTTTGCCATTCTTGTTTTTCTGTATGGGTAGTCGGTCGCCGTCTTTCGCGTTTGGGCGAAAGAGAAGCATCAGCTGCCACAAAAAAAAAATTGATGCTTTTAAGGTAAGCAAGTAAGAGTTAAGATAAGCAACAACGAACTGTGTTCACATTGTACAGTGCGTAGAGCTAAAACATGAGTGTTTTTTTTCCTTTGTGCGCGTACTCGGCAGCTGCCTTTTGCGTTTGGGCGAAAGAGAAGCGTGACACCACAAAACGTAATTGGTTATTTTCAGGTAAGCAAGGAAGAGATAAGAGAAGCATCGAAGAAGTGGGTTCGCGTTGTCGTATGAGTAGAGCTAAAACATAATATTGCTTATTTCTGTCATTCTTTTCAGCGCGTCCTCGGCAGCTGCCTTTTGCTTTTGGCCTAAAAAGAAGCCTGAGCTTCACCAAAGTGTTGTTCATGCTTTTACGGTAAGCAAGGAAGCGACACGTTAGGCAACGACGTGTGTTTCTGTTGTTCTATGCGGTGAATGTTTCTCCGCGGGAAGCCGTTGCATTCATTGAGATTTTGGCTGCGGTTCGCACGCAGATCTGGTGATGAAAGTGCTTAATAAATTCTTTTCTCGCTTTTAGGCTTTGTTGAAATAAAGCCAACCTTCTTCGGGACTGTGTACATATTTTATGCCAATCCTCAGCACTGTTTTGAAAATTTTTCGTTGATCGTTGTTGACGGCGATTTCCCTTTGAAAGTTGGGATAACTTTTACTTACGGTTCTGCGTGATTGTAATGAAAGCTTTTTTACCATTATTGCATTCATAAAATTCCACTCTGAAAATATGCTCTCAGTGTGGCACGATTGGTAATGAAGCCGGAAACTGGACGGCTGTCGCATACCGGTGGTGAACTTTCTTCCGTGGAGCCGTTTTGAGCAACCAGCCAACATGCCGTTTGCCATTTTCGATGATAGCTGTAGTCAAGTTGATCTCTTAGTGTCTGCGTCCTGTTCCCTCAGTGTTGCGGTAAGACAAAATGATTGCCGTCTGCCGCCTTCCGCTAACTGCAGAGTTAATAATGGCATTCGCTTGGGAAACTTCATATCGTCTCCAATGAGTGATCTACAAAAGAGAAGACTCGTCTGTCGCACAACATAACCATATAGAATAGGCTCAATGCCAAAAACTATGCCTGCGAACCTTCTATGTAATATTGGCCGAGAAAAGAAAGTGTGTACTTCTGTCAGGGCTGATGGGTAAGGGCCGTCATCGATCGTGTCAGCTGATATTGCGTGTGCCGCTCGAGACCACAAGTAGAAATACTTTTAGAGGCCCACAACTTTAGAGTTTATTGTGTATGTCATCGAATGGCTCCAGCTGCGCCTGTTTAGAAGGTGCCGCAAACTACGTGCAAGAAAGTTTCGCACAATCAATAGAAAGCCAGCTTCACAGCAGCCAAACGCAATATAAGGCCGTACGCCCGGGAATCTTCACGCCCTCAGCACGGACGCCATAAAAACGCACAATTCAGCTAACGCGTGATGGCCTCCCTTGGTGTAAGGCGGATGTACACTTTTTGTTTTTTAAGGGAGACCGAGTACACATGCGGATACGCTTCCAGAATCACTGATACTTACTGTCAGGCCTGCTTTATAGACTTACTTGGCGGTGCAAACTATAGTGGTAATCTTTCGTTAATGGGTCCCACTAGCTAGTCAGCCCAGTTTCTTCATCTTTTCAGGTAGTACGTTTAACGTTCTAGCAGAACTTTGGAAAACCAATTGTATTTACCTGGTCTGGAAACGAGCTTACCCACTCAGGCAGGCCATTTTGTCGCTGTGGCTTCTTGCCTGCAGTTCCGGGTTCGGAGAATGTCATCCATAAAGTTGCTCTGCAAGCTTAACTGTCAGCCATATTTCACAAAAGAATAAGAAATACAAAGCGGTAGAGTAATGCAAGTGTGTAAAGGGCATTGGTAGTACTCGTGGGAAATCTGAATCAAGTCAAGGCACTAACAGCCCGTGAATACATTCGATAGGCAAGCAGTGCGTACCTCCACCGGCCGGGATATTCTAGAAGGCTTTAAGCACATGGCCTCTTCAAGCTTCCCTCGGGCAATAACGTCTACATTATACGAGTCTCGTATCCTATGTACCATATTCTGCAGCACCGAAGGCGATTGTTGGTTGGATAGACATCGTGTTCTTTAGAAAAACAGCTATATAGACGACTTGGAAACACGCTGCTGTTATAGCCACGCAGCTCCTCGTACTTCCGAGAACATTCTCTGGCCATTATTCCATGAACCGCAATCTGACGAGCACTGCAAGTTTTGTAAAGAAATCTGGTCACGTGTGATGATTACCGATTGGGAAGACGGGCGGTGCAGTGACCTCTGATTTACTGCACCTTTCGGCTACACCGTGATTTCGCATGTTTTTATTACAGGTTAAAGGCAGTTCGCGACGACTCTACTCTGCTGCTGTGAACTTCGCTACAGCTGCCTAGATTGGATAACGATGCAGCATTTTCATTGATACGCTTCCATGCGGGTCGCTTATTTTCCATTCGCACAAAAGTTGGCTAAAATGCACGCCAATCCTACTCTCACGCATTGCTGTGCATGAGTTTCCGCATATTGTAAGGCTCGTGTGCATTTTTTGTTGTTGTGGTTCTGCAGTCATCTTTTGCTTTTAAATTTTTCATGGGGAGCGCCAAAGCAAAACCGCTGCTGGTCTGATCATTGCGGTGTAGGGTAAGCGTTCCCCTTCAGCATTACGATTTCTGGAACGGTAGGGAAAAAGCACATCGAAGATCCGCTTCTTTAGCGAGAAGTAGTCATGGTGTCGCCACAGCGCTGTGGTGTCTCAGATACTTTTGAGGTTCCGCACGATGAAGCTTTCCCACTCTTTGTATCCATGTTGAACAATTCAGTGCCTTCTCCATGCCGAACAGCAACGTTTTCGAAATCCTGGCAGGGCGCAAGCAGTTCGGCACGATGTGTGCGCCTTTATGCAACATGGTGCTTCCCTACAGCGTTCCTGTCCTAATCCTGAAACGGAACTGTGACTGAGCACCCAAACCTTATTGCTTTGTTCGAATGAACTTTGTATTAAAGGAGATGATTTCGTGCACACCGAGGCATGGTGATGAATTATTACAGAATCATCGAGACCGTCATGTAGCCTGTTCGAAGTTAGACAAAAGTGAAATTCTGAAGAGCAACACTACCCCCGCAAGGAAGCAATTTGCCAAAACATTAACTTCACAGCATCGAAATGAAAAGTTTTGTACCGAAGCAAAGTGTATGAAAACTCAATGAAAGCCGTTACGTTCACAGCCCGCTTGAAACATGGCGCCCAAACATTGATCTAAGACAAACATAGCCATTGCGACAGGCAATCATCCTTCCATTGGCTTGGCTTTATTTAAAGGAAACTGAAGAACTTAGAGAAGTCACACTCCCAAACAAAAATAGCTGCAGAGAAAAACAAAATCTGGAGGGGCTATCACATGGAAGATGTGTGACGTTATGCTTGGGAAAATTGTTTTTTTATATTCGTGTATTCATGTATTCGTGTAAAAAAAATCCGCGTATTGATGGAATTGCACAAAGGGGCTTGGGGTGCGGCCTGACCCCGTCGACCATTGCCGGCAATGCACTCCCTCACCAGAGCAGGATTGGCCACCCTGGTGTAGTAACGGCCACAACCTCCCATGAATATGCAGTAGAAGCCGGGGGCACTATGGCTAGACAGGATACTGGTAAACTTTCTCAGGAGACGAAAGATCTAATCAGAAAACGGCAAACCATGAGAATCTCTACCGCAGCTGACAGAATAGAACTAGCCGAGCTCTCGAAGTTAATCAATAAGCGCAAGACAGCTGACATACGGAAGTATAATATGGAGAGGATCGAATGCGCTGTAAAGAACGGAGGTAGCCTGAAAGCAGTGAAGAGACGTCTTGGCGTGGGGAAAAATCAGATGTATGCACTTAAGGATAAGCAAGGCAATGTTATCACAAATAGGGATAAAATAATCACAGTGGCCGAGGAGTTCTACAAGGATCTGTACAGTAGCCGGGACATCCAGGATAATGCCGAACGAGACAGTAGTTCAGAGGAGATAGACATCCCACCAGTAACTACCGAAGAAGTAAGGAATGCTTTGAATAAAATGAAACGGGGCAAAGCACCTGGTGAACATCAGATAACAGCAGACCCCTTGAAGGATGGCGGAGAAACTACTTGAAAAACTGGCAAACCTGTATCCGCAATGCCTAATGACTGCAATGGTACCGGAATCATGGAAGAACGCGAACATCATCCTAATCCATAAGAAAGGCGACATGAACGACTTGAAAAATTACAGGCCGATCAGCTTACTGTCAGTCGTCTACAAGGTATTTACCAAGGTAATCGCTAACCGAATCTCTGCAACCTTTGATTTCAGTCAACCTTAAGAACAAGCAAGGTTATTCAACAATGAACCATATTCACACGATCAATCAGGTGATAGAGAAGTGCGCTGAGTATACTAAACCCCTATATATAGCCTCCATAGATTATGAGAAAGCATTTGACTCGGTCGAAACCCTAGCAGTCATTCAGGCATTACGGAACCAGGGCGTAGATGAGCACTAGGTAAGAATACTAGAGGATATCTATAATGGGTCTACAGCTACCATCATCCTCCATAGGGAGAGCAGTAAAATACCTATAAGGAAGGGTGTCAGACAAGGAGACACAATCTCTCCAATGTTATTCACAGCATGCTTACAAGAAGTATTCAGAACGTTGGATTGGGAACAGGTGGGAGTAAGGATTAATGGAGAATACCTCAGTAACCTCAGATTTGCTGATGACGTTGCCTTGCTAAGTAACTCGGGGGACGAATTGCAAAGCATGTTTTCTGCACTGGGCGAACAGAGTAGAAACGCGGGCCTGAAAATTAATACGCAGAAAACTAAAGTATTCATCAATAACCTCGGGACAGCACAGCAGTTTGAGATAGATGGCGAGGCAAGCGGAAGTGGAAAGGGAATATATATACTTAGGCCAAGTTGTGACCCCAGATCCCAACCATGAGGCAGAGATAATTAGAAGATAGATAATGAATAGCAGCCTACCATTATCCCTGAAGAAGATCTTACCGGTACTCACCTACGGGGCAGAAACTTTTAGGCTCACTAAGTGGGTTCAACTTAAATTGAGAACGACTCAGCGGGCAATGGAGCGGAAAATGATAGGTGTGACATTAAGGGACAAGAAGAGAGCGGAGTGGGTGAGGGAGCAAACTGGTGTTAAAGACATATTAGTAGAAATTGAGAAGAAGAAATGGACGTGGGCAGGGCATGTAATGCGAAGGCAAGATAACCGCTGGTCATTAAGGGCAACAGAGTGGATCCCTAGAGAAGGCAAGCGTTGCAGGTGGCGGCAGAAAGTTAGATGGGCAGATGAGATCAAGAATTTTGCGGGGATGAATTGGTCACAGTTGACACAGGACCGAGGTAATTGGAGAATAATGGGAGAGGCCTTTGCCCTGCAGTGGGCGTAGATAGGCTGGTGATGATGATGATGTTGATGGTGTATTCATAGCACCGTTGTTTGTGGCGCTATGACTTCCCACGGGTTGGTACGCCTCCTTAGAAGAAACGGCTGAACGATATGATGGACATGTCACCAATCCAGAGAATTCCTAAAGACACTTTTTCTACCGTAAGCATGGGTTTAAACGTACAAAAGTACCTGTTACAAGCCAGGTCCAACTTTCTAGAGGACAATTAAAAAACCGTTGAAACATAGTATATACCGCCAACGAAATCTACGATGAAACGATACGGACAATTGGCGCAGGTGATTATCTTGGCAGTATTTCTGGCTGCATGAACCTGCTAAATACACGAAGGAATGAAGGAGACATTGCACCCATCTTTTAAAACTCAAACTTTCGGCGGTAAGAAATCCAAGCATAAACGTTGTTACCAGCTCTCAAAGTGCCGTTAAACATTCTGGTGCAGGAACAATAATTAAAGCCTCCAAAGGATTCTTCAATCCACAATGAAGAAAGGTTACGACATCATATGACAGAATGGACACAAGAGTATGCATAGGAACGAGGCAAACAACCAACAATGACGTTTATTCATTTACGCTGCTCCTTGAAACCGTGGCTACCCCATCTTACTCCCACAAAATATACACAAGAGCTCCTCGACCTAGGCCTAGGAACAAAATTTTTCCCTGCGCCCCTTTGGCATCTGACGTAGAAGGATGGCAACCAATGTGCAATAAATTTTAACGCATTCATCGAAGAATAACAATGAACGGAGATTTTTCGGGTGGAACATTACAAAATGAGCTATCCTAATCCTGGGAATCATCTACCCTTTGCCAGGCAACCTGGACATGTCCAAGGATATGCTAGACAAGAACAGCTGAAACATTGCACTATGCAGGTCTGTCGCTACATAGACGGTATCAGCTGGTCACCTCAATATCATCGCGAACTATTTGAGAAGGAAATGGAAGAAGCCGCCACGTTTGGGTCCTTGGACTTTGGGCTTCACCTTTTAGGTTCATACTGCCCGTTAACCCTTTTTTTACAAAATCCACCATTTCTTACTCAACTTAGGTATCTCTCCTCTCTCTCCTCTCTCTCTCTCTCTCTCTCTCTCTCTCTGTCGACTAGAAAAAACACAACGTTAAGTCCGGCTAGCACGTTGAAGAATAAACGCATCAATCACTGGCACTGTTACCTGTTCGCTGAACTGCACCAAAATCCCCCTACCACAATCTTTAACGCCAGCGTCTGAAGCACTCAGACATAGATGGCCTTTGTGTTTCCTATGCAAGACGATTAAAAACCATTGCTGCTAGTTTGGGTCTGTTTACTGATCTTCACTTCCACGAAAACATAAATAGTAAATTCAGCAACTTCCTTCCACAACATTTCCTGGGTGTTGCAGTAGCGCTAGGGCGTCATGCACCTTTATACCTCAACGTAAATTTCATCTCCAATGTTTTATTTTTTTTTATTTGCTACTGCGCTCGCAGGCAGATTTTCCGCAAACATAACCCAGGAGGAATCAGAACAAATACGAATTATTATCTTCCTTGTTCTTGCCCCTTTGGGTGTCGGTAGAACACCAGGCTTCGGCAAATGTGGACAGCTTGCAAGAATAGGCTGAAAGATAACGGCTACCAACCCGTACCCGCCGTGAAATCTTGGCGCACACACGCTTAAATAGAAAAATCACTCCTTTGTTTTTAATTACGGTGGTTCTCCGCCTAAGTTTTTACCGTATTAAATTTATATCAGTGCGCAATCGATTTACCTGATAGCGAAAAAATTGGGGCAAGATTTGCTCAATCTTTCAACATATTTTCAAAGAGAATTTTCAGAGAGCATCAAGGACCGCTGTCAATTCACTGATAATAATATGGCTGTGTCGCACTGTTTGTGATCCGTGAAATGGGTAATGTAGTGTTGATAATGAGCGAAGTGAATAATATACCCCACAAGTTTACGCAGAATTTTTAGGGATCGCCATCTGGAAGCAGTAATTGATAACTGAATTTACGCTACTGACTGCAGGGTGACAGCTTTCAACTTAAAGGCAGAAGTAAATTTATTGAGCCCTTTTGAACGTGATGCACTCAGTATTTATGCGGCTTGTAGTGCTAACTGAGGCACCTCTGGTTTTTTGTCTTTGGGTTTGGTTAGCTCATTGGTATAAGTGCGAGGTCAAATCATTAGGGTTGCTAGTTGATTGAAAGTTTCTTGCGTAACGAGTGCCTTGCCGCTATGCCAGACGGCGGACTGGCCCCCATTTGCTCGAAGGTGTGCGTAGATCAAGTATTGTGCACTGCCGGACGAGCTCCTATTGTCGAAGGGTTCCTTCTTCTGGGAAGGCAATACTTTATGCCATTATGGAGTGAAATGAAGTGAAGTGAAGTTTGAAGTGAAAGCTTCTTGTTTAAACTAATACACTTGGTGACAACAACTTTTCAACAAGTGCCGATGCAAAAAAAGAGTAACACAGTCGGCGATGATCGTGCCTAAAAGTCAGCGAGTCCGGTGACACCGCAGGCTTGTCTGCAGCGGTGCACGGCGCTTTTGCGTAGCTGTGCATTATGCGCACAATTTAATTAATCACCGCTGATTTGCGTCGCCGTTAAATACATAGTGCAGCACTACCTTGCCGTTTTATTGCGTGGCTCAGTGACAAAATGCAGCGAGCGTCAGAAGCCCGAAATATGTTTTGTAGTGGCCGTAAAACAAAGTGGTCGGGCGACACGAGCGGCCGTTTTGTTTTCTTGTTCGCTTTCACGTTATTTAATTATGCTCTTGCATCATATATTCACACATTGCACTTAATTTACTAGATCAAGGGTCGGCAAACTTTCCAGCAGGAAGGCCGTCTTTCATGAATTCGACACGGTGGTGGGATGGATGGCAAATCTGGTGGGAGGGAGAGGGTTTTTTTAAGAAAAAGCGAAAAAATGCAGGGAATTGCCGACAATATTTCACAGTAATCTGGCAAAGGGTGAAGGTGGGGGACAATGCAACTAGAAGTGATCAATTCTCTGACGTTGTCTCGCCGTCTAACCCCGTTTGAGGTAAAAACTTTCGTGTTGGTGTTCAGATTATTGGTGACAAGGAAAGGTGAGGGGGATCTCACGGGCGGTTGGGGCCACATAATATAGCCCCGAAGGCTGTAGGTCGCTCGCCTGCCAGTAGAAGGTAATTCCAACACAGGCAGTGACGATGATATATAAATATTTTGGCCGCGCACCATGCATGCGGCTGTGCTCTCTTATGTAAATGTAGAAGTACACACTTCTGCAGTCAGCGGACGAGCGATTTGGTGCTTGTTTTGCGTCACTTATTTGTGCCTAGTTTGTTTATTTAACGCTCCTGCCTCACGTACTCACTGGTATGCATGTAGCCTGTCATACGTAAATCGTGTGGCATAAAAGTTTCAGCAAGAATCATATAGCTTGCAAAAATACAAAACAGAATTTCCACTCATTTTTAAAGCGGCGCCAGGCCCGGAGCGTCAGCTGAGCCTGTTGCGCTGTTAAGGTCCGCTTGCATGCTCCCGCTGAAGCAACCATTTAGTTACGTCAGTCTATTGGATGAGCACCGTTCTATGTATATTGTACTTGCGAACTGTTCATTTGTCGACCGTACGCAAGAAGGAAAAACGATAATTATCGTTAGGAAGTTAGACCATACGACCTCGCGATACTGTCCCACATCACGACTATTGCGATATCTCGCTAAAAAAGCCAATAAATTGTCTTGTTGTTACGGATATTATTTTGCTTAGCCTCTGCAACTACGTTGAGGGCTATTTTACTCAGTATGCACTCACCTAAATGCACCACGAGGTGACTAAATAAGTACAACCAACTTTCGCTCTGCCTTGTATTTGAAAACACATGGAGGGCGGCGAGTGTCGTCTGCTTTTGTACTATCCGGAGGCGTCAGACGCGAGGGGTCGCTGCATGTCGCCTAACATCCAGCGCAGGAGCCCTATACGAACACACAATTTGCACTTTTGACATGCTCCACATATATGGTCGCAACATACCCCACTGCACACGCTTCCATCCAGTCCTTCAATCGACATTTCAGAGACTAGACAGCGGGAGTACTCTCTTTAACAGCGGCGGTTTCGCTCACTGTGTATTCTCTCCCTTTTCTGTAAGAGAAAATGTTCTCCCTGAAAGGACCAACATGCCGGACATTTCATTTCATCTTTTCAGTGCGGAAGCGCTACTTCACTTTTCTTAGAGTGATAGGCAATAGCTTGCAGATCGCAGGATGCTTCAGAAAGAAGTTCTCAGCGCTTGCTGCTCTTCTTCGCGGATCATGTGACTAAGGGAAGCGGCTTTCGGTGGCGGTGTCCTTGTCCTTCGTCCCATCCTTCTTGCGCTGCCTGTTCGATATGGTCACTATGAACCAACTAGCCCAACTTGACATCCTTCTGCAAGTACATTTCCAGTACAACGGGCTCTTTTCAGCGTTTTAACCCCTATTATTTAAATAACCCTGCAAAACTGACTTCGTTGATTGCGGTCTGCCAGTGTCGCGTCATATGCGCTTCATGCTACGCACGGAAGGCTCTTTATCCACCGGAATTTTAGACGTGGTTCGGCTTCTTGGAACCCCTCATTGGGCAGGCAAGGAGACTGCAAGTTTCAGCGCTAAGCGTTATATGCCCAGAAATGCTTATTTCGGGACTGTCTACGCGTGTCATGTGCTGTTGCGGAAAAGATTAACGGCGACAGGCTGTTTCATCAGTGGTCATCGTCGGCTGAGGTGTACACTAATTGGCTGTGGAACAATGTCAGACCCACGCTACCTCTACAGAAGAAGGTGAAGCCTTCTGAGGAAAGAATCATCACTGTAGGACAGGTGACATTGCCTCAGCACCACATGGAGACGCTGAAGCGGGGAACCAAGTTTGCGTTTCAGCCAACGCTCACCCCGACAGAGCGCGTGGCATTTGCCAGGACCATTACACGGCATGTCAAGGGCGAAGAACGGCTAATATTCCTGTCGGAGTGGGCGAACGGGTATTCTAGGACTGCAGGTACGGGGCGCAGCCCTCATTCCTCTCGATCATTGGTGGACTTCCTTGTGATGAATAAGCGGCATCTTATGGTCGCCGACAAGCTAGGATGCTTTGTAGTCCTCGATAAATGGGCTTAATTCGAGAAGGCAGAGGGTACGTTAGGAAAGAACTTCGTCAAAAGAACGGACACTAAGGCTAGCAAAGCTAAGGAGCGGGCAGTTGCTTTTTTAAGTGAGCACCGTCTGGAGAGACTTGCGACGTCGGTGAAAAAGTTCAAATGCCGTGTTTTAGAGGTGTTCGTTTCTGCCAAAATACACAAAACAGACATACCGTTCCGTGTTATAGTTTCAGAGAATAAGGCATGGCAGTCTTGCATGTAAGCCTACTTGCAGAGACACAAAGTCATTATGCTCGGAAGATCCGTTCAGGGTGTCAAGCTATGAAGAAGTGGAGCTTTTGCAAACGAAAAATCCTGGCACTTGCAGAGTATTTAGGGTGCACGTTCAGGATTTATACTATGCCATACCACACAACGAGCTACTGGCAACCGTAAAAGTATGCATCCCTGAAGAAAATGACGAGTTTAAGTTCATCAATGCTAGCGGTGTCCTATTAAGCAGTTTTTATGCAGATTCTGGCCTTTTACCTCAATTCTACTTTTGTCGAAATGCGGAATAATTATACACATAGAAAATCGGAATCTGCATACGTTCCAAGGTAGCACCAGTTCTGAGTGACATTTTTCTATCCAAAGTGGACAGGACTCTTCAACGTGACTTACACGGCATGTGTAATAAGGTGTTTAGGTACATCGATGATTTCTTTATGGTTACGCAACCGTGTCACGTTGTTAGTAGGGTGCCTAATATCCTGAACCATTTCAAGGAGTGTGGCCATGGGCTTAAGTTCACGTTTGAAATTCCAAAAGAAAACCAAATCCAGCTCCTGGATCTTAAGCTGGTTCTTCAGGCTAATCATGTATACCGGGAGTACAGCCCTAGGTCACAAAAGCCTGTACTGAAGTTTAACTCTGGCACTCTACAAGTGTGAAGGCAGGCATAGCTGTCTGCTATCTCCGCAACATATTTGAAAAGTCCTGTGCGCATAAGTATCATAACAATTTTATTGCGCAAGTGGAAAGGTTGAGGAAGGCTGGTTATTATAGGCAAGATATGCGATCTCGCGGTAGAAAAACTTCAAAAATGGGTGAAATGTGGGTGTCTGACGCGAGAAAACCATTACATTGAATCCAAAAAGAAAATCTTCTCTGTCATGCCCTACGTACACAGATTGTCACATGGATAAAAAATGTAGCTGGAAGGTGCGGAGCAAACGTATTTTTCTCTGCGCCAAAAAAATTAGGTCGAGTGTGCAACGCAGTTGAAAACAACTTATCAGGACCCGCCAATCACACAAGCTGCGATGTCAAACACGTGTCGCCATTTGTTCCTTGCAGCGTGGTAGTGGTGTATATAATACCGTTTTCGTGCTACCAAAAAGTATATATCGGGCTGAGACTCTTGGAGCAGAAGCGCACGTTGGAAGGCAACAAGTGTTCCCTTGTTGCTTAGCATTGTGTGAAGTGTGGGTGTGTCCCTGTCTGTCAAGACACTGTACTAATTGCTAAGCACAAGGACCAACGTGTACAAAAAATTATAGAAGCGCATCAAATTAGAAACAATAGAGACAAGTGCACCAGCGTTCCTTCAATGTCGTTAGCTAAAAGTGAATATGTGTTTGACTGGTCGCGGTGCGCATAAGTGTGGTCTTCACACGTGCATTTTGTCTGTTGCAATCGCGTTTGCCAAGGTGATAAAGTGAGTTTGTATTACTGTCTAGTGCAGTGGGCATTGTGTGGCATTTGGCATGTGCAGTCAATCAACGCCTTACTGGTGCTGCAGTCGCGGATAAGAAGATAGGAAGCCACGTGGCTCTTCTGAGTGGAGTATATATATGTAGATGTTTGTGTTTTTAATAAAATTCAGAAGAAAGTTCAGCACTGTGTCGTCGTTAATTCTTCTTTTGTCCCGTCCTTCTTGCGCTGCCTGTTAGATATGGTCACTATGAACCAACCTAGCCCAACTTTCCATCCTTCTTGTCAACAGATTTCGCAGATGTTCTCGGACTACGGCGCAGGCTGTTTCTCTTAAAGCGTCGCTTGTGATTCCAGAGGCGCCGATGGGGTTCGCCAGAATTCATTACATGCTGGTCGTACTGCTTTTCAGCGCATTTCCAGCGTATGTCCATGGCAGCCTCGCATACAAATTCAGCGACGGATTTCGGCAGAAGATTTTCAGCACTACAAGTTTTCGAGCGTGAAGAGTGAGTAAGGCAAACAGACCCTGCCTTATAACACGACATAGAAAGCCCATCGTATATCTCTTCTCATTTCGTAGTCAGCTAATCGGAATGAAATCTTACATCACGGTTCCGGAGGGAGTGGAGTAATTGAAACGGACTTGTGATCGAAAAAAAACTAAACAACACAGAAACTTCGATACGAACATATCAAAATAAAATGCCACGGGGTTTCTCTTACGGACATTTATCTCTAAGCACTATTCTTTCCGGAACCAATGAATTAGATAGGCAACATTGTAATAAAAGAAGAATAGTCTGATGTAGTGGCGTCAGAGTAAAACACTACCTCTTTTAAATCGCATTGCCCGGGGCGGCACATGAGAAAGACAGCAAACGCGCTCAGCTCAAAAAAAGGGCGACAGTCAGGCGCGGCCAGGTGGTGGTAATAAACATAAACAAGACATGTTCGCGGCAATACGGTACAAATATTGGGTGCACAATCGGCAAGATACATAGAAGTCGTCTTAAATAATGGTATACTTACAGCTGAGGTTGACATTTAAGGCTTACATTTGAACAACCTATCGTAGTAGGAAATACATGTAGCAATTACTGTTGCAGTAGCAAGACTGAAAACATCGGCAACGGGCAACAGCCGCAGTGACTGATTTATGCTACTTAAAAAAATACTAACCTTCGAAAAGAAGGCTATCGCTCGCCAGCGTTTGCTGATGCTGTCACTGCTGCCAAGGGCTGGATTAATACACTATAGAACCGGTTGTCGTTTTCGTAAGTGGTAGGCAACAGCGAACTGTACTTGCAGGTGGTCTTTGGACAGCCCCGCTACACTTGCGAATACCGGCCATATCATTAAACGTTTAGGCAATTTTCGAAGCGCGCCTATTGGAAACTGTCGCGAATTGGGCCAGTTGGTACAGATTCATACTGGTGAAACAGCGCGCAAAAAACCAGGACAGAACGAAGAACACACAACACGAGCGCTGACTATCAACTGAAGTGTTTATTACACAAGAAAATATATTAGAACGTGTGTGACCATAACAATCTTGACGTATATCTCACAAGTGCACAGATCAACAGTCATACAACATCTGTCCAGATAGTCTACTTCGCAGTCCAGTAGCGATATGGACGGGCAGCTAAGACAATCTTCTGAATTCTTTTTCATATAAAAGGCTTCCGCTATCTCCCTTGTTCTCCTGTCCTTTGTGATTCATCAAGACTGTAGTTTTATTAGGCAACAGATAGCAGCCGCAACTTTTACAGTGAGATCATAAATGTGACGTAGGCATGCCCTTGAGGGTGTTTCGATGTTCACGCAAGCGCTCACTGAGGCATCGCCCCGTTTGCCCGATGTACTTCCTTTTGCATTTCAAAGAATACAGTACACGACATTGCATCGGCACTCAACAAACTGAGCCTTGTGCTTAATACCACACCCCTTCCTTTGGGAAACACCTTTCCTGAATAGCTTATTGTGGGTTCGGGGTATAAGCCTCTCCAATTTATTCTTCGCCGAGAATACCACGTCAACATCAAATCTGCCTGCTATCTTTTTCATTCTATGCAAAATTGCATGAAGATAGGGTATAACAGCACACCGCCTCCGCGATTCTTTTTTAATTGCATATCTTCCGTGCTGCCTTAACTTCGTTAACGCCTTTTTTGCAGCAAACACAAGGGTATGATCTGAGAAGCCAGCTTTTTCAATCTATCTATCTGATGCGCAAAACTAGTACCCATGGTGTGGACGCAGGAGTTAATGACAGACGAGTTCAGGCTATTGACAGAAATTCCTGTTTTTACCACTTTAGAGCGGCAAGACGAATAACTCAACAGTGGCTTTTTAGACCTTGGGTCATGCATCCAGCAGACGCGCTTATCCTGGAAGGTGAGCTTCAAGTCCAAAAACTGGATGACGCCATCTTGGGGAACCTCACTTGTAAACGCCAGACCATGACTGTTATCCTGAAACACCTTCATGACCTTATTAACATGTTTCTGAAAACTGCACGTCTGTACGAGCAAGAGATAGTCATCGACATATCTGAAAGCCTTGAAAACTAGGCCTTTCAGATGCTTGTTCAGGACAGAGTCCAGGCTGCTCAAAAAATATTGCTAAGTACAGGAGCCAACACGCTACCCAATACAAACACCAGACTTTTGGGTGTAAACCTTCTCCCCTCAAGAAACTAAGGTAGACTTCAAGTAAAACTTCAACAGTTCCAGAAAGCTTCCAAGAGACATACCACAACTGTCGTAATACACAGTTTAACACAAGTGAGTTAACTGCCATGGGGAATAGAGTAAAAGAGGTCTACCACATCAATAGTAAAAGCAGAGCATTCGCTAAGTTTTTGAGCAAACAAATATTCCACTACTTGCTCAGAGCCAGTCTCAAGAAAAGGAGCTTCTATCGCCAAAACGCGCAATTGCTTTTGAAGGAACGTACAAACAGCGCCCTGCCAAGTACCCCGCCAAGATTGTTATTCCAAAGCATTCCAAAGCATAGTTTCATGGAAAGGAACACCAAGGCTTTTGACTACTGGAACCAGTTCCACGCAAGAAGTACCGAGAATAAGGCATACGTGCACATTTATTGCTTTGTGTTTTGGACTAAATAGCACTGCCTTTGTCTTTGAAGGCGTTTATTATTAATGGATTTATTGTGCTCCAGTTGTTCAGTTGTGCAAGTGCACTGCCTCCAGTATTTTAGGCCATCTTAAGTCCTGTCCGGAAAAAAATAAGCTGGTGTCATCAGCATATACAATGAATTTACAATAACAATACGTCAAGATTGGTATGGTCACACACGTTCTTATATATTTCCCTTGTGTAATAAACACATTAGTTGATAGTCAGCGCTCGTGTTGTGTCTTATTCTTTCTGTCCTGGTTTTTTGCTCGCTGTTTCACCACTATGTATTGGAAACTGGTTTTACAGGCTATTGAACCCAATTATTCTGCAACACGCGCGAGTACTTCCACCCAAACAGGTTCCCGGGGTGTTCAGCCCGTCAGCAAATTTGCGGGGTGAGGCCGTCTTAGGGGTGTGCGGAACGCCGTACGGGAGTCACGGGGCAGCTTGTTTCCTTCGTTTATGTTATGAGTCCCTACGTTTTTTTCGGTCACCCTACCGTGCGTTTGGGTTAAAAGGAAGCATAAGCTTCCACGAAACGTTACCGATTCTTTCAAAGGAAGAAACGATAAAATACTATTTTATTTTTTTTCGCCACGGAAGCAGCGTTTTCTCGCGGAAAAGAAAAAGCTTCAGCCATTTTGCCCACAGAACGCGCTCCCACTGCCTCAATAACAGTGGAGCAGGGCGAACGACAATGATGCACAGATAATGATATTCCCTGCCTCAATGCAAAGAGCTCTTTTCTGGGACCTCATAAAGAAGCTGTACTACCGCCACGCACCCACCACAAATGGAAGCTAGACTATGCTATCCCAGGACCACAACTCGCCATGGGCCCCCACCGGCACTCAACGTACACCAACTCCGCAACTTAAGACACGCTATTTCGCGAAATGGCTACAGAATGTACACCATCGACCTCTGTACAAGATTTTAATAAAGCTCAAGCACCATACACATGAAGTATGCAGCAGAAGATAAGCCCTCCAAGAACTCATCAGCAAACTTATGGCGCCAGTAGTTCTATTCCGAGGTATCACGCACAGCACACTTTACATTTTACACGAAACACCAGAGAGGATTCCCCTCAATGTAGCAGAGCACTGACGAAATGAAGCACTAGTCATAAAGAAAGGCTGGCACCTACCCTTTTCCACTACTCACACACACCGCCGTATCACAAAAATTCAGCCCGCCTTCCCAGTGCTGACAATTCTGGATGTCAACGTATTACCTCTGTCAATACCTTTAGCTTGAACTCACACCGAAGAAAAAATTACTCGGCCTACAAAAGAGGTAACAGTCACTATTCTCAAGGACTCCTAAGCTGTCTGGAGAAACTACGAGCTTGGTGGAACTAGTGAACAAGCCTTAACAATGACGAATTGCCATCATTCGCACCCCGAATTCGAGATCCTCTGGATAAATGGCTAATTATACGTGGTATACAAAAGTGTATAATAAACCGCTGTAGCATCATGGCAACACCATAAAGAAGGCCGCGCTTGCAGTTCTCCTCAGGAGCATTTTGCCGGGTTGCCAGAAAATAAATGAGAAATATATTCAAGCACGAATGCCGCCACTATATTGAAATTCTCCTTTACAAAGCTTCGGCGAAAATTCTCAAACCTGAAAAACTGGTGGCGTACATAAAGACATTAGACACCTGGCCACTGCAGGCGGCCTTTACATCCTCTCGTAAAAACGGAATTCATTGATATGTTGCGGGTGCCTTTTGAACATTTCCATTTGTTGTAAAAAGCGACTCTTTACAGCTCATTTTTAAATTTTTTTGATTCATTATTAAACACCCAAACCATTGGACCCTTGACAATTGTTTACATATACGTTAAGCTGTCACTAAGTCGGTAATATGTATGCTATTAGGATCCACAAATCCCGTACTGCCGTACAAATACATAGTTACGCATTGCTCTAGAATAGTTCAGAATAGTTGTATTTCTGCATCATTGCCGGCTTACGCTGAAGAGAAGTTTAACAAGTTTCACAAGTTTATTTAGCCCCACACACTTACAGAAGAAGCAGTGACACGAGGGTGCAGACAAAAAGTCATTTTCCAGACTAGATGAAGAACAGCGCGGGGTAGCTTATTACCTCATACGTTCATCCATAGAAAAAAAATTAAACAATGAGAACGGTTTGGCCCCCATACATTCTGTGACAAACAAAATAAACGACAACAAATACACAAAAAGATGTACATAAAAACAAGCGAAGATGACAAACAGATGTACATTAATTGAGCGAAGGTGACATATGGGGCATTGAATATACTATTTTCCTAACGGGTTCAGCGTGCTTGGAGTAATGTGCACTAACTTTTGACAACCGTAGTTGGTGCATGTGCGGGATATTTTTAGGTACCTTTATTTCGTGTGGTGTAGGCTTTATTTAGGGGTATAAGGGTCGCCAATTCCTGTAGGTACCGATTATTTCCTTTTATACCAGTGTGATAACGTGACATGAGTATTGTTTGGTACAGTTTGTGTACAGGCAACTCTCCAAGTTCATCAAAAATAGGCCCAGTAAGGATGTCAGAGCGCGAAGCTGCAATTATGCGAATAGCCTTTTTGTAGTCGATGAAGCTTTGTTAGTTTAACGGCGGTAGTGTTTCCCCATACCAAAAAATCGTATGTGAGAGGGGAGTGAAAAAGGGAGTTATAGGAGAGCAATTTATAGTTTTGTAAGAAAGCTTACACGGGATAGAATGCTGACTGTCCTGGACAGTTTAGTAATAACTAGCGCAGTGTGCTCATTCCAAAGCATAGTTTCATTGAAAGGAACACCAAGGCTTTTGACTACTGGAACCAGTTCGACGCAAGAAGTACCGAGAATAAGGCATACGTGCACATTTATTGCTTTGGTTTTTGGCCTAAATAACACTGCCTTTGTCTTCGAAGCATTTGGTATAATGTATTTACTGCACTCCAGTTGTTCAGTTGTGCAAGTGCACTGCCTGCAGTATTTTAAGCTATCTTAAGTTCTGTCCGGAAACAAATAAGCTGCTGTCATCAGCATATACAATGAATTTAGTGTTTTCTTTAATAGTTTCAATATCATTATTATATATGCTAAAAAGCAGCGGCCCCAGAATGCTTCCCTGAGGAACACCGCCATGAGGTCTTTTAAAGTTTGAACTGAAGCCATTTATTATTACGTATGGCTTCCTGTGCTTGAGATAACTTTGCAACAGAGCTAGAAATATACCGCGGAAACCCTAATGAGCCAATTTTAATGAGGATTGTATTGTTTATCGTCTCGAATGCTTTTAAGTAGTTGAAAAATATTCCCAGTGTCTACTGCTCACGTTCGAAAGACTGTAAAATATTTTCTTTTTGTCATAGATGTGCACTTTTTGTTGAACGGCATTTGGTAAGTCAAAATTGAAAAGGTGTTAATCTTGTGTTTTGTTAAGAAGCTAGTCATGCGGCAATGTAACAGTTTTTCAATGCCCTTCAATACTCTTCAATGCCCTCATTGCACTGGGAGTATAGAAAGCGGTCTGAAATTTGATACGTTGTTTTTGCCACCCCTTTTAAAAACAGCCGATAACTTTGCAATTTGTAGTCTTCTTGAGAAAATGCCAGATGGGAACATTATGTTAATTATACATTCCAAGCCGGGAGCTACGATATAAATTACATGTTTCACTGCAGCTAATTGTACATCGTCTACATCAGCAGATATACTTTCTTTAGTGAAAAAAAAATGTGGTAATAATTTCTGCCGTGTTTACAGGACACAAGTACGTGGTATCAAGTGTTCCAGGGGGCATGTAATGCTTGCAGTTTGGGTTATGTGTGCTGTTTCCAATAGAAGCGAAGAAATCATTAAACGTATCTCACAACTCTGTTCTGGAGACATGTTTCCCGTTCATGGTTATCTGAGACGTGACTGAATCCTGGGAGCGAGAACGATTTACCAATGCGTTTAAATTTTTACGGATAATATCTGGTCTCCCGACTGCGTGACTATAGAAAAGTTTTTCGAAATAAACTTTCTTGCTTCTGCGCAGAAGGCTGTTTGTTCGGTTTCGACGAAAACCTTCCAGTCAAGATTACTTTACCATTTATTGAAACGACTATACAGGGCGTTTTATTTTCACGTATTGTTTGCAAGCATTGTGATGTCACCCACAGTTTTCGAGCGTTACAAGGCGTAATTCCTGTTTTGTAAAGAAACAGTTATTATAATCTGTTACAAATATGCGAA
The DNA here is from genome assembly GCA_013339765.2 of Haemaphysalis longicornis. Taxonomy (NCBI): domain Eukaryota; kingdom Metazoa; phylum Arthropoda; class Arachnida; order Ixodida; family Ixodidae; genus Haemaphysalis; species Haemaphysalis longicornis. The sequence continues at coordinate 143,101,693 of CM023450.1, forward strand.
TAAAAGATTGAAATGCCGATTCTGCATCAGTATACCAAAGAGGGCTTTCCCAGTCAATTTTAGATAGCCCATTTCTGAAATGTTCTCTACTCGTATTATTTATGTTCCGATAGGCAAATGATGTACGTTTTGACCTACTTGTAGCATGTTTGGAGTGATTTAGTAACAAGTAAATGGGTAGATGGTCACTTATGTTCGTCTCTAAAACTCGGGTACTGAGAGGCTCACATTCTGCATTAGCGATACAAACATCGATCAAGGACGTCGCAGTAGGCTGGATGCGAAATGGTTCAGTAATAAAGTTTTTAAAAGCGTTACCATCAGGAGTGGTATAAAGATTGGTACGTTGCGACGATGGACGCAGTATATTTATGTTTAGATCGCCACCTAATACTAACCTGTAGTTGTTTTCATTAACCCTACTAAGGTAGGTGTCATGAAATGAAAGAAAGGTGGTCACGTTTCCTCTAGCGGGGCGGAATACCACAGACAATCTGTCATAGTTACACTGCAGAGCGAGTATTACATAATTATCGGTAATTTGCGAAAAATGATCAAATATTTCACACTGATAACTGTTTTTGTACTAACATCAGTACTCCACCGCCCTTTTTTCCGATTCGGTTTAAAACGTATGATGTATAAGAAGGTAGACGAAGGTCTTCGCTGCTATCACGATACCACGTTTTTACAATCATTACAACGTCGAAGTGACTGTTGAAACTATCGAGAAGGGTGATAATTAAGTCGTCTTTGTTTCGTGCGGATTGGGCATTTAAAGTGAAGGCAGGAAAGATTTTGTTTGTTAGAAATAACTGATAAATCTGACAGAGTCTCGGGATCCATGTGCGCAGCCGGAAAAACCTGTGGTGTCTGTTGTACTACATCTTGCTTAGGTCGTCGATACATGTGTTGTGAAGGATTTTAGACTTTTCGGTCTTTTGTGCAAATATTTTAGATGCGACGCTGAGAGGAGCATCTCTTGCCGGCGGCCCTGTCCTGCGTCCGTCGTCATCGTCCGCGTCCGCACAGCTGCGACTCTCCTTCGCTCACCCCTCTCCCCTCTCCGATAGCGAACACTCTCGCCCAACATCTGCGGGCGCGTGGCGCAGCGCACTCACACTCCACCGGTGGGCGGCGCTGCGCGCGGCGCAATCGCGCTAAGCGCATGTGCAGCGCCCTCTCTCTCCGCGGTCTCCTCTCCTTCGGGCGCGCTCCGCATATAAGCGGAGTGCCGCGCTCCGGCCGGTGTCTCAGTCGACGGTCGTCCGCGCTACGCTTGCTCTCTCTCTCTCTCTCTCCTCTCTCTCTCTCTCTCTCTCTCGCATTACCCGACGATTGCTCACGCAATTCGAGTAATCGACCCGACGGAAACGCACAATGGAACACCCTTCAGAGTCGCATCACACCAGGGTTGCCGCGAGGGGAGGTGGGCGTAATTTTTTCCCCTTTTGACCACGCGAACTGTTAGCTTTGCTTTTTATTTTTCACTATCGTCAAACCCAAAAGCTTCGTGAGCTGCGGGCGAAGGGGCTCACTGACATAGGAGCGGTCCCAGGAGCAGTCTCAGTACCGCCGCAGTCAGTTGCATACAGGCACATCTTACGAACGTTTTTATGAACCGTGTCTCGCTTCGACGGACTGTGTAATTGTACAATAATGTGTGGGCACGAGGAATCTTTTGAATGTACGCGGTGGCACATATCTACGTCACATGGGGTGATTGGTTCACTTATCGATTCCTCAAGCTTCTCAAGGATTCCGGCAAGGTTTTCGCCCTTTACAAAGGGGGCGTTTTTTACTTCAATATTTCTGTTGCGCGAATACTGCGCAAGCTGGGTTTTGCGCCGCTCACTCTCGGCTTCATCCTTCTTTAGCTGCGCGCAATCTTCTGCTGAGGAAACGTTTCGCACTTTCAGTTCAAGGTTTTCTTTTTCAAGCTGAGAGCAGTGCTTCGTCAAATCTTCAAACTGCTTGTTGAAGACGTCAAAGCTTGCTTTCATTTCGCGATTCACCTTCCTAAACTCCATTTCAAGTTCAGCGCGCATTGCGCGAAATTCTTGCTGAAATTATTTTAATAGCCTGGTGATTTCAGGTAATATGATACTGGTCCACTTTGGCAACAGCAGCGGCAGTAGCGGAAATGGTACCGACAAAAAAGGAATTCAAAACTGACCTACAAAGACCAATTCGTGCGTCAGTGATGTGCTTGCTGTGCTGCCGCTGCTGCCAAAGAGTGGGCCCGCGTTGCCGGCTTGTTGCTATGTTGATGTTCAACGAAGGTAGCGATGCCCTGTGGTGGTTTTTCGCCGATGATGCAGTGCGCTCAGGTGGTCACTGCGCACCCATTCCAGTCGCCACGTGCAGGTTTGCAGTGGTCACAAGCAGGGGCTCTGGACGAAGCTGCGACGCGGATACGGCATTCGTTGATAGACACAGCGGCCAGCAAAAGACACTGCAAAGACAACTTTGTGCGTAAGCGACGTGCTTGCTGCGCTGCCGCTGCTGCCAATGCGCTGCTAAAACCACCTGCATTTGTGAGCAGGAATGTTATACCATTAACACCTACGGTTGTCATATGAGGCTCCAACACAACAATCTGCATTGTTTATTTTGCACTTGTTGAAGCCTCCTGAGTGGCCGATGAATGGCAATAAATACAAATTCTGACCCCGACGGAAAACATTACTTTCTCCACCGCCCATATCAGGCATTCGAATTCTTTTTCGATGACACTGTAGGGTTGTTCGCGAGAACATAACTTTCGAATCACGCACAGGATGGGTGCACGATGACGAACATGTTCATCATTTTGGCTTAAACCTACACCCAGCGTTTTTCTTTGCTATCACAGTGCAAAACAAAAGGCTTCCAGTGGTTTGGATTGAATAGGAATGGGTGACATGTCACTGCTGCCTTCAAAAAAGAACAAGAGGCTTTTTTATCTACCATCCATTTTAACCAATTGTGGAAGTCTTTTTGTGGCGTCTGTAAGAGGGCTGACATTCACTAAAAAAAATTTCACATAGTGCTAGCAATTACCCACCATCGCTAGGAATGGGCCCATGTCTGTTTCGGTTTGTTGGAGGGGGACTCTCGGGTCGGCAATAGGTTTACCTCCTGTAAGCTTCGGCGACCTTGGACTATTCTGTGTCCGGGTGGGCTACCTATGAGCGACTTAACCTGCAACTGTGAGTCTTTAATGTGGCTCAGCCGTCTCTAGCCTACTCAAAGCTTCGCCCAGATGATTTATCTGCTCAGGCTTGGACTTGGAAAATACTGCGATGCATCCAAATACACAACTGCGAACGTTTCCGTTCCGGTTAGAATTTGGTCCCTTACTGCCACAATGCAAAGACTACATATTGTAGTCAAGAAGGGCGAATGAAGGGTCGGAAACGGCCGATAGGCTTTACTAAGGCAGAGAATTGGCGGTCTAGTTCACTCACTGTGGCACTTCCAATAACCTCGCACTAATTTCAGGACTGAAATCTACTTGGATTGCTCAATTTTTATGGGTGACCTCCTGGTGTGGTATCAGGTTTACTGTAGTCACTGTCACAGCGTAATCTCATGATATTATATACATGAACACCACTCTTTACTGTTGGCTTCCAAAATTTTTGATGTCCACATGAAATTGCTGCCCTCCGGTCTGGCTTTCTTAGGCGTCAATCTCAAATCGAAGGTCTGTCTCATGAGTGGTGTCGTGGTGAGTATCTGTAGGTTCTATATACGCCGTGCTACCTTGACATGGAAACTCAATCTCTTTTGTCATCATCGTTTACGACACGCACCTTCGAAAGCAACTGTGGATGTTTCATTATTGCATTTCCGATGCCCATGGGCCGTCTTTTTCTTAGAACAGCTCTGTCTATGGTACAAACAAGAGTTTGATTAACCGAAACTCCACTAAGGTCCGGTGGTATTTTTGTCAGCTTCGCTGCCACTTCTTCTTGGTTGCTTTCATACTCGCCTCAAAACATTCACTCGCTGTACAGATACGGCTTCATTAGGTTAGAATTGTGTAGCCTTACTTTGATCATGCTAAGAGCCATTTGAATAACGTAACTTGTAACCCAAAAGATTATCGTACGTCCTGGGGCCTTCTACGTACATTTCCATTTACGCGCTATTGAACTGCGTATGATAATAACTTTTCCTTTCGTGGAAGGGGAACAGGCTGCTGTTCTTCGCCTATCACTTTTTCGCTTTCATTTGTGCCTAAAGGATGTTAGACTCTGGAAGAAGCTGGGTGTCGTAGAAGCGCTACAATAACTTACAGATGCATTCCACCACCATGGTATCATTCTCCTTTTCTCTGCAATTTCCATCAATTACCTAAAGTAGTGATTGAAATGCCATCCCTTACACAAGCTCTCCCGGGCTGGAATATGTTGACTTATGCGCCTCCGAAAGCAAATCAAATACCGTGGGTTACAACGCAGTGTCCCAAGTCTTGTTCTGCTCGTAACACAGCGCGTGTAATAGGTGCTTTTCTGCGGAATAAACGTTTCCAACAACCCGCAGTGGTGGATCGCGGCGAGAGCGTTTTAGAGCTGAGCCAATTATACAACGCAGGCTTGATGACGGGCGTGGTGGGTGATGTTGAGGTGCAGGGTAAACGCAAGAACACCCGCGTATCGATATTCTGCCGCACGTTAAACATCACCAGGCGGTGAAAATTACTCCGGAGCCCTCCACTACGGCCCACCTCACAGCCTAAGATGAAGCTCTAGAGAGTTCAATAGAAAACACTGTAAATAAAAGATTAGTTTTCTTTGATCTGGGGCGTTCTCGATGTAATCAGACGGTTCCAGGAACGCTCGCGCCGAAAGATAAATGCCTGCCCACAGAGCAGACTACGCGGCTTTTGATTCACTGACGCTCCTCTGCACACGTCACTTTGTTGACTGCTGCTTCGACGCTTGTGTATTCTTTTAGTGGTTGGATGAGCAAAATCTCGCTCGATAAACTTGGATTTCCTACAAGACAGCTGCGTCGGATTTGGCTACGTGGCAATATTTTCCACCTTCCCAGACGGGTGCTGCAGCTGTTCCAGTCATTTATTCAAGACAGGACATTTCCATACGACTTCACAAAAAAGCGGGTGGGTCATTTTTTCGTCTACGCGGGGTACCCAAGGACTCTTCGGTAGCTCTGACTTTGTTTAACATGGCTTTCACTCCATTGGCATGGTGCCAACGTGGTGTACCGGGTGTAAATTTGTGATCTAAGCCAACAGCATCACCGTGTAGAGCTATCAACATAACCTGGCAACTCAATCTAGCGCACTGCAACCGGCCGTCGATGTCAACGAAGCCTTTGCCTCTTCTTTTGCCTTTCAGCTTTCAACAATAAAAAAAACATACACATGCGTGGCGAATAGCTGGGGCCACCAAAAATTTGCTGCTTGTCTCACACGCCTTCAACTGGCTGGACAACCACTGAAAGAAAATCCAACAATCAAGGTGCTGGGATTGATGACACATCATTCAGAAACGGCGACAGCCCTGCTTTTCTACGGTAAGCACCAAGCTGCTCAAAAGGTAACACAGGTACGCCATATCGCCAGCTCACACGTGGCCCGACGAATAGTCAGAGCAGTTTTGCTTACAATCGCCCCTAGGCTACTCTGCTTAGTTCTGAAATTTGACGCAATGCAGTGTAATAAACTAGCAACGGTTAACCAAGATGCTATGAGAGCAATTACTGTGCTCCCATGCAGAACCTTATAACTGCTCTCTAGGAGCATGCCCAATTGAACACGTTGGATGAACTTATTGATCAACGTCGCTGAGCTCGCCAATTGTAGGCTTCATTATGGGATTCTGCACGAGCAATATTAGTTTACGCACACTCTTACACTCTACCACCCCCACCGTAGCGAGTTCTTCCCCGGTGGTTCTTCGTAAAGTTGAGTGGCAACAAGCCAACTGACCTTCGTCGCCTAGGTTACAACAATTCAGCGTCTGCCATTCGACAACACATCACTGAAATCTATGGAAACTTCTACCCGGTTCCACCCAACTATGTACCGACGCCATAATCCAAGATAATGTGATTGACACTGCAATACCTTTCGAAAATAAATTTTGGGTTTCCATTCACTTCCAGTTTCTGCTGAGTTTTTTAGTCAAAAGAAACCTACTTCAAGATTAAGAGACGTTGCAATTTTTATGAGACAGTGAATACGTTTTGTATTCAGAAAAGGAAAAGTAAACGCAGATTGACTGACAGGCGATCCGGCACTGGGCCTCGCCCCGCCTCCTCCCCCGCAAAAATTGACAACCTTCTGTAATTCAGAAACATTGCCCCGTACCCCGCTTCCCGCCGACGTTGTGTCTCAACGCGTCGTGTGCCTGCTCCGGCCTTCCGGCGCATCGCTTGGTGCACCGCGTAACCGATTTCTTGTGCCGTGAGCTTCCTGTCGTGGAAGCAAGGTGACACTTCAGCAGCGGGCGGGGCCTTAAAACCAGCACCACGCCTGGACTGTCTACATTGACTGACACGCGATCTGATACTGTGGCTCGCCCCCAACTGCACTAATCGACAACTTGCTGTAATTCAGGTAAAAACCTATTCCGTTGTTTTCGATTTGGAGCTGCAGTTGTTAGATCGCTCAGTCGGTCATGGCCCGACCCTGCGGCTTACCCCCAAACTGCAATATTCGACAACCTTCTGTAATTCAGGTAAAAACCTGTTCCGGTGTTTTTGATTTGGAGCTGCAGTTGCCAGATCGCTCAGTCTGTCATGACCCGTACCTTGTCAACCCTTTCTAATGAGTTCGATAATTTCAAATCATTGGTGGAAAAACCTTAGAGCTCACTGAAGGCCTGAGTGCTGTTAAGAGTGCGATGATGCCAGCCGAGCCTGAAGAATTCAATCACACAAAGAATGAAATCGACGAAGTAAAAAAATCGATGGATTTTATGAACACGACATTTGAAGCTGACAGCGACGAAAACGAACTTCTTGTGGCGAATAACGAACGTTTGGCAGAGCCTAATCACCGGCTTTCGGCTCGCGCAGCACATCCAGAGCAGTATTCACGTTTTGAGATTCGGAATGTTCCCGTCACAAAAGGAGAAAATTGCACCAAAATTCTCGAGCTTATTGGAGAGAAGGTTGATTGTCCAGTAACTTCAGATTACTTACACATCATTCACAGACAGAGTTCCTACTCACGCCCCCAGCCAAATGAAGATCATTGCCCGCTTCCGTTCCATTGACAAGCGCTTTTACTTTGTCGCCAAAGCACATACGGCTCGCCCCACGCCTTCTGCACTTGGCTTTATGGCCCCCGAGGAATTTTTAATTTTTGTCAATGAGCCCCTCACCCAGGACAACAAGGCTTTGCTTGCAAAATGCAAGCCACTTAAAAAAAAACTGGACGTATGTCTGGACAGAGAACTGCGTAATTATTAAGGCGAGGAAAAGAAGGGACAGCAGACTTTCGCGTCCTGCCATTGCTGCCTTGAATATCTTCAACAACTGAGCCATCTTACTTTGCCGAAAATAAGTGAAATATGGGACAAACTTTTTTCCTCCTACACGGCGTGCCCAGCACTCCTCGTAATTCTAAGAGTATTGCAAAATCCCACATTGGTCCGCTTAACGCCATCGTTATCTTTGTATCGATTGTGAAGCCGGCCCAACCTCGCAAAGCCACTGGGTTCAGATAGCTGTTTAGGAGGCAGTTCAGAAACGGGGTCTGGTAACCATTGCATGGTCAGGAATCGATGAATGACAGCCACATAAGGTGGAGAGCAGGTTGAGGGGGCCAAAGGGCTTCGCTAGGCCATTCACAGTAAGGCTGCACACTTTCAACAAAATTGCGGTGCTAAGAAAGATTTTCCATCGTGATCCTATGACCAGGTCAGCTAACGTCGTCTCACTGGCTGCAGCGTCCCGTGAAGGCGTTATTGCGAGCCCGCTATTTTTTCCTCGTGGATGGGAATTGTCTGCGGAACCTCGTATATGTAGCCAAAGGTAGTGCACTCGGTTCGCCAGACCACCGGTCAGCCAGATACGCTGGACTTTACGCCACGCGCCGGGGAAGTGGGGGCGGGCTTGGTCAGTGTAGGCCCAGAGAAGGCAGATTGGCTAGCCAGTAGTGAAGGGTCTAGTCTGAGCGCCACTGATGTAGCAGCACTGCTTTCTGTCAGGCAGTGGAAATCTGCTTTGCTCCTCATGAATCTTTGTCGAATTGTGGTCGAGCCTCCTCAAACGGGTTTCTGGTGGCAGTCACTGCCCCAGACATTTGTGGTGGTGAAACTACTGCTGGCAGGGTGGCCAGTTAGAAGATATGACACCGACAACCGATGCCCTGAGGAGCGCCATGCACTCAAATGGAACTGAGACGCTGTCGGGCCTGGCAAGTACTCTTCCTCATAAGTGTCCGCAGTGCTCATTTGCGTGGAAAAGTGGTCAACGAGACGTGAAAACGGCGCAACTGTTGCGGCGGACAAACATATTGGCCTCCTAATTCTAGACGCGTCTCTGCAGTGTAGAACAATAAAAAACTACTGCTTGCGCCCGCAGAAACTTAGTGGTCAGAAGTAACAATAAAGATCGAAGAAAGGGCGCCGGGCAGCCAGTTAGCATGTGCTGGAAGTAAGAATCGCAAACTCGGACAGGAGAAGAGAAGCGTCTTGAAGCCCGCGCTCGTGGTTATGCGTGTGGGGTCTCTCGTTGTTGGTTACCCTCACGGGTAGCAGCAGGACCATTCGACGCCTCGGCGACCGCCAAACAACGCGGTTGGTGCAACAACCAAGGTGTAGACGCTCCCCAGCCGCACCCAATTCATTCGAGTGCAACAGATACAAAGGAGAAGAAACTGTGGCTGCGTGATCGAACGCTCGTGTAAGGTGCGTTCTGCTGACGTTTTTGCTTTCCCTAATTTGTGAGCAACGTTTCACTTTGTGTTTTGTGTAGCAAATCCGTTGGCCATTTCGCTGCCTCATTTCCTTTTTCTCGTCCTTGTCCTCTAGCCTGAGCATTACTTCTACCTTTGTTCTTGTATTACGCCTGCGGTTACTTTGCTGGCCTGAATTCAGTCCTCTTAACATTTCATTCCTCGCATGTTGTTTTCCCCCTTCGTTAGTTTAACACTTCACTGTGCGTTTTGCTTTCCACGTGCGGTTTTATTTGGTGGTTTCTCTCCCAAAGAAATATTTCTCGCTGTTTTTGCGTTTAGGTGTACGGGCGTTGCAATCAGTTTGTTTTGGGGCCGGTAGTAATCCAAGTATCCGACAAAGCCTTTGATGCGGGGTAGTAGAGATGGCAGCGGGATAAGCCCCGAAGGGGGTGTCCTGCTTCACCTTGTGGATGACGGTCAATTAAGGTTGTGTGTTTGGTTCAAATTCCCTCCGTCGGCAGCAAAGTCGAAATCAAATCAAAGCGGAAAAAAGAGTGTGGTTTCAAGAAGTGAACATTCGAATAATTGAAACAGTCTGCCACTGCAGGCCTGAACCCTTTTTTTCATGATCAAAAACTTCCGAAGAAAAAGACCCATCAAAATTATTGTAAAAAGAAGTCCGCATAAAAAAACAAATATTTAATTCTTTTCCGATTACATTATAGACATACGCGTTGTTCATAATTATTATGCTTGTTTCCCACACTATTCCCTTGTTGGCGCTCATTCCTAATATAATATCAAAGAATATACCACTTCTATACACCCGTCTGCCTTCTTGAGCGCTGTTCCTCAAATACATCTAAAATGTTTTGATAAATCAATTCACTATAGCCAGCAATCAAACAGTTGAGCTGTTATTCACACAATACACAAATGTAGCAAAACACAGACAAGGAAAACGTGATTGTTCTTCAAAAAAAAATCACTCCGCATTTCGAAATCTTCCATCACTATCATTCCTTTTTCCTTTTCACATCTGTTCAGAGTGCTGCATGGCAACATGTGCACAGGTTTCAACCAAATAACTTTGTGACAGGCAGTTAGACATACCTTCAAACACATAGGAGTAGTAGGGAATCCGGAAATGCAATTGCAGGGTAAGAGCTGCCTTAGTGCTGCGTGGAACGGCGTAGTGATAACATGGGTTTCCTTGCAGTCGTCATTCTGGTGAGCTTTTACGGATTTTCAGTAACCGTTCCTTACGTTTCGTCTGAAGAGAAGCTCGAGCTACCACGAGACGTAATCGATTCCTTCAAGGTAAGCAACAAGATTCGGAGCGGTTTAATAAACGCTTAATGGGCCGTTTGTAGAGCGTCGTACTGTGGTCACACCGGTAGCAGACGTCGATTTGCTTGTGCTGCCGCGAGCATTCGACCGCATGTTCCCGTAACGCACGTAGATCGGAACCTTGGTACCTTCGAAGGCGATCACCAGGATCCTCGTCTTGCCAATGCGGTTCGCCTGCAACGCCGGCAGATTGTGCTTGCGCGCCACTAGTCCTCGAAATATTTGGGCGGTGTCTTCTAGCGCGATGCCCCGTATCACTCTTTTAACTGTGCCGCGGGGCGCCGATTCGTAAGTTAAATGTCTCGGCGTCCTCCCAATTCAAGGTACTCAGGATGAATATGTTCTGCTAATGTTTTGGACAAAAAATAAGTGCCTTCCGCTCCGTGAAGAAGGATCACCTGCAAAGCCGGATGCAGTACCGGAGTGCACAAAACAAAACACCTTTATCGTAATTTGCGATGGAGCATATTTTCTATCCAATTAGCTGAATGAACCTCTGGCGGATCGAAACTTTGTTCTTGCAGATAAACATGAAACTGCCTGTGTCCCTCCCGCGTCGTAAGCATCTTACTCTTTGTGTAGTGCCAGGTACAGACTGTTGCCTTAACTGTCGTAATAACATTACAGAATGTCGTAATTTCACGTCTCATCCAACCTAACTGCGTGACAAGGCCTTTTTTATGTCAATAGATCATGATACGGATTTTGCGTCGGTAATCTGAACATAGCCCAACACAAAAACCCCATCCGCTATACCCCTGAGGACTCCAGGCAAGTGTTATTGGGCCGTTTAACGTCCGCGTTAAAAAATCGCACCAGCGCAACGGACATGCCATCCATTAGTACGGGCGTGAAACCTATAGCTGCACGTGCATGCCGCCCCCTCCCTCCACGTATATTTCACTACAAACCTTCGGATGAATAAACCGCCAACCGGTCATAGGCGCGTGCTTAGAAGTGACAGACGCCATCGAAAATATCCCCTAGAAGGCCTCTGAAGAAGTGATATTGGCTCGCGCCGGCGTTCGAAGCGGGCAGTTTGCTGTTCATTCGGGAGGGATTCGGCGCTACTGCACAAGCTGAAATTGAGGCGGTAACGGCGGTGCTAGCAGCTTTCAGTTGTTTTAACACCCATCCGTGGTTTTGTTCGGGCCAACGCTTCGATTCTTGCTCTTCTTCCTCGAAACGAACGGCATGCATCCGTCCCATAACGATTTAAAATCTGGAAGCCCTTCAGCTCTATTCTCGCGTACAAACATGTGGCTGTTCGTTTTCCTTCTCCCTGGTATGCATCCCACGGTCTGTGTAAGATGTCTGTGTAACACATCAACCCACACACGAACCACTCGATTGAGGAGGGCAGGCGACATCCGCATTGAAACATGTAATTTCGACATTTAAATACGAGCATAACCGGCATTTCATCGGTAGCAGCATAAAACCTAGGTGTGTGCGCACAGTCCCTCTTTTCCACCCGCAAACCTTGCACTCATACACCGGCAACCGGTGATGGCGCACACTGAGGCGTGAAAGACACCACCGGCGAAAATGCCGCTCGAAAGACCTTCTAAACTGAAAAAGAATAATAGGATCAAGCCGGCGCTCCAACTAGAAAAGTTTCTCTTCTACATGGAGGGATTTGCACCTACTTGGCCAAGTGAATTTGAGTGGAAACGGTGACGGCGGGTTTCTGTCGTTTTAGGGGGCCAGCCCTTTGCAGCGGTTACGTTGGCTTCGCGGGAGCGGCGTCTGTTTGTGTCCGCGTAACCGAGTGAACGAACGCAGCGGCGACGAAAGAAAGAAAACGGGAGAGGAGCATCTAGAAAAGGGTGAAGAGGAGTGCGACACGTCAGGCTACGGCGTGATCTCGCTCACTGCATTTTCTCAGTAATGTTTCATGTATCTCCAGCAAGGAGCGCCCTCCCCTGTCACTTTCCACAGACGCTGTTCCATTCTCCGCTAATCCAACTCAGGTAACGTTTACTCGGGAGGTTCAAACACGATACGCAACGGCATGCTCGCCGCTCCCTTGTGCTTGGCTAATCAGAACCACGTGACATACGCCTGGAAGGTTCAAGCACGATTTGAAACATGCTCGCCGGGCGGCGACACACTGCGAGGTAGAAGCAGAGTAGCCCACGCCGCCGTGCGTTCGGTGTCCAGGCGAGCACTTCCTGAGATGTAGCAAAAATGCACCATGAGCGACAAAACTGCAGCTCGCGCTGCGCACAAATTTTACGTTTGGGAGTAAAGCAATGGTCAGTGCATTTTTTACTTTTTTACGCCCATCCGTGCTTTGGTTAATTTTTCGCAATCATCTGATAACCGCACTACCGCCGCTAGCTGCCGAGGGGGAAAATAGAGGCTAGGGGGAAAATAGTTGTCAAAGAGTTGTCAGCGGTGGTGAGGAGGAGCCCCGGAGCGGCACCAAGTTTATTCCATGACACCGGAATGAAAACAGGGAGGGGGGAGGGGGGTTAGGCATATACTGATTTGCACTAATAATGTATTCCCTTCCTGCAATTGCGTCGACTTGCGGCGCTGCAGTAATGGCTTAGCTGATTTTGTCCTGGGGCACATCGCTCACTCGGAGCCCGCCGCGTGGCTGGTTTACAATCTTTGTGTCTTCGCACGGAGGTCTAGCATTAGCGCACTCTTGAGCAGCTCTCTCTCGTTTGCTCTCTTTGTCCTATTATATAGGCGCTTGCCGGTGGCACCATCTAGTTAATCGACACGCCTGTTTCAGACGTCAGAAGCGGCTTGACGCTATTTCGGCTTGCGTGGCTTCTGAGCGGTAGGCTTAGCTTCCCGATGCCGTTTTGCTTGAACTTCTCGACGGCGGTTTTCCACCCCTGTGCTCTAGTGCCCTGATCCGGCGAAATTCCTTTGCCATCAACCTCATTTTCATAGCGGTCGACATATTTGGTCCGTGTCCGCTTGCCAAATTTGCGATTTGTCGATAATTAGCTGCGGCTCCATGCTGCCCTATGCTAGGCCTACTGCTTCCTTCGACTGAGGCCGGTGGGAGATCCTGGTGGGTCACAATATCTCATATTTATTTATTTATTTATACAGATACCTACATCACCCTCGCGGGCATTAGTGTAGAGGGAGGGGAAGCAAAAGGGAAATACAAATGTACAAATACACTTGAAATACAAACCAAACCAATTGCTTCTTAAACAATAATTATGCATCAAACCTGTGGAATTACGGATGCAATGTTAAAAAAAACACTTGAAAAAAGGTATATAAAGAGAAAAATCCATATCAAGGCAACAAGCACCTTATCAGGGTTAACAAGGTGTAAGGGCCTATCGAACAAAACGGTAGGATATTACGTAAAGCATATAATTTTGCAAACGCTTTACAAAACAAGACGGGGGAGCGCAGGCAATTTCTTCCGTCAAAGTGTTCCAGTCATGCATTGTTCTGTGAAAGAAGGTGTGCCTAAATGTGATAATCCCGGATATAAACTCGCGAATCATCAAACAGTGATCAGTGGTAGGGGCCACGTACGTTGGTTGTTTTAAATACGTTTTATTGTTGATCCTTGTTCATGAGCGGAATATATAAAAAACAACGAGAGTCACAGGTATTTCCGTCTTTTTGCGATTAGAGGCCATTCCATCTTCTGCGAATGTCAGCTGATGCTTTAGAGAAATCGTAGCCGCCTCTTACGAAGTGGCACGAGCCTCTATTCTTTCCAGTGCCTCAACGTTTGTCTTCGTGAATGGTTCTAGACACTACAACCATATTCCAAAAAAGGGCGCACAATTGGACTATACAAAGTCTCCTTGACCATATTCGGAGCTTGCCTAAAATTGCGCTTTAAGAAATTAAAGACACGGCTCGCTTTTATTGTTAAAATATGGACGTGATGATTCCAGGAAAGGTTGCTGCAGAAGAAGATTCCGAGGTATTTAAACTCTGTGGCTGCCGGCAAACATGCTGCGCCCATGTAGTAGTCAACCAGTAGCGGGTGGCGTTTGTTACTGAACGTTACCAGATTACATTTAGTCAGATTGAGCGTCATCCCCCACGTCTGGCACCAAGAAAAAACAGAGTTAAGATCATGTTGCAACCACTCAGCGTCTACTAAGTTGGTTACATCACGATAGGTGCAGCAGTCATCAGCGTACAATCTAGTACGACTAGAAATGCAGTAGACAATATCATAATAACTATTAAAAAAAGAAGTGGGACTAAAACGGATTCCTGCGGGACACCGGACAACACCGAAATACTTGAAGAACTCACGCCTTCAACCACACACACTGTTTTCTCTCTAAAAGACAGGCATCCAGCCACTTCAACAGTTCACTCGGCATGTTAAGAACAGATAGCGTGCGCAGTAACAAAGAAAGTGGAACGGAATCAATTGCTTTGCGAAAATCTTGAAATATACAATCAACCTGAGTGCCTCGTTAATGTGAGTTGCGATGTCATGCGCAAATTCAATAGGCTGAAATCGCACGAGAGCCCCGCCCTAAAACCATGTTGCATTGGGGAGAAGAAATTATTGCTTTGAATTAGTCATTAGGTGTGTATAAATTATGTGTTTAAGTTCTTTACAGCAAACGCTTGTCAGCGAGATAGGCCTATAGGCACGTTGCGCTGATGCTTGCCTCGCAAGAAGCAGCGACCGTTTTAAATATCCTGTTGGGTCGGGGGGCCATTTCTGCTGTGAAAGATGCCACGCATATCACGGGCTCGGTTCGTAGCCCCCATATTTCGTAAGTGTCGGCACTCTGTTCCAGACACCAACAGCCGGGCTATCACTAGTAGCGAACGGGCGCCCACACGAAGAAGTCATCTAACGTAACGTCATGATAACAAAGCCGAGAAAGAACGAACAGCTTTAGTGGCGCAGGCGAAAATACGTCACTCGCTGCTATTGTAGCCGACCAGCCAGACTGCGGATAACACAAATGGCACGGAGGAACCGATGCATTCATCATGGCCGTCTTTCTTTACACCGTGTCTCAGTGTCAACTCCACAGATTGTTGGCACAGCATGCTGCAGGCTTGGGTAAAACGGGTCGAGGAATCGCCACTGCTTTACCGATTCCCTAACGTGCGCTGCAGACAACTTTAGTAGGAAAAGTGGTGTGCTCACCGCGGCCTGTGTGCGGTGCAGCATGCCTATAGTTAAAAAACTTTCTTTTGTCACCGCTTTTAAATAAACGATTTACATTTGCACTCTTCCAGTGAGACGGCTGAACACCCAGTAGCAGGGATGTTTGGAACATGAGGGTTAGAAATGGGGCTATGGACACTGCACAGTGCTTTAAGATAAAGTTAGAAATGCCGTCTGGGCGAGAAGCTGACTGCACGTCCAATTTTTGTAAGTGAGGTATGATGCCGTGTTGGGATATTTTGCCGGTCAAATTTTGCCGGTTAAATTTTGCGGCGTAGTATTGGAGTAAGCTTGCATAATAAACACAGATTGGAAGTACACGTTAAAGCTTTCGGCTTTGCCCTTTGTGTTTCCTGCGTATATAATGCCACCCGTGACGTGAGAAATACTAGCATTAGGTTTATTTTTCCTTTTGTCATATTTCCACATCACTTCAACGTTGGTTTTTAGTTTTTCGCTCAGAGAGCCTAGGTAAGTTTTATGCGCTTTGCGCATATATTTCATGACTACTTCGCCGATCTTTTTTTATTATAGGTCGGAGCTCGGGCTGGGGCAAAAGCAATACTTTCTAAACAGCCCATTCTTTTTGCTGATCAAAGAACGAAGTTCCCTGCTGAGCCACGATTTATTAGTGCGGCGCTTCGCTGACATAATGCTTGAAGGAATGAATGCTTGTGTCAGGGACAGGAATTTTGTTTTAAACAAACTCCACTGTTCGTTCATGCCAAAAGATAAACTATGCAGCTGACATTCTGGAAAAAATGCGTCTAGTGCGCGCGACAGCGAGCTGTTGTTGCCTTCTTTCACAAGAGATTTCGTTGCTCTGTGGGCCGGTTGTTCTTGACAGGGCAGTGTACGTTTGCGATAACAACGTCATGATCACTCATACCGGGAATTGTGAGCACAGGCGACACAAGGTCAGGGTCATTGAAAAACAATAGATCTAGCAAAGTTGGGCTGCTAGCACCGATTCGAGTGGGCAGTTTCTACGAGGTGTAATAACAAATGCGCATTGATCATTTCGTGAAACGCTGAGTACAAGAGAAATGAATTGCGCAGTATCGGACTGGTGGACTGTCATTCTACACTGGGCAAATAAAGTGTCCACCCAAAATTCCATAACTTTCTTGCAAGCTTGATAACGTGTTACTCAGGTGGAACAGAGGTTACGCTGTAGGTGGCATCTGTTACTGCAGATGTTTGCGTTTGCTGTGCGCCACCACGGACCCCGAGCACCCACGTGCAGCCGTGCGTGGCGGCGCCGTGTCCGGGGAAAAGAGATTCTTGTGGTTGAGCCCACGATGAGTGCTCAGACCTTTAAGGCCCCTTGGCAAAGGCAACACACCCCTTTGGCCTCCGCTTCTCGTAGACGGTACCTCCGGGTTGACCCGCCCGGCAGGAATCCGCGGTAGCATCTTCCAGGTCCTCCCCTCCATCTTTCATTTTCCTGTCTTCTTTCTAACAACTTTCCTGTCATCTCATTGCTTCACAGCTTAAGTTTTTCCTGACTAGGGTTAACCTTATGTGGCGAACGACCCTGAGTTCAGCCATATTTGGTTATATTCGTGGTGTACCGCTGGCGAAGGCAGGAATTGTCGTACGTTTCTGTCCCGTCCCCTTGTTGGGCTCCATCGTGGGCGGCTGGAACCCTGGCCGAACATATTTTTCATTTTGTGGCTTCTTTTTTTGATGAACAGATCCCTCTCCTAAACTAGGAGCTCCGATGCAACCACAAAGGTTTTTGCGGAAAATGTCAACTTGCAACGCTTCAATGTGGTGCACAGTAACGACCCCGACAAATCTGCCCAACTTGTCTCACCATTTGTAGTTGCAGAAACGCTAACAGCCACAATTGGTGAAGGCATCTCATCAGAAGCTAGCCAACGGAGACCTCCTCCTGTAACTAATCTACAAAAATCAGTGTGATAAACTGCCACAGGTAACGTCTTTTGGAGAGATCTCTGTAACTGTCAGCGAGCACCGATCACTAAATACAGTCCGCGTAGTCATCTCAGATGACGACCTAAAGTTCTTGTCCGAGGAGGAGCTTCTAGAAGGGCTGAAAGAACAAAATGACACAAATGTCTACAGAATCAATATCAAACTGGAGAACAAAGAAATGGTGACTAAGCACATCGTCCTCACCTTCTCATCAAGCATCCTTCCAGAATCTGTAGACGTCGGTTACAAAAAGAGGAAACTTAGACCCTACATACCAAACCCATACCGATGCTACAAATGCCAACGCTACGGTCACGGCACTCTGAGCTGTCGGGGCAGGGAGACATGCGCCAAATATGCCTCTAACGAACAACTTGCCGACAACTGCGAATCTGCACAACAACTCTGTGTGAACTGCAAGGGCAACCAGTCATCATACTACCGTGCTTACCTAGCATGGAAAAATTAAAAAGAAATAATCACACTCCAGGTGACGGAGAACCTAAAATTTCACGAGGCGAGGAGGCGACTCTCAATGGCGCATACGCGATCCTTCTCCGTTGTGGTGCAAAAGGGCACAGCATCAGAGCGGTCTTCGGCGCCTGCCGAGGCCACACAGAGTGAGGTTCCAGCAAGGCCCTACTCGGTTGACTACTCGGGAAATCTTTGTGACTGCA
Source organism: Haemaphysalis longicornis (assembly GCA_013339765.2). NCBI lineage: Eukaryota > Metazoa > Arthropoda > Arachnida > Ixodida > Ixodidae > Haemaphysalis > Haemaphysalis longicornis. The sequence continues at coordinate 143,119,661 of CM023450.1, forward strand.
TGACCCTCCCGCATACATGAACAAAGTGAAAGTTGGATCCATTATCCTCGGAATACGATTAGTGGAAGCACCAAAGAAATGCATAACGTCAATACGAACTCACAAAATGCTATTATGCAGTTTTCTGGAGGCAGAATACCAAGCGCTTAGGTGGTATATTTCCATGCATAATGCAGAAAGCTAACAAAAGTTACCTGGACAGTCGCATCCAATGGTCAGAAAACGAACGACGCACTGTTCAAGAGTCACACGAACTCACTACCGTGCTCGTGAAAACCACCAGCACACTGCCCTCTTCCAAAAACGTGGAGAACGAATCCTCATCCTATGCCTCCAACAGCGAGGTCTGAATTGCGAAGAACCACAGATTCTGTGGACTAAAAACGGCCAGCGCTATCTGACAATCCATGTGCGGTAAGCTGTTCGGTACAAACATCAGATATTAACTTAGAACTGTCCTAAATAGACAAACATTCACCCTCTTGCGCCAAACCTACCCATGCCCAAGGGTATGGCAAGGGGACAGCAACTCAAACATAACATATTCCCCTTATTAGAAGCATGGGAGGCAGATTTGACCCGCTGGTTGCCTCAAGATTAGCGTTAACTGATTCATAGGTCAAGGCAAGGAGCTGCTGCATCTGGTGCCGTAGACTCAGGTTCCACCTTTCAGCTCCCTCCCATCTGTTTAAACACTTTTCATAAACCACCACAATATCTTCCTGAACACAGATCTTCTCTCTCTCTATTTTTAGAAACAGTGAAATTCTTCAGCCCGGCCTAGACATCACGAAATAAACATTTTGATACAGTGCCACTCACCCATTGCTTAAACTGACCAACACCTCGCATTTGGGAGATTTCACGCTCAAATTTAAGCCACAGAAGCGTAGAGAGCCTTGGTCCCTCCTGGGATCAGGGATTAAAAAACATGGTTGGTAGTCTTTCTGTCTTCGATAAGCTTTCGTGCTCCTGAAGCTTAGATCGGAAATGCAGCAGCTACGTACAGACACGCTTTCGGGAGTCGAAGTATCGCAATCGTGCCCTACGTCTTAGGATGAAAATGTAGATGTCCCTGTAACTTTTTTGCGGTTCTTTTCACAATGCACCCTTACCAACTCATGGAGTTTTCTTTGTTACTTTCGCATATTTAGTCGTGCTTCGCGTGCCGCCGGATTGTGCCACAGGAAGGCTATCATGGAGTTCCTGCACTGATAAGTTTTTCGAATTTTTCTTTTGTGTTGGTGTCGACGTTTCGTTGCGTAAAATTAGGAAGTCTTACGATGCTTTTTGAGTTAAACAACGTTCTTGGAGCCCAAAACGAAGTTGCACGACTCAAATAGCACGAGTCTTTTCCTGTACACCTGGTTGTACTTTGCTTTCGCTGCCCTTTTACGGCACGGGTCTTCGGTGCGGTCGGCACCAGGCTTTTTTCATTTGCACAGAGACAAAGCAGTACCCTCATTGTTGTGCCACATATATTTTGTATAAACGCTCCGCGTAAACCACACAAACAAGCATGGCCGTTGGCAGGATTTCGCCTTGACTGGGGCAAATCCATTCTATCCAGGGGAAACAATCACAGAGTGAGGGGGCGGTGCAATTGTGCTGGGCTGGCTCGTGGAAGTGGCGGCACCAAGTGCTTCATTTGCACCCCCCTCCCCTTCCGACGCCCATGCTGACGAGCACACGCAAACATACAACCGCACGCACATACACGTAGGGACGCACATGCACGAACACTCGCTCACATGTATTCAGAACACGGTGTACTCCAGTAGTCACGGAAACACTTAGGCTTTCTGCCGCCAAGATGCTCCCGTTCTTACTTATGTTTTATTCAAGCAAAGTTTGAATTGCCCAACAGGTGCCGTCGGTGCCGTCGGTCGATAAGAATTGCCTCCTCCTTACGCTACCCTCTCCCCCTCCTTGCTCGCAGCTTTCGCTAGCGCTCTCGCAATAGACGGATGTCGGCGTACGAATTGGAGGCGCTCCCTGATTCTGGAGAGAGGTCGTCAATCTCACAAGTGGCGCGGCGGATCACGCCATACTCCTACAGTCGGGGGAGTTTTCTGCGCGCTTCGCTGGGCAGTCAGTTAATTGCCGGCCGCGTAAAAGCCACAATACATGGCGCAAACTTTCACTACGAAGTACTCCCGGCGGAAAATCTACCGCGGCAGAACGCCGTATGTTCGTCGTGCTGCCCTACCTGGAGCGAAGACACGTCGTCCGCCACCGCGCCACCGCTGGGTTGCGTTCAGTGTGGCTAACCGACCCTCCATGCCCAGAATCAAGGGTGGCGTTCAGTAAGCAGACTAAGTTATTATGCTTCCCGCTTGGGTTGTAATTCGGTGAACGATCCTGCGTGAATCGGGAGCATTTTTTTCTACTTAAACATTCGTTTGCAGTTCTTAAAAGTACTAAAAGTACAAAAAATAACGAACACCCGCGAAGAAAGATTCGAACTATAGTGCCTCTCAGAACATAAAGCCGGCATTCTACGTCGGCGATATACCAAGAGATGTCGCCTTTTGGCAAAATACAGCATGGTTAAACTGGGCTTTCAATACACACGGCTGGCTGCTTCTAGTCCTTTTTGTAGGCATTTGAGAGGCCCCCGCAGTGACACCTCCTGTTCCTCACTCGCCGATCCTGCAGACCAGCCCCTTGTTGCTGTAATGCAGGACAGGTACCCGGATTGCCTTTAACCTGATAAAAGCTATCGTACATGCCTACCTCGGTGACACAAGCCACGGCAGTTGGGACGGTACCGTGTTTCTCTTGCGGCTCCAGCTATCGGATTCACGCGGACTTTACTTGTTGCGACCTGATTTTCCTTCAACAATCTGAGATTTGCAGTCCCGTTTTTTAGCTCGAGTAGGGACGAGCGAAGCTTGCCCCTATCACCCACTTCCAAAGCTAGCATCCTGCGCGGTTTGTACACGCCATGGAGGGAAAATCTGAACACCTGATTGGTTTCTTCGGTTTTCTCGCTTCGCTTGCCGCTCCGCCACCGACGAACTTTTCTGACCCATGAAGAACTTTTCGTACGACTTTTTTTCCACCGCCGGGCGTCGGGCGCGCGCCGCCGGGCGTTGTTTGTCGTCTTTTTGACGCATAATCGCTGCATGTATTCTGGCCATAATGGGTCGCGAGCGCTAGGTACGCTCTTCCGAATTGCGGGCAGCCATGCAAGAACGCAAGTGTGAGCGCGACCGTGAACTTGCGTGTGCTCGTCGAGCTAATGCCGAATTTGTGGAAGTAGACAGCCGGACAAAACAACAATGGTGTGCCGGCGATGTTCATTGGATTTGGCAAAAGCGATTGCTCTACGCTTCCACTGGGGTCCAGCGTCGCCTGCGCCCCTTTTTCTACTGGGGGAACAGCTTCGTTAAGTTCCTCCCTCGCTCTCTCTCTGCTTTGAAACAGTTGCTCTTAAAATGAGCCCGTTTTTGTGTAACCGTGTTGGAGAAATCACTAAGATTACATTGTGAAATGAATAGGTCCTTCATGGTGACTGCGCCTTTAAACATTTTGAAGGTCCATTCATCTTCTAGGGGTCAGAATACTGGGTCCCACAAGGAAGGCGAGCTGAATCATAAGTTGAAAGAGAGGAGACTTAAGGTTCTTCCTATCTCGATCTAGACCCTTTAAGTGAAATCATGTGCAATGGGAGACCATGGATGGGTCTAACCCATGACACGCCAAGTCGAAGAGGAAGCATTGAGAGGAAAGAGTCGCACCAGCGCCTGCGTTTAACGCGACTCCAACCACACACGGTAGACATAAAAGCACAGCGAAATCGAATCAATGATAAATGCTACGAACTATGTGGCAACACAATAAAAATTTCAGGCAGACTTTTTATTGGGCTGTATGGAAGGGATAACTGGTGTGAACGGAAAATGATTATCGCAGGTTATGTTAGCTGGTTTGTTGCGCCTCTGCAATTATTCCTGTTGAAGTTTTCACGACAGTTCGGATTGTCGGAAGCTTTTTTTGTATGATTACGGTTGTAAAAAGCAATTAATTTCAAGTAAACAACTGTAATTTTCGCCAAGTATTTAAACACATATTTTTTAAAAATCTTAACTAGTGTTTATATAAATATTTCTCTGTCTACTGATCAGACTGTTTCATCTATTTTCATTCTTGACACATAGGTCACGGTTCTGGACCTAAGTGAAAGTTTGTAACACCATATATTTATCCCTGTTTTTTTATTTGTTTCAGGTACTCGAAATGCATACGTACGGCTTGGCTATTTACGACCAAGATGCCGATGGGGACCTCGACTGCTTGGTTGCAAAGCAAACCGAGCTTGATACGAACGCTCGTACAGCAACCTTTCTATTCGAATTTGGCAGGCCTGGTAGCCCACAGAGGTGAGCTCAATCTTACGTTCTGCATCACATTGCGTCTCCATTCTGGCTGTGGTATAGGCAAGGTGTCAATGCCGTAAATTATTAACAGACCTAACGAGTAGGTGTGCATAGGTCCATTCACATATGTGTTCTATATTAAACGTCCACTGAAATCTATTAATCCCTTAACACAACCGGCCGGGGAATATTGCCCCTACACCTACCCCGACGTCACAGATATATTGGAGTTGTAACCGATTATAGTTCTAGCATTTACGTCTGGTGACATCGCTTTTCACCATATACAGTAATTCATACATTGCCCACAGGACAACAATGCGTATGTAAGCGAAAGCCTTGAAACGTAATAACTAAAAAATTACCGATCTGGATCACGAACAGAGATATCACGCATATTTCCTCACACTACCTAGGTTTCACGGCGTTTGCGTAGCATAACGCAGAGCTGTGGGATTTTTCAATGTTACATTTTCTCAGTATCCTCACGCAATAGTGCTTTCCAAATTACGCTAAGTTATACGTATTTCGTTCAGCTTACGCTGATAGTTCGAGAATAATATCGCAGAACAAAACGCTGTTGTAGAAAAAAAAACTCCCGAAGTTGACAGATTTGTCTAGCATAGAATTCTTAAGCCGCTTGTCTAGAACGAGTAGCAAAAAGCGTTAGTATATTTTATTCTTCTCAAGTTTATCATTGTTTCTTTCCGCAATGATTTACATTTTTATCATTATCGTGATAAGTTGCCTTTTCTTCGCTAATTTTATTTTTATTTTGAAAACGCGCAAGTACTGCAGAGTTGGACCTTCTAGGCTATTTTTATTCATATTTTTAATGTTCTTTGGCATAACGTTCTCTTTATTCCTCGGTTTTTGGGAGAGATCTACCGGATGCATGTTAGATTTTTTCTGATGATTTTACTAAAAATATTATCTTTTTCTTACTTTGTGGTTTTCCCAAATTCTGTCCGACCAATTATTTCCCTTTACGCTATTATAACGATTACACCGGGTGTTTTCGCCATTTCCGCATTTTTATAGAAATCCAGGGGATTACAGGGTTCGCCATTTTTGCCATGTGTTTTTTGCGGATTTTGAACGCTATTACGCGGACTTTTTTGGTGATTGTTTGGTTAATGGGGGAGCTGTATAAGATTATTATTTTTAATTGGCCCGATTGTTTTTGGGAATTTTCTTTTAATTTGTTTTTCTTAATATTTTCTTTTGTTTTCAGAAATTTGTTGCAACTAATTATCTCCGCCTACGGCTAACTAACGATAAAAGATGTCGGTTCCTTTTCGTGGCCCCGCATTTTTTCCTCTCCCTACTGCACCGAGCGAATTTTTTCGTTAGCAATCCGCTAGGCGACGAAGTTCGACGGAAAGTGGCAAGAAGGCACGGCGCCTAGCAGCAGGTTGGGAGAGTGCGCACTCACGAAGAAAAACGCATCCCGCAAGCGGAATCGAGCAAGGGTACTCACAATATAGATCCTGCGTCCAATCGATTGCGCTAGTATTGCATTCGCAGCTCACATCATCTCTTGTGGGCCAGTAGCGCGGGCGTTGGCTTTGGAATTTGGCTCTGCTGAAGTGAACTTTGACTTCAGACTTTGGTAGTTTGGATTTAAGGAGAGTGGACTGCGATCTTTGATGCCAACTCCGTTTGTTTAGAGAAAGCTTCGGTTTTTGACCATCTATCTCTTAAGAAAGGGGCACACAAAAGAAAAGCCAAGTTAACGCTAGTGAAGAGCACCAGCTTCGCTGTTTCCTTAGCCTTCGGATCGAAGAAATTCGGAGGTGGCCGAATTTTTTTTTTGGTGTTCTTCCCGCTACGTAAAGCGGCACGACGTTTGAGAACCAGCGATTATTGAAATCACTCGAGTATGCAGTATTGTTAACGCTATCTCTGTTTCTTCCGCGTGGAGGGTGCAGAGGGGGTTCCTACGAACGGCACTTTTGGCGGCCGCTCGTGCGTAGTCCACTACATCCGTGTAAACCCTGGAGCTAGAGTCTCCGTACGATTTATCGAGTGCTTGGGTCCTGGCTTGTTAATTTCTTACATGTTTGTGAGGATGGAATGTGGGGGATTCTACAGCTTCATTGCATGTCCAATGGAATGTCGACATCATTTTAGTGGTTTGTGGGGCTTCGTAGCCTAGGCGTAGGAGTATGAGGCGTGTAGTGGGGGTAATGACAGGGCGTGTGCTTCGCGCAGTAAGGTGGGCGTCGGTATATTTTTCTAGATTCTTGTGCAGCCCAATTCCTAGAAGTCGGACAGTTTATGTACTTCTGGGCAAATCTAGGGCTTGTTTTTAAGTCTTGCGGACAATTGAGCTTATATTCTGCATTGCTCGCTTCTGAAAGGTGTGGATTCGGGCAGCGCAAGTAATTTGAGAAATGAAGAACGACTGGAACAAAAGTAGCATGACTTGCTCTTTCACACCATGTTTTGATTCGCAATCCCTCTGAGCGTTCGTACTAATTGCGCATTGGTTGCTGGTTGTTTTAGGAGCGAACTCTTAAGCAAATTGTAATTTTTTGTGTGAAAAGTTTTTTATTGCACCTCTTCGTCCCAGGGCATCAAAAGACTTGTAAGTTAAAAAATTACACCATCTTCCCGTGGGGAACCCTGATGAGGATGCGAAGCATCGTGGCGGTTCCGTGTGGTTCCATTGTGTTGCCGTTATGTTGAGTGATCTGGTTTTTACTAGCGCCAGAGGAAATTCCGCGTCTGGGTCAACACCGGTGGCAAAGGCACGCAAGTGCTGTTGTGTTACGGTGAGTAGGCGGTGCTTCTCGAGGCGCCGAAACTCGTTCATCATGTTCTTGTCGATGTTGTCTCTGTGGTAGAATCGGTAGTCTCTGTCAGCTTTGGTGAGGTAAAGGTTGTTGACATTGGTGCACCGGCTGAGAGCAATGTACACGCCCTCCTCTTCGCAGCTTTGTCTTCTCGTTCTTCTTCTTCTTCGGCGGTTCCCCTACGGGAAGATGACGACGGTGGTTGAACGCGAACCTATCTCGTGATGGATTCTTTGGTTGGCCAATCCCTAGGGGCATCCTGCCACAATCAGCGTCAGAGGCGCTGCGGACGGGGCTGGTTGAGCTGCAAGGCGCGTGGCGCTTCCCGCCACAGCTTTCCCACGGGAAATTCAGCATCCCCCTCTAAAGTTTTCAGTTCGTCGTTTCCGCTTGACGTTCAGCTTCGCGTGCCTTCGTTGTATCAGTAGCTTCTTGACGTAGTTTGAACGAGTCAAGGACATAAGGCGCGTTCGTAGCACTTGCTCCCGTCCCGGATTTGTAGCGTAGTGGGAAGAGCACCGCGTACCTCCCGTTGCGGCCAGAGAGTCGTGGGATCGAAACCGGGCGCCGCTGACTATTTTTTTTATAGTGTAGTATCGCGGAGCTGTGGGTGTAAGGAGGAGAGTTGCGCATGCGCAGTGAGCGTGTGGACGACGCCGCCATCAACGACGCAGGACCAGGCGAGCCTAAGAAATGCTCCGCATTTAAAAAAACCGAAGTGACGGGAAACAAGCGGCTTCATGCACTACAGTATGCCGTATAGGCCACGCTCAGGAAGGAAGTCCAAGATGCTTGTAAAGAGTACCATGCGTCCACCGATGAATATCTGCCGGGTGGCCTGGTCGATGTCCTTGGGCTACCATGTTCCGGGTTCGGGCTGGTTGGATTCCTAGACTTGTACCCAGGTGGTGGTTCAATGTCGCTTCCGCAGCGGAAAACAGAGCAGTAGGGGCAGGCTGCATAGATGACCGCAAGGCAGGAAATCCATGTTGCACGAACTGCAGGCGTCAGTGTAACGCCTTGGTGAATTATCTGGGGCGTGGCCTCCTTACGGTGGGTTAAGCCCACAGAAATGTCAGTCCCACGCGGAGGAAGAAGGGCACGTGTGCAACGCCGAAGAGACTCTTTTTTATTATCAGAGCGTCCTACCATGTCCGCTCGATTGCTTGTTTCCTTCGAGCGGCCGTGGCACTGTGGTGACAACTGCAGAAGCGGGATCGGGTATATAACTTGCTGATTATATGAGCAGCAAAGTCGGCCTCGACGTGTTGCAGGGGTGCTACGGCGGGTCCAGAGGATGCGAACAGGGCATGAGAACGATTGCCGTATCCGGTCCACATCGTATGAAATGCCCAATGTTCTGTCTACACGCCGTATCTAGCGAGTAGCCTGTGTTGAACCGGCGTAGATGATGAGGATATGTGGTGGGGCAACACAAATGAGAGGGACGAGGGCACACAAGCCATCAGAGATGGTTACCATCTCTGCCAAAACCGAGGGGAGTGGTGCCTCTGTAACATAAGAGCATGCGTGGTTTACAGACGGCATAGCAGGGTAAACAAGGCTCGTGTGGACTATGCCATTTTCCACCCCTGCATCCAGATGGGCGTGGAGGCCTTGATGGTGTGTCGATAGGGAGTGGTGGGTTGGTCTGCAGCCCTTGGCGAATACTTTGTAGACGCCCGAGAGGCCGGTTCTCGGTCACCTGTGGCCGGTACTATGGCGGTGGCTCACCTGGAAGGTGTATCAGAGGGGATGCGGGATCACAGTAGTGCGCTAGTGCATCAGCGGCAGGAATCGTTTCAGGTTTTAGAAGACGAGCCCATCGACGCTGGTGTACAAGTTCGCCCAATGTTCTAATTTGTGATACAAAGTGAATAAAAACACCGACCAAAAAGTATATTTTGTAAAATCAAAAACGTTTCGGCTCCCACACAGGAGCCTTGTCACAATGAATTCGCCAGTACATCACACCACGCTTTATGTACGTCTAAGAATGTGACGTAGGCAGTGGGAGTAAACTGGAGGCAGATTGCCCTGCGTTCGATTAAATGTTCGCTCCGTTGTCTGTATGATCAATGATTCCAGATGAAGTCGTGACGTCAGGTTCTTCTCTTTTGCAAGAATGCGTACCGCGCCCCAGTTTATCTCGTGGCCCGAAGTGTCAGCATGCTCAGCCAGAGCGTTTGAAGCCACGTGGCGTTTTCTGACGTCGTAGTCATGTTGTTTTATCCGCCTGGCCTGTGTTGTACATCCGCCTGGCCCGTGATCCCCCTGCAAAACTTTCAAAAGGTGGTCCAGGAGCTGCTGTCCAATGTTTTCCGGTTCGTTCTCCCGCAACGCATGTGGCTCTATTATTCGCTTCTTTGTCAGAATGGTTCTGCCCCTGCAATATACGGCCTCCCGAAAATTCACAAGCCCGAAGTGCCCCTGTGCCCAACTGTCGACTATACCTTTTCGCCCCTTCACAGACTCTCTGGTTTCTTGCACCGTATCCTGTCCCCTCTGGTTGGAAGAACGAGTACGCATGTACGCAATTCTTAATATTTTATTGAGAGGGTTCGCGACGCGGCACTTGACGACGGGGACGTGATGGTTTCCTTTGATGTGAAATTTCCCTTCACAAGTGTTCTCGTTGATCTTGCTGTGTCAGTTTGCAAGGACGCCATCGAAGCTGATGATACGTTGCCCGAAAGGTGCCCCATTGAAGCTGCCAATCTGACGAAACTTCTGCATTTCTGCTCGTCGAACACGTATTTCAGCTTCTAGCAGGAATTCTTCAAACAGGAGCAAGAAATGGCTATGGGTGCGTCCATTTCAGTCACGGCCGCCAATTTAACCATGGAATCCCTCGAGAGCCGGGTGCTCGCAATGTTCCCTCCAACCTCTAAAATATTCGTGCACTACGTTGACGACTGCTTTTGTGTAATACGAAGAACTGCCTTGACTCATTTTACCTCGCACTTAAATAGCATGCAAGCGGCAATACAGATCACTGTGGACGAGGAGGTCAATTGCCAACTGTCATTGCTGGATGTCGTCGTGAAGCGGATTTGGCCAAATCTCTCAGCGTGTACAGGAAGCCGACGCACACGGGCCGCTACCTGTACTCCACTTCTGTGCATCCAGCCTCTCACAAGAGGTCCGTGGTTACCACCCTGTTGCAACGGGCCAAGAGAACTTGCACTGAGCAGAACGGCCTCGCCATTGACTCTGCAAGTGTTCGTCAGGACCTGGGTGCCTGCAGCTACCCCCCCTTCCTTTATTTCGTCAGTGGAACGCCAGCTATCTCGCCCGTTGCTTCGTTCGGGCTCTTCAAGACCGAAACGTGCACCTGTTCCGTACGTTCACGGAATCAGCGGGACCATTTCCCGTGTCATGCACACGTACGGCGTGCAGATAGCGCAAGTGATGGCTCAGACCGAAGTGATGGCTCAACGGTACAGCACTCGCCTGGTATGCGGGAGGCACTGGGTTCGAATCCTCGTACCGCCGAACACTCACCGGCTTCTTTAATGGGTACAGGCGTCCCTGGTCAAGTGTGGACCCTTGAAATAGGATTTCACGTCTGGAAAGGCTGCCTTTACCCTATCAAGGGGCCCCTGACTCTTGTCCATCTGGCGGGGCCCCCGAGCATCATGCTGCGTTGCGCCATTGCCGGGGGTGAAAGAGTCTGGTGGCATGTCCTGCCACAGGCGATTGCGAGTTGAGCGTCCATGTTGCTGTAGAAGGAACCATGTGAATTCGTGTTCCTTGGTGGCGCCGGGCACCTACCGGTAAAATAGGTACAAGCGACTCCCCGGCCTGGTGCGCGGCCCTGGTGTGGGACTACAGCGCTAGGGAAGTTCACCCGGCTTGCTCGGGAAATCGCCCCTATGGAAAGGGGCGGCTGCAAAAACGCAGGAACGTTTCAAAAAGGGTACAAGCGCCCCTGTACTGCATTGGCAGGAGATAAAGGGCTTTGGACCCGGTCTACCACTGCGGCATACTTGGGACGCTGCTGCTCGGCGACTTCAGCCGCTGGCCACCCACCAGTTTGAAAGTGGGAACAGGCGCCTACCTCGGGAGTTCCTGGAAACTGTAATACCACGCCGTACCGTATCATTGGTTACAAGAAAGTAGTAGGTACTTAGGTACCGCTGGGCACCAACCAGTATAAAATTGGTACAAGCACCTCTTGAACAGGGAATCCAGTGCTTGGGAAGTTACCCGACTTTGTCGGGAAATGCCCCAGTGGAAGGAGTCGTAACTTTTACCGCAGCGATGGCTCAGAGGTACAGCACTCGCCTCGTATGCCGGAGGTACTCGGTTCGAATCCTGGTACCGCCGAGCACCCACCGGTTTCTTTACAGGGTACGGGCGTCCCTGGTTGAGTGCGGGCCCTTGAAAGGGGAATCCACGCCTAGAAAGCTGCCTTTACCCTATCGAGGGGCCCCTGACCCTTGTCCATCTGGCGGGGCCCCCGACCATCATGCCGCATTGCGCCATTGCCAGGGGTGAAAGAGTCTGGCGGCATGTCCTGCCACAGGCGATTGTGAGTTGAGCGTGCACCGTGGCTGTGGCAGGCACCATGTGTATTCGTGTTCCCTGGTGGCGCCAGGCACCTAGTGGTAAAATAGGTATAAGTGACTCCCCGGCCTGGCGCTCGGCCATAGTGTGGGAATACAACGCTTCGGAAGTTCACCCGGCTTGCACGAGAAATCGCCCCTATGGAAAGGGGTGGCTGCAAAAACGCAGGAACGTTTACCGACGGCGATGGTCGAGTGCTAAAACACACGTATCGTACGCGGGAGGTACCAGGTTTGAATCCTGGATCGCTGGATGCCCACCGGTATCTTTAAAGGTTACAAGCGCCTCGGAGCCTCTGGACGCCTTGGACTTGCGAATAAACGCTTGGAACTTGACCACAAGCAGCCGTGGCAGGCCATGTGGGAGGTCCCTCGAACCACTTCGGGCCGGGTCACGGACCGCTGGGCACCCACCAGTCGAAAGGGCACAAGCACCCACTAGGTACTGCCTTAGCAGGGGATAAAGGGCTTGGACCCGCTCTACCACTGCGGCATACGTGGGAGGCTGCTGCTTTCCGACCTCAGCCGCTGGCCACCCACCAGTTTGAAAGTGGGAACAGGCGCCTACCTCGCGGGGTTCCTGGAAACCGTAATACCACGCCGGACCGTATCACTGGGTTACAAGAAAGTGGTAAGTACTTCGGTACCGCTGGGCACCAACCAGTATACAAAATTGGTACAAGCACCCCCTGAACAGGGGATCCCGTGCTTAGGAAGTTACCTGACTTTGCCCCAGTGGAAGGGGTCGTAACTTTTAACCGCAGCAATGGCTCAAAGGTAAACCGGTGCAGCAAAAAAAAAACCGGTGCAGCAACTATGACTCTCTTGCTAATCCGCGCGGAAGCAGGGATAACAGAATTACCCAATGGCCGCGAGCAGCAACGCGCTCCTGTAATCCAGCGTGGGAGGAGGCCGGGGTGTCAAAGTTGCCTATAACTACATCACTTGACGGTACACACCTTGTGTCTCGTCGGTTTGATTAAATATGATTGAGACACGGGCAGGAGGCAATTGCACACCTCTGTAACCCATGCGGGGGCCTAAAGGATGTTGGTCCATTTGGTTGGGGGCACGGCATACTCCTGTAACCCTGCTTCTAGGGAGCGCGAGTGTCGAGTTATAGAGGGTTGTAGAACTGTCCCTCCCGGTGGCCCCAACCTCCACGAGGTTCCCGCTGGTAAACGGTGGAACTTCTGAAAGGGGGTGAAGCTAGGCAAATAGAGGTCACCCAATGGCTGCGCGGCATTGGACGGCAGCTTGCAGGGGTGGAAATCTGAGTACCTGATACTTTAGCAGTCCAGGGTAATTACCGCGGACCTGCGCACCCCCCTGCCGGGAGAGGCGGGGTGGTTTTGCTTTCCGTCTTTCCGTCACACCTTGAGAGGAGACCGGTTGGACCTCTGCGAGTGGGTTGGTTTGTTGGTCATCGGCGCCGTCGTTGGAGCGCGAGGGCGTCGGTGCTGCCCCCCCCCCCCCCTACGATCCACGGGTGAACCTTTCAAGTCGGTCTGGGTTCCTGCGGACGAATCACCCCGTGGGCCCCACCCAACCCACGGACGGATCACCCGCCTGGAGCCTGGAGAGGCGGGCCTTCTTGTTCAAACCCGTGCGACTGTTGGGTTAGCAGAGTGTAACCTGCAGGTGTGGACTTTGGGATGCCCGGAGGGAATCTGTCACCTCTCCGGGCGGTCCAGTGCCCTGTGTCTGCGCCTTCGGGGTGTCTTTCTTGGTTGCCCTCGGGCCGGTGGACGATGTGTTGACCACCCGTTATCAATGACGAAACGTGCCTCGGACCGATGAGGCGGATCACCACGCTCTTGGTTCGTCTGGTATGGCAACCAATGGCTATTAGCCAGAGGCCCACCCAGACGACCGGCAGCAAAGCCTACTCGTAAAAGGCCTACTTCCAAGCTGAAGGATACCCTGGTAAATGTAAAAGACAAATTATCTAAGAAAAAATTCCTAGGAGTGGTATACTCCGTCCCTTGTGCCGATAGCGAGTACAGCTACATAGGAGAGACCGGCAACTTTGAAAAACGGATAAAGCAACATGACTACGAACTCAGAAAACGCCACGTGGCTTCAAACGCTCTGGCTGAGCATGCTGACACTTCGGGCCACGAGATAAACTGGGGCGCGGCACGCACTCTTGCGAAAGAGAAGAACCTGACGTCACGACTTCATCTGGAACCATTGATCATACAGACAATGGAGCGAACATTGAATCAAACGCAGGGCAATGTGCCTCCAGGTTGCTCCCACTGCCTACGGCACATTCCTAGACGTACATAAAACGTGGTGTGATGTAGTGACGAATTCATTGTGAACAAGGCTCCCGTGTGGGAGCCGAAACGTCTTTTATTTTACGAAATGTATTTTTGGTCGGTGTTTTTATTCCTGTTGTATCATGAACCACCCCGACCAGACGGAAGTCCGTCCAACCATAGATTTCAAAGTTTTAATTTTTGGCTCCCCTTGCAGGTTCGGAATGTAGGTCATGCTAGGAAGGCCGGTGATCCCTCCCATTTCTTCCCTGTTTGCGGTTTCCAAACTATCGCAATGGCGGGAAGTAAGATGCTGGAACGGGGCTTTATCGACGATACGTGGCTGAAAGGCAGTAAAAAAATAACACCATCTTCCCCTAGAGGAACCCTGAGTAGTATGAGAAGCAGCGATGGGGTCGACTGAATTTCCCATTAGTTTTCAGTTCGCCGTTTACGTAGACGTTCAGTTTCGCGTGCCTTCGTTGTATCAGTATCTTCTTGACGTAGTTTGAATGAGTGAAGGACATCAGGCCCGTTGGTAGCAAATGGTCACGTCACGCTTTTGTAGCGCAAGTGGGAAGAGCACCACGTACCTCCCGTTGCGGACAGAGAGTCGTGGGATCGAAACCGGGCACCGTATAACTATTTCTTTTTATGGTGCATTGCGCTGACGTCAGCCCAAACGCTGACGGGTCTGAAGAGACGCGCATTCGCGGTAGAGTGGGGACGGCGGACAACGACAACGATGGAGGGAGAGACACAGCCCTGAGCATGAAATGCTTCGCATCTAAAATACCAAGAAATTGCCGAGCGCGTGCACATGAGCGCGGGCCTCGCGCCGACCGCCGGGCAGTTCCAACCGCTTCTCTGCACAGATCACCCACGTGACAACTGTGATGTCACTGCGCGCGCTATTGTTTTGAGCGCCTGCGTAAACCAACCCACAGTTCTGGCTGTGTAGCCTCAACATAGAGCACAGAGTACTGGCCATGACGGTGTGGGTTCGAGCCCCAGCAGGTCTACCTGTTAGTTTTTCTTCCATTGCCTATTTTTTTCCTATATGTAATTTTTTTTCTAAACTCAAACCTACGCGTCGCTTTTGTTAATATAGGGCATTAGGTATGTTTTAGGTCACTTTAGGTTTGGGGTGCAGCCAATAACCACGTTGCATTACCGTCCTCCATCGCGCGAAGACACATGTCACGTGGTGCTCTGTGCAGCGAAGCGTTTGGAAATACGCGGCCGTTAATCCGAGGGAAATGCCTAGCGCTGGCCTGCGTGCGCCTCGCGACGACGGTTCACCGTCCCCTGCTCATGTTTGTCAAGCCAATCAAACTCACTTAGAGAGATTGTCCAGGATTGCAGCAACTGCCGGAAGTTAAAAATACCGAAAAAATGCCGAGGGCTCGTATGTGCGTTGCCTCGCGGTGACCGCCCTGCGTCATCGGCGCACGTTTGCAAGCCAGGCATACCCACTTTGGAGGTTGGCCAAGATTTGCCAAAAAAACTCTAGGGTTAGCCGCCGTCGCGGCAAAAATTCCTCGGAACGAGAAAGACAGGTGATAGCGTATGCCCCTCCAAGGGGAAGTCCAATGATTATCACTTCCAAAAAAATGAGGGAAGCTCACACGTATACCAACAATGACAGTTTAAAGGTCGTTGTGGCTGCTCAGATGAAGCAAATCGGCTGCAATCTTGGGCTGTGACCGTTCTGATGGTCGTGAAGCTTGCGTACAGCTTCGCTACCTTCACATCATACGCGTTAGTGTGAGTTTCCTTCATTTTTGCGTGTGCTGGTGGTTTTTGCAATTTCCTTGATGAGTCATGCCCCGGAACCTAATAGTCGAGAAAGGGAGGGTAGTATCTCCGTCCAGTGTAATGATTAGGTCCACGGCAGTGTCGCGTGGCCTCTTTTGCACTATTATTACCTAGGATTTTGGAGGGACGCAGTTTTGTCCTCACCCTCTTTTGTATAGCCCTGGACTACTTTGGCGGCCTGTTGGAGGCGGTTTGCATAATTCCTGTAGATTTTTTGTTATTGCATATAGAGTTGTCTTCGGCATATATTCCGTGATCGATACTTCGGCATTCAGACAGCTTCAATTGGAGATTAATTTATGTTGAACTATAACGAGAACAAGAGCGCTCCTTGCGGAGTTTCCCTCTTCTCGGATGAAATAATTCCAGACCAGAGGTCTCCAACCAGATGTACGAAATTTTTGTCTTTGATCAAGTCTAAAATAGTTTCTTTATCCGTATGCCGAAGTAGCCCAGGTTCGTGAGAGTGAAGGCGTGGGCTACATAATCAGGAAGAGGAGGAATGCCTTTATTGATGAAGAGAAGTCAGCCTGGCAGCGAACTTGGCTTGCTACTCCCCTTGAACTTGAGATGTGCGAAAGGGAAAGGAAACGAAGACACAAAAACTCATACACACATTACAAAAGCAAATAAGCACACAACTGGACCACTATGATGTTTTTTTCGGTGAGAGTATATATTTCCCCGCCAGTCTCCACATAAACTTTTTTTTTATCTGGGCTGAGCACAAGGACGTGGTTCCAATTCCCCTGGCGGCGGCCGCGTTTCGGATGGAAACGAAAAGCAAAAAGAACTGTGTGTTTGAAATTCCGACGTACGTTAAGGATCCCCAGGTGGTCAAAATAATCCCGAGCCCTTCACTACGGCGTGTCCCATCATCTGTGTAGCGTCGGCACGTAAAAACCACACAAATAATCACTAAATCAATTGTTTTTTCAATCAATGAATAAATTTTTATATCCGAAGTTTTGGTACCGTGGTTTATTTCGTGTACAGCTGTGATGTCACGGAGGGGACGGCGGAGTTTGTCCGAGAGGATACGTATTTTTGGAGGTTTCCATTCTTTTGTTAAGAACTGCGCCGCTTTCATTGCCGAGTAAGTAGACTGGACTGAATCGTTAAGGGGGTTAGCGTTCATTGTTGTTTAAACGTTTTTTTTGTATTTGTATCAGTCGCATCTCGGTGAAGGTACAGCTTGTATTTTCTGAATGGCGTCCAGCTCCTGTTTTCTGTTAAAATCGAGGTGCTCATTTCTTATCTGCGTGCTTTGCATATACGACCATACCTGCGTGATTTCATCAGTCATTTTCCCAATGTGGGTTGTCAGTGTTTGCAATGGACGCGCACAATTTCGGTGAGCTTTTTGGAACTGGTTTGAACCCTTTCACCGGTGATGATGTTTGGTATCTTTTATGCCTCTATTTGGGGTGTCTGATGTAATCTTGTTTTCGTTTTCGTGACATTGTTTCGTGTGAAGCTCCCAAGCATTGCGTCCGGTGTATAGGTTTCAACGGTGTGACGGCGGGTGTAGAGTGATTGTGTTGTTGGCAAATTCAATTTGCTTTGTCATGACAACTTTAAACGATTTTAACTCGGCTATGTGTGCTCTTGATTTATTCTTGTAGCTTATCACATTCCCCGCACTGGCATTTCGGGGGACTGAGCAGTGGGAGAAAAAAACACTGCCGTGCTCGGGTCAGTAAGATCTGCGCAATTACGTTTGAAAATTTTGCTTCTCACTTGGCGGCTTGGAACAGCTTCCGTCGGCCCTGGCCGATATTCATGCCGAGCGCAGGACCAATCGACAACCTCAGGTTGTGCCGCGGGAACAGCGTTTAGTCTCGGTTTAGGTTGAGGGGGACTCTCTTTTCCATTTTTTTTTCAGAAGAAGATAGGGTTCACGAAACCGCTGCTTCCAGGCATTGCTGTCTGTGAGCTGATCGCGTTGGCAAAATTTGCACGTGGGGTTACAGAAATGTTTGCACGGTGGTCCTTGGACGCCGCACCTTGTTGCCTGCAATATTGTCCGGCGTGGGGCATACGTCGCTGTGGTGGGCCTGTGGGCAGCACCTGCAGCACTATGGTAGTGAATTCTTGTAAAGGTAGCAGCTTTTTTAAAGACGATAGTCTTTCTTGAGCTACTAAAACCCAGAAATTTTGGTCTGTCAGTATGTCTGTCTGTCTGTGACTCGATTCAGCCACCCAGCCAAAGTAAAATTGACATTGCGTAATAATCTTATATACTCACAGCCACATGTAAACGTCTATGCCCAGTTTATATGTTCATACTTGTCAACTTTGTTGAACAAGAACAAGACATTACGCAAATATAAGACAGAAAATTAGTACACAAGGGATATTTAGAGTGTTCCTTTATTAAAATTCATGGATGCTTGGTTTTTCGATAGCAAATGATATTCTACATCTACTGCAAAAAACCGCCTCCTTCTGGAGGCCAATGAAAAATCACGCGGCAACGGCAACGAAAGGCTCTACTAGCTAGGTTGCACGTTCTGCTTGGAACGCACGTGGAGCACGGCCACGGGGCTCTATAAACCTTCTAGTTGGCCGCCTCCATTCACGCGCGCCTCCACCGTACTGCAGCGCTGCGGTGCTGCAGTGCAGTGGAACGAGGTAAATTCAAATCGCCTTGCGAAAACATTTAGTGTGTTTACTTTAGAATTAGCGCGACGGTACAGGAACAGCATGAGAGGTTAGCGGGAAAGCAAAGGGGGGCATTTCGTTGTCAAATGTATACAAAGACTATCTTCTTTTGACGACATTTGCAATGAAAGAAGCAGATACGCGGCCAATTTTTGTACACCTTTACAGTAGATGTATAAGGGATCGTTTGTGCAAATGATGATAATGAATATTGAGCTTGACTGGCGTAGTTTTCGGCACGATACGACATAAAAGGCGATCATTTATAGGTTATAGAATTCAGTGCGAAATGGCAGTCGGGGCGAAAAATTGGGGAAGGCTAATAACAATAAACAGGCGAAAGAGCTTCACACTGACGCCAAAGTGTCTCAGAACGTCCTCTAGGAAAGCGGAGTTGTTCAATAGAAAAAATCAATGTTTATATTTGTACTGAGTTCCTCCAAATTTTAACACGAATAATAAATCCCTACGCAACGGTGATTTCATGCCTTACGCGAACTGAATATGAACCCAGAGAATGTGTTTTGGCGGTTCAGTTAAAAACTTATGTTGGACACATGTACTCAGTCATTCATGAATAGCTTCGGGGGGGAAAGGTAATTACGGAACTAGCCATTAGGCGAAAATCAAATTGCGTTTGTACGAAATGAGCTCTTGTATGGCTTGCAACAATATCCCCATCATGCCACGTATGCTGACAAGTGTCGTTATGCGGCGTTTCCGCAACAGAGGGCACGCGAGCAATGCGAATTATGGTGTGTGCTGGCCAAACATAAGGCCCGAAGTTCGAGTTTGAGCGTTATTGTAATCAATCAGTACTTAAATTAAATTGGCGAACAGCAAGTTTCACACTACTTGTCTAGTTCTACAAGTTCAGAGATACGGCTACTTCACGTGGTCCGTCGAAATAAGAACAACAAAAACATTAGCCACATCACCTACTCATGTTATAGCAAAGAAGAAACAGAAAGCACATTGAGGAAAGGATGATGATGTTATTATGGCACGTTCGGGGATTCCTCACTAATGCTCGAGTATTTACTATATCTTAACCCGCAGTCAGCTGTAAAATTTTCCAAAATGTTCTTGCAGCACTTGACGCGGAATGTTCTCTATTTACAGGCACTCCCAGAAGTGGAATTTTAAAGCTGGAGAAACACCAGATCAACTGGTTACTACGATCGACGATGGTAAATAACACAAACCCACATGAAGCATTGTGAACAAATATTACCTCATTTTATTTATTAATTCTTGGATGTAAGTACGTATCTTCAAAAAGAATTTCTCCACATTTCAATGCATTTTAATAATACATGCATAGCCACACTATACATACTTCTTTCAATTAAAAACACTTTACTATGTATGTGCCCAACCAAATATTACCACTTTCCACACCTAGACAAACACCACCTGATTCCTTTCGCTACTTATGCTTCAAGGAAAAGCCCTTTGTCCTTTGAGTTCAAAAACAAGCCGCATTGTTTTATCGCATTGCAACCTCGCAGTACTCATGCTAATTTTCATTTCTCGCAGATGAGGACCACCCATTTATAAGCACGTTTTCATACACTGACTACGCTACGTGTGCAATATTCGAAGCACCTTTCAACGGCAGGCAAGGTAAGACTCCAGATGAGGCATGCACAAGGTACACGCAAAAATTAGCATACTTCTATAACAGCAGGAAATACCATAACGCCTGAGAGCAAATTGCAAATTAGCGCCAGTGTGTCCAGAATGGGCACGAACGCAGCTTGCACTTGCACGAAGACATGCAGACTGACAAAGAACTGAAGGATTTCCGCTGTATTGTATATCATGCATTTCCCTCAGCCGTCTGTGCTTTACTGGTTTGAATGTTTTCGTCCTAGTTGCAAGTGTTTCCTACAAGTGCAGTTAGATAAATACACCGTCAACTCAGTTGGGCATAACTTCCGTCCCTTGAAAATATTTAGCGATGTTTATACATTGTAATTATTGGTGCGGCAAAAGTTCTTACAGCCCACACAGACAAAAAAAAACTGCAACTGGCTTTACACATATACAGAAATGAAAGCATTCAATGCAGCCGTTTTTATTATGTGTCTTGATTTCTAGAAAAGAACATTCAACTTGAACACGCAATGAAGTAGGCCCATGTTGATTTCTACAGCATCTTTTGTGAATGAATAGGTAATATCAATCCTCTAACGGTATTTTGACGCGCACATGCTCTCTTTCACAGAATGCATTCTCGTTACAACAAAAGAAGTAAAAGACGACGTTTCGCAAAACTGTATGGATCAATTTCAAGACATCTGCGAGCTTTCATCGCTGGTGTTTGACGAGAACTGCAACGAAGACTACGAATAGAATCAAGCTATTACCGTGAATCTTCTTCATACTTTGGTTTCAGTATACAGATTGCCTAACCCAGAATTCAGACGACAGAACAAAACTTTACTTATACATGTACAGGGTGTTAGGAGGATAATTGGAACAATTTAAATTTTTGGGGGGTGAACTAATTCGCGCTCAAACTTGACACGAAGGTCGCATTTTGTGGTCTTTTTTGTTTGACACCGAGAACAGCGACGTATTTACCTGTTTTATATAAAAATAAAAAAAGGAGTTTCGCGTATGGGAAAAATGGCGGCCGATTTTGACGTGTGAGCCAGTCCAAGCGGATTGTGGAACAGAGGAGTCACCTGGGGTATGCAAAGTAAAACGAACGATGGGGATCCACGCTTCTTTAAAAGAGCAAGGAGCCAAATTTGGTAGCAGACGATCAGAAAATCTGAAGCAGGTTTTGTGATCGTCTGCTTCTTCATTTGGGGTCTTCCATGGTAGGAAGGGGCCAAATGAGATAGCCGAAAAACAGAAACCGTGAAAGCAGATGAGGAAACAAATCCAACATTTATTAGCAACGATGAACTGCGAGATTTTCTGATCGGCTGCTACCTCATTTGGCTCCTTCCTATCGTGAATCAAGATTGTCCGTTTCACTCTACATACATCAAGTGGGGCCGTGATTCCAAGACCCGCTTGCATTGGCTCGCATGCCCAAACTCGACCTCCATTTTCCCATATACGAAAATCAATTTTATTTCTTTTCCCAATAAAAAGGTAAGTACTGCCGTACTTTTTGGTGTCAAACAAAATAGACAGCGAAATACGACCTTTGTCTGAAATTTCAACGTGAACGGATCAGCGTCCAATCAGAAAAATTTTTTAATGTGTTCCATTTATTGTCGTAACAGCCACCATAACCAGTTCGGTTAAGGCTCATTTTTTTGGGTTCTGTCTCGTGCGTACTGCTTTTTCTGTAAGGTGATTTGCAGGAATCAACGGGCGATGATTTTAAAAGCACTTTTTTGCCTTCAGAACGCTTCTAACCAATACTGTTTCGAAAAACGACGTAGAAATGAACATGCGGGCCTCAAAAAAGTCAAATTCAAAATTAAAAAAAAAAGCTCTGCGAAATGGTTTTGAAACAGCGCTTGTGGTGAGTGCATTATGAAAACCAAACCGGATCGTTGTCTGTAAACATTGGTGATGTATTTAGAAAGAACGAATTGCTATTCCCGGTCACGTTGTTTACAATAAAAATAGGCGTTGGTTCGGCAAGTATGCTGTCCTCATTCACTTGGATTAGCTGAGTTGCGCTTTAAAGACTGCCACATGGATGATGCTCTACCCACACTGCCACCGCCCGAACCAGCCGTTGCAACTTGAGCTTTGCGCCACGCAGTTGTTTAGTGCTGCGAGCTTGGCAGCAAGAGACTGCTGTAGCACTCCTTCCGGTGTGCCGTTCCCTGTGCCAGTGTCGGTATAGGCAAGAGTAGCAACGTAATCTCTAAACACAGCCAATATCTCGCCCCTTTGAACTCCTCTAGAACCTGTTTTTGTTCATCGCATGGTCATAGAATTTGTGCTGGAGTTTTCTGCGCACCGGAGCCGCGGTATTTATTCGTTTGCCAGACATATAAGGTTCGCTTTAAAACTTGACACCGAGAACATGGTTGTGGTGAGGGGAAACTCCCTCGCAGGTTCTTTCCAGCTATTCTTTAGTGTCTGGGACGTGCCACAGTGCCAACAATTAGACGAGGGCGCATGACAACGATACAAAAACTTGTATACTTAAGCCAAACACGCACAAGGCAGGCAATTACAGCTCAAAGCAAAACAACCTGTACATAACTCTGAGAACCACCCGTTCTAAAGATAATACAAAGAAAATTCCCCACCCGAAAGTCCAGAGCGATGACGCGTTGTACGCAGGGTGTCGTGGGTGCTGGTGACGATGCGAGGGGTGGCGTTGCTTGGCTACGATGACGGCGTCGCTCTTTCCGTAACGTCGACGAGGAACTGCATCGTTGTCTTCGTTGACAACAGCCTGCTCGGCACCCGCTCAAGGATCGGGTACCCCTTAGCATGGCAGTGGGTAGGAGACAACCGTGCACTGGCGGTCGCCGACGGGCAGCAGGCGGCGGGTCATCCAAGGGTAGAGCACGCCACCTCCACGATTCAGGAGTCGCGCCTCGGCCTCACGATGCCAAGGCACCGGGTAGACCGTTCTTGAGCTCGGGTCCCAAAAAGCCTATGACCTTCGAATCTTCAACCTGTACGTCGCGCTCCTTAAACCTGCTAGGACCACTACTCCCGGCGTTCTCCTCTGTTCTCGCCTGGCCACCTCTTGCTCTACGGCTGTGGCCGCCTCGTATTGTTCCACGTCCTCCCATCGTGTGACGTGCCGCTTCTTTTTCTTCAGCACAGCAGGATGAGGGCAATCCCTCCACGGTCATGTTCCCACGTCGAAACGAGTCGTCGAACCGAGCGTGTCACCTCACAGTTGCATAACAAAACCTTTTAGGCTCACAATACTTCGCGCCTATACAGCATGGTAGAAAACAATAGAGTTTGACCGCTGCATGGGCAACTAGCTCTGCGGAGAATTTCTCCAGATTTTCCACACGGATGGGTTCACGTATGCTTATGTGTTCGGTGGTTCACCTCCGACATCGGCGTTTCAGGGTGCAAAGAGCAATGCGCTGCAACAGAGCGCTATTACTGCAGTGACCGAGCGTTTTTTTGCTTTCATTCGGAACGGAGTGGTTCTGGCAGGGTTGAAAATACTGCCGCACCACCCCAGCCCTGCCCACTGATGGCAGAATCTCCGCCCTGCTCAAGCTTCTTATAGCGCTGCGGTAAGGGTACAACTTTATTAGAACGCATGTAGGGATCAAGAATTACGTCACGGCCATTGTGGCAAATAAATTCTATCGTGTGGCTGGAAACTGGTGAAAATTTGCAGCCGCTGCATTCGCTATGCAATGCAAACAACTGGATGTTTTCAGAACGACTATTTTGTCAGCAAGGTCATCTAGCCCAACATACAGCTAGAAACAAATCGCGAAACGCCTACACATTTCCGATATGTTCCCCGAACCATACTGGGTGCCAGAGCTGAGTGTTTTCGTCATATAAACAGATATGCCTTTATTATTAGGGACACATTCTCGACACCAGACACCCAAACACTTAATCAACGCTCTTGTTCCGTAAACGTTTGTCAAGCAATATCTTTGAACTGCTTGCGGACTCATCCGATTAGTGACATACCGGTTATTTCCTCGTCTCTATGATTGCTTGTCTGCCAAACACAAGTACGATAGTCCGTCGTTGAAATTCCATCGCATATTCCTAAAGTAATCTCCACCCTTACAAGGTATCAAAATCCCCAAACATGACAAGGAGGTCTCATCCGATTAGTGACATACCGGTTATTTCCTTGTCTCTATGATTGCTTGTCTGCCAAACACAAGTACATAGTCCGTCGTTGAAATTCCATCGCATATTCTAAAGTAATCTCCACCCTTAAAAGGTATCAAAATCCCCAAACATGACAAGGAGGTTTAGCGGCTGCCTAAATACTTCGGAATACGTTCTGTGAATATACTATAAAATTACCATATATATAAGGCACTTATGTCATATGAATTTTTAATGGAGGCTTTGTCATCCACCAAAGCTTTTTCCGCCTTCTCCCAGTCATCATTATAACGAAGTACACCAAATATTTTAAAGAAGCAAGCACAAGCAGGCAAGAAGGTTGATGGCCATGCGAGTTACGTCCTTTCGGTGTTCAGGGTCGCCGAAAAACTTGTACAGTGGCTGCAAAGTCGTCACAAGGGGCTGTAAGGCTCAGTGACTGCTAGTTACAGTTTTCGCAGAATCAACCCTGCGGTTTCAATGAATAAGGACAGTTTAAGAAAGCGGACGGGTGTTCGAACTTAATAGCAAGGCTTAACTGCAAGGTCGGATAAAACAACCGAGTGACCGAATTATACTGTTCCTGTTTTTATGCGAAGTTTATTAGTCCACGTACGAGCACAGGAAACGCCTGTTAGCGTACCACCGATGTTCAAGGTCAGCCAAGGTAAACCAAGCATATTGTGCGACTTCACGGTGTGCACGAAAAAGCCACCTTCCCCGCTTTGTCCATTGACCGAACCAATTCGCGGCACCGACGGCTTCGGCTGAGAAGCGTGTAATCTCCCATGCGTCATTAGACGCTTCTGGTGATGAAAGAGTGGGGGATGGAGTAAAAAGCATGAAAAATGTTACCAAAGTTAGGCCAGTGCTTTGTGGGCTTCCGTGGTGGAGCCATTTAATCGCTTGTTCATTCCGAGGCAGGTGGTGAACAGAGAGGGATAGGGTAAAATGTAAGGCCGCTGAAACGTTCCAACAGATAATCATACAAGAAGGCGCTGTATAGACACAAGTTCACAGCGCGTTCGGGGCAACAGCGCCGACCGCGCCTTCAAGCGTCAATGTTTGTCTTACCAAGCAACATTGTGTGCGCATTCACTGCGTGATATCGCCCCAAAACCGAACTTACGTTCGCTCTAGAAACTTTGCTTACTAGGGTTAAACAATGTTAACATTTATGGCTTCAATTTCTTGTATGTATCGCGACCGAGGCGCAAACGTTTTTTTAAAAAGTGACCGCCGTCGACGCTCTAGACATGATATTTGCTCATACCTTTCTCCTAAACTCTGCACTGTGTTATGACCGGGCGGCGTACCCGGCGCACCGAAGCATGGACCCGGCGCCCCCATGCACGGACCTCGGCGCTAATTAGCGCGTTCGTTGGTATCGGCTCGCGCCACGTGTCAATCCGCAATGAATACAGCGGTTCATCGACCCTGCGTGAACCGTGCCCCTTCACCTCTGAGTGACTTTAGCGGAAACGAGCAGGTGTGTCCGGGCACGCGACTTCCTGAGCCACCACCGCCCCGGCGATTCTGCTGAAACAACCAAGATGTCTTCAGAAGAGCGGACCATGAAACCTGGAATCGGTGATCATCATTGGTCAAGCCCCGCCAGGCGCGCCTCGTACGGAGAAAAAGGGTCTTCTCGTACCGGCGGCGTCATCGCATCCTCTACCTCGTGGTCGCGTGGCCTGTCCCTCGCTGGTCGCGTGGGCAAGACACCAGAAAGGCGTCGCACGACGTCGGTGCCAATGTGTGAGATTGTGGGTCTGTGATTGGACCAGACATTTGGGAGTTGAATCGCCTAGGAGGACTCTAGGGACTTTTGCTTGAAAAAAAAGCCGGTGGTGGAAGCTGCCGAGTGTCGCTCTCCGGTTGCTTGTGTTGCTCTTGGGGTTGTTGTTAGAGTTACTCCTGTTGCTGTGGCCGTTGCTAGCACACCATCCTAACTTGTACTCATCATGTAAATACGTGTATAAAGTTTTTCTCCTTCATCAGCAAGCATCAGTCTCTTGGACAACGTCTCCGGTCACCAGTCACGCTACCAGGATTGATTCCCGGAACCCGGAGTCCCAACGAGCGGTGAACGCGGTGGGATCTGACCACCCAAGTCACAAACAACTGTCGTCAGTGGTGGGATTAGTTCACCCGACGCCCAAAAATTGGTGGCAGCGGGGTATCAGACCACCCTACTCCAAACAACTGCCACTGTGTGGGCGCTAAACACTTTCGCTCGTCATCCACCATCACAGAGTGAAACAGCTCCAACACTTTACATTATGTGAATGTTCTTTAAAACCCCAACCTAAAATTTCTCTAGAATAACTGGCATCTGCTGAGGTATTTTGTTGCTTCATATGCAAATAAAATAAAGAGGGCGTGCGATATGTTCTCCGCCTGGTAACTCACTGTAACTGCGCCACCAGCTTTGCGCTGTATAGCGCCCTGCCCTTATCCTCCCCTTCCCTGTGATACAAGCAGCGAGTGAGTTTCCTATCGTTATAAATCAAGGATACGTGAGGCAGTGTTCGCTTTGAGAAAATGGCGAGGGTGAGTTGATTTAGTGGCTTCGGCGTCAAATTACAGTTTTTACCTATAGCTCACCACATCTGCAAATTTGTTGTAAAATAGTTCATGGTTCGAAGCCACATCATATATTTGACGGCTCTCGGCTTGAATAGTGTACTGCCATTGGGGATTTTTAAATCAATCTTCAATTACTTGAGAAAAAATAGCGTAACATAGGCGACAGTGGTATAAAATGGGAAATTCTAAAGAAACACATTACACTCGGGAATTGTTTTCTCCCACCACAAAGAAAGCATCCCTATCAAACAACGGGGAAGAACAGGCAGCACTGGTTTCACTAGGTAAGGTTACATTTTCACAGGATTGAAATTGCTTCAAATCGATGTTATGACAAATCTAGCATTTTCATTGAGATATTGTTGACATAAAATAACATACACCAGGCATAATTATATTGTTGCGGCGACTTTTTTTTCGTCCTATGTACAGTAGGCTGTATGGATGTTAAAATGGACCTAAATCGAGAGGGTAAATTGAGAAGCTGTATCTACCAAAGAGTTCGCTTGGAGATGAAATATTTTGGAAGCTGGTTACCAGCGCGCATTTCATTGAGAACGTCAATTTTTGTTTTTCGCGGCCCTTCCTTGACAAGCCGCCCATAGCACACTCCAGCAACCACATACAAGGAGATTCGGGAAAGACAGCATACGAGCAGGGATGCATGCCACGGACAGGCTTGCCTCTGCAGCGCCTGCTTTCAATGGACACTTGATCGGTGGTTGCCCCATTCACTTCTACGTGCCGCCTCATGATGGGTTATTTCTAAGGCGAGACTGACAGAAAAGGCCCGTCTTTTCTGTCTTTCACTTTCCCGCGCTATCGCTCTTTCAAAAAGCACTGTGGTTTTATGCGTCGCAAATTGCAATTTTGAACGCTACGCCAACAGCTGTTCTGGAAGAAACGCTGTGACCTGTTTTCAGAAAGAAGTGTAAGAAATCGCTCGCAGGTAGCACGCCCTGCTTAGGAAGTCATATATATAAAATTGCCTTGAAACTTCCGTTTCCCATAGTAATATCTGTAGGAATTTAATTCTATTCTCTCTGGTTGTGGGTAGCCACTGCTATTTTTAATCTCTTAGGTGGTGATGCTTGGGCTATTGGTATGTATTGATGAGTACAATTCTTTTTTGTATGGCGAAGCTCTTAGGCGCCCGCTGCCGGGCTTTCCCTGCGCCATCATCACTCGTAGTAACCGAGAGAACGAAGGGAACACCGAAGATAAGCAAGGTAGTATGAACACGGAAGAGGAGGAGGAAACTGGCGAAAGTGTTACGGGGAGGGCGGTATGCAGAGACGGCGCAAGTAATTCCCTTCGGCAGCGCCGCACTACAAGATAACTAGAAGAACGAAGAGGCCGCCGAAAATAGAACGAGAAGGAAAGCAGAGGATGAAGGTATGGTGAGGGGCGTGCTAAATGGTCCTACGGCGAGGTGCTACAAGGCAACGCCAGTGTATATGGTAGGCTTATGCGCGTTCACTGATGCGGGGATCACTTCGTGACTCTCAGCAGGTATGCGCCGTAACCCATAAGACTGCAGTTCACCCTGCACAGAAATATCGCAATAGGGAGCGTCGTCATGGTCACCAATTTTTTTTCTTTCTTCATTTCAGTGCATTCTATCTGCGTTCTTTATCAGAGCGAAAACACATCTCCGCTTGCTCCACGGATTCCGCGGATGTTAAACTAAGCATAATCAAGGGCTTTGTCTTTGCTGACGAGGGTCTAGAAAAAAATGCTGCTAACGAAGCATTAAAAATTCATAAATCAGTATCAGAACTCAGAAGTTCGATCACTGCCGGTTTTGACGCGCTCAGTTGCGTTACTTATAAGTTTTATTCACTGGCGATGCACGCAAGCCGCAAAACCGTCTGAATGCGCCGCCATACCGGTGCCTGCGTGTGCCCGTAGATAAGGCGACCTCGCACACCCGGGCCATACCCTGCGCGGGCGGCCGCAGCTCCTACAAGTCTGCTGAGCTGCCTGCGACGCACTTCGCATGCTTTTTCTTTGCACAAGAAATGTTCGAATGATTCCAATAACTAGGAGGTGAGGGATAACTTTGGTTATGCGAAGAGAGTGGCTGTTCCGATGATCGGTGTGACAACCTTGTGCGGTAATTCAATCCCAACATCCGCCTACACTCACGAGGCAGTACAAGTTGGTCGTGTCTCAAACGTTGCGAAGTGAGTGCTGTTGTAGCGCTATGGTGAGGCAGCGTTTCGGCGGGGAGCAGAAGCAGCAACAGCAGCAGTATTGTGTCCCACCGAGCTCAAAAACATTACAATGACGTCATCATCCTACCTCTCCCAAGACGCGAGTGAAGTCATCGGCAAAAGTCAGCTGTTTGCCAGCTGCGGTGCGTTGGTATCGGCCACGGATTGCTGAGCTCTAGCCGAGCGCCTTCTCCTTCGGCCGCTCGGGCACTTGCCGATGGATGTCGATAGTCTCCAAGCTAACAATGCACTCACTGCTGCGCTACCGTTTTATCTCAATCGGCGTGCGCGTGGGTGCCCACAATTTCTTCGGAAGCGTTATTTGGCTTTTGTAATGATCAATCTTGCCGTGCGCAAGGTTCGGGCGCCATTGTGTCGATATCCGCGTTCGAAGGCGGCTGCGTAGGAAATTCGTGCGTCGTGCCCCTTCCGAAAACGCGGCTCCATTCTGCGGTGGTGATGCGAAGTTCTCAAGGGCAGTAGAGCATAACCACACCAAGTCACTGTGACAATTCGTATCTGTTGAACCAACGACCGAGAATCCGGTGGTAACGCCGGGTACGACGGACGCTTAAGACTGTTTTTTCCTGCGTGATGAGGACGCACACGCAGTCACGGTGGGAAACTTTCACGACATTTTGCAGTGTTTCCAAGAGACGAAATCACCCGCTATATATTTATGTGGATGCCATCTATAGAACTGATCCCCTACCGCAACGACGCCTATTCCGCTGCAAGAGAATTCCCAGGCTGACGTCGGGGTGGCGCATTAACGTCCATATTCTGCTGAAGTTCCAACAAACACGCCTGGGAGTGACGGTGGATCCATTTCAGCTGTAACATGGGTGATGTGAGGGCAGTAGATGTGCGCGGAGTAGACATGCGCATTTCAAGAATTGTCTAGAAGATTCGTTATGTGTCCATGCTTTCATTGTAGTTCACTGCAGAGAAGCAGGTGGAAAGCAAGAGCAGTACAGCTTTAGGAGTCAAAATGCACTGAATGCTGCGAGAAGGATCAGTCAGGGCTAACCACGCTAAGGCTCAGAGTTAAAAAAAACACCGCACACTGGTTTCAGGCGAGTTGTTAGGAATTGCTTGCGAGCGCACGTGAATAAAATTTGTAACGATAGCCTTTCTTGGCAACTTTGCTAAACATTTGAGGTGTCTTCTCATATCCGCGAGTACGGAGGTTTTCCGGCGTGTGCGGTTAGCCTGAGTCAAAGAATCGGAGCTATTGTGGATTATATTAACAGTGTGCTTGAAGTACAACTACCCCCTCAGCCCGCCTTGAGGAAAGGCGAATGAGTAACGAAGAGGAACTGGCACCTAGACAACCAAAAAAACGTCATGGGCAGCGAGAGATGAGGTCTTGCGAGTGCAATGGGCGTTTTTCCACAACAACAGTTCCTATTCTTCCCTCTCTCTACTAAGCCTATTCGTGCTCTCTCTATTAAATTAGCAATTTAGGAGGTGTAAGCTCGCCTACAGATATTGGGAGAGCTTTCCAAACGTGCACTTCGTTCAGTGCACTCCGTATGGGACCACCCGGTGCCTGTACCACCCATTATAGGTTGCAGCTGTCCCTTATGTTTATCAATCGTCCGTATGCATGCACAATGGAACACATTAGGATGCGTAGCTTGCTTGAACAGTACAACCGCTTTTTATGTCCGTCCGAAGCAATCAAGCAAGTGTGAGTGTACACTTTCTCGGTCTGGTTAAAAATGATAAAAAGTACCCGAATGTCGCTGCTTCTTTACAGCTATCCATTGTTTTATGCAATATCCTGCGACATCATCGCTGCATGCAAACGCGTGATTGAGGGTATCATTCCTAAGCTCCTAGTGTTCACAATACTCACGGCTTTCGTCCGGCGGACATTCATGCTGACGAGGCAGACGTTGCACTGGTCAGTGTTGCGTACACGCAGCCATCGCTCGATGCAGGCCTTGTGTGTTAGCCCCATGGAGCCCTTACAGAAGCAAGGAGACACGAGTGGACCGCATTCCTCGTTTGCGCCTCGGAAGCAGATGCGGCACACTGGTTTGGATGTGTCTGCGCACCAGCTGCTGTCTGTGTCTCCCTCGTTGGCTTTCTTGTCTGCAGAGAGCTTCCCCGCGCTGGTGCTTCCGCTGGCCATGGGAACTTTCACCTCTGCGACGACTTCAGGCTCTAGGTCCAGCTTAATTTTTTTCTTTACAGTTGCCTCTTCACTCATTGCGGGGCTGCAAAGTTACGCGTTAATATTTTTTTCATTGCGGGACCATTCTCTGGCTACCACCCTCCACAAATAAAGCGTGGATTCTTAACGTAACGGTTGCCTCGATATAGATGCGCGTGGCCTGGGTAGGTAAAAATGAAATACGGTGGCTGCTCGTAATTGCTGTTGCTTGTGATACGATCATTCATGGCTACAATGTGACGTCTTTTAAAAATTAGTAACCATACCGAATGCTATGATCAATTAGGGCAACCTTACGTTAGCTGTGATTAGGTGCACCTAACTCCTACGGCAAGCCAATGAATGACTATAAATGGAGATAAAAATGGCAATACTACAAATGGAGAGAAAAATGGAAGCTAAAACATCGTCACAGATGTACGGGGCTGAGAAATTTGACATCAGAAAGGAAAATTTCTAGGATAATTTCCAGGGCAGTGCTTTCCCTTTTCAGGATAGAGCAGGTTGTTTACCAACTGCTTACAAACTAAGAGCTTTGTGGGAAGTATTCATAAAATGACGGGGTATGCGTGGTCTGCGGGAAAGAAACAAACTATGCGGCACATAGTGTTAGAATGCGAGGGTATGCATCCAAATCTAGATAAGGGAAATTTTCGGCTTCCAGGAGCCCTCGGATTTAAGGGTAGCACAGAGGAAGTTAACTTCCACGCTGTCCAGGCGAATAAAAGAAGACTAGAATGATGATGAACGAAAAGCACAGAGGGGAATATTGCCTAGGACAGTTACCCCCTGTAATAGATAGAAAAAGTATTTTGTTCCTAATAAGTATTTTGTGCTACCCTAAGCAGCGATAGTATTAAATTAAGAGTATAAAACATAAGTGTATTACTCCTTTTTGGTAAGAGGACATGTCATCACCCCGCTACAAAGAGGAAACCAATAGCAATCATTAATCATCAACAACTGTCAATGACTACTATGACTGCCAAAAGCTGATTTAAGAAAATTAAGGCGATTTAGGATAAGTTACTACAAGTACAACTTAATAGGCATAATTGACTTCAGCGTTACATGCCTTTAAGAAACATCTTTGCGTGCTGTTGAACTTTAGATACATGTTTCTAATAAATTGTTGGTACGTCAATCTTTTGTCTACTGCGTTTCGTAACGTGTGGGTGCGAAAGAACAATTTTAGACGCAACACAAGATTACTCAACATTAAGTTCCGTGAAATTAGGTTGATGGGAAGAAATTATAATGTCATTGCTACATTGAAGCGTTTTCTGTGGTAATTGTATTCTTTGGTCGCTACAATTGTAGAGTTGTTAGGTAACTACTGTGTTTTAAGTGTGGTGCATAAAGAGATGAACTCAACAATGTAATTCAAGTCAAATATAAAGCTTTAACGAACCGAAGCTACGCCTGGCCTCTCGTGAGGTGCTGTAGTTAACGGCTACAGATTATTGTCACATATGCAGGCCTTTAGCGTGCAGCGACATCTCGACAAATGGGCGTTGTTTCTGTTCCCATTCATCAAAAAAGACCCAAGACACGGCATTGTGAGTCCTTGAGAATGACTCTACGTACGGCCTCCTATGCTCTGCGGCGTCGGTTTCAACGCCTAGCATTCTGCTGGCCTTCAGGGTGTCAAATTCATCCGTCTTCTGTACAGATAGATGCTCTGAGTCCTAGATCTTGCAGGCTATGTTTTAAATGCGAATGCATTTCTTAGTCGGGGGTTGTCGTGCTCCGTCGGCGTGCGCCTGCATTCCTCCAGCGCGAGCGCATGTGAGCGCGCGCCTCGTAGTTCTGCCTTCGTCGTCGTCGTCGTCGTCTCGGCGCGGCGGACCCGCGCCGCTAGAGTCTTTAATGCGAATGCGTTCTCAGTCGGGGGTTGTCGTGCTCCGTCAGCGTGCGCCCGCAGGTGTTATCTCTCCGCGCTCCTCCTCGCCCCTAGCAACAGCTGTGGTGCGCCCAGCAACCGGAGCAGGTGGTAGCTCGGGCGGGAGTAGCGGAGGGCAAGGGGAGAGGAGTTGTGCGCTCGGGCGGAGTAGCGGAGAGTGAGTGGAGAGGAGGAGCGCGCTCGGGCGTGTGAGGGCGCTCGCATCGCGGAGCTCGGCGGGAGAGAGAGCTCGCGCGCGGGGCGGGCGTGTTGCGCGGGTCTCTCTCTCCTCTCCGCGTACCCTCTCTACATAATAATTACTCGCACCGCACTCATCGGTGCACCCAATGCATTCGCATTTCCGCACGATCCCCTTCGGGGAGGTGGGGGGATTTTTTTTTCGAAAAGCCACTTTTTATGAAGCAATCAAGTAATTTTTTTGTATTTCGGAGCATTAGTTTTGTTAGCTGAGTAAGGATTATCTTTTAGGCCGATTTGGGCAAGGCACCTAAAGCACCGCGCTGAAACCCGGAACCCTTTTTTTCAAGCAATCCCTCCACTTTTTACACTTAAATGCACTATTTTTGAGAGACTAGGCTGGGATGGTTCTTTTCGATAGTTGTCGACGCAGCTTTCACAAAACGAATTGCTTAGAATTCGAAAACGAAGGAAATAGTGGGTTAGGAACTCATATAAGATTGGGCAACATTGTGCGTATAGCCTCACACATTAAAAACGGCCACCGTGGTTAGGATGCAACCCGCGTCTTTGCCCTCAGGTAGCAGCCTAAAGCGTTAACGTCTGAACCACTGCAGGCATAGAGAGTGCAGCCCTCAATCGCAAAATGTTGGGCAAGTATGGTTCGCAAGGGGATGAGCTCGGACCCCGGAAGAGAAAACCCTGATAATCGCAAAACCTACCTCTATTGCTGACTGCACAGGCGGTGTAGCCAGAGCGTCGTCCGGCGATGCTGCTCTAATTCTTTTTCTTCAACCTTTTTTGGCAGAAGCAGACATGAGGAGATTGGCCACGCCTTGGCCGGCTCACACTTATATTAACTTAGCAACAAAAATATAGTGTGTTGAAGAACAAATTTCATAAATAAAGACGAAAAACCAGCTTTACATTTCTACATAAAGAATCTGGTGACACAAGCGAAGTCTTGCGATCTCACGGCGACCCGTTTTAAAACGCTCGAAACGGGAAAAGAAAACGGTCGACTTCATTGGAATCGTACTACCCAAGCGGAGGTCTCTTGAATTCAAAAATTGAGTAGAACTGCGGAAGAATGGTTGAATTTGGCTCAAAAAACCACATAATTTGCTTACCGAGGGACCACAACACCACACGAGGACATCTGCAACTAAAATGGGGCACACCTCAGTCTAACGATGTGGATTATTGAACGCGAAGCTTCCTCTTGATGGATTCCTTGGTTGGGAAAAACCACACTGCGGCTATATGCTACTCTGGAGGTATGCACCCTTTGTCTGGTATAAACGCAGCAACTATCGGGTATGCACTCCTTAGGCCTATTGTTTGTCTTTGGGGTCTACGACAAGAATGGGTAACTGCTGCTTGGCGTACAGTGAGTAATTTTAAAGCAAAGCTTTCTAGCTCTACCACCCAACCGTTCTTTCGTGGTGTGCGGGGCGACGAACCCCCCACGCGGCGGAGGCGGCGGCGGGGGAGCAGGGGGACGGAGGAGGGTTTCACTCACGGAGCACACTAGAGATGGCGCCGAAAATTTACCCAGTGTTCCCCACGCGGGAATGCCTGCTCGCCGCCGGCGGCGGCGGCTGTACGACTTTGTCATCTGCTTCAGAGGTGGTTGCTTTGGGCCTGTTTTGGTGCAGCTTCACGTCCATTTCGCTGTGCCTTCGCATGGCTTGATAAACTTGCTCGGCAGCACCTTCAGGTAGCCCGCACTTGACGTAATTAAGTCGTCGTACGGCTAGCATACGTTAAGGGGTGGTTTGCAGGTCGGGGAAACAAGGTGTAGAGACGACATACAGGCATCTGGCCGCTAGAGACTAAGGAGGTTAAACCTCCTTGCTAGAGACACGCTACGTTTTGCGCACAGCTTGCTACGAATGGGACGCCGTTTCCTAAACTGGTGATTCCCAGTTCCGTTATGTTTTAAGAGGTATTACAAAAGACGAACATAGAAACAGTTTATGATAAATAACGATTATAAAATTTCTCTCAGCTTTCTCGCAATTCTCAAATTAACCAAACTAACTAGTTTAATTCGGTATAAATGGGAATCACTAAGCGCACATGTTTTGGTGGCTGCACTTGTGTCGCAAGGTGGTGTAGTCCCAAGCTAGCACATCAGGATGGCTAGGTTGGGACTACAGAGACGTTCCTCCGATTTCTCTCTCCCGACTCACGGCGGGGGGACAGCGGCGGACGCCGCCGCTGTATTGCCGCCGTGCTCTAGCCCGACCGTGGCCGACGCTGCTGCTGCGTTCGGAACGCCGCCCCCGCGAATTCCAGGTAACGGCTTGCAGAATCTCTGGATTCACTCGTTCTACAGCCACTTGTGTGAATTCAAGTGATTTCGCATGGGAAATTGTTGTGGATGTCGTTTAAAGCTTTCTTATCCATCCACCTTCACAGCGTTGATTGGAGCCATTTTTAAAGACGGTAGTCTTTCTGGGGCTACTTTAACCCAGAATATTTGTTCTGTCTGTCTGTCTGTCTGTCTGTCTGTGACTCGATTCAGCCACCCGGCCAAAATAAAACAAAGCTTGAGCAGTATTCTTATATAGTCACAGCTAAATATACCCGTCTAAGTCCGGTGTAATGTTCATACTTGTCAACATTGTTGAAGAAGAACGAGATATTCCGCAAATATAGCACAACAAATTAATACAGAAGTGATAATTCCAGTGTTCCTTTATAAAAAATCATACATGCTTGATTTTTCCCCCCAAAAATACTTCATCAACTGCAAGAAAAAAATTCACTCCGCCGTCGCCTGCTGTCGCCCTCGGCACTATAGCTTCTAGCGGAATTTTAAGAAATCAAGCCGCAACAGTTACGAAAGATTCCGCTAGATAGGTTTCATGTTCTGCTTGGAACGCACGTGGACTAGTGGAACGCGGTTCTATAAACATTGTAGTAGGGCGCCTTAATTCGCGCGCGTCTCCACCATACGGCAGGATTGGCATCAAGACACCCGGCCTGGAGCAGTGGCACGCGGTAAATTTAAAATGATATAATCAAACGTTGGGCGTCTTTACCTAGGGAGGGGCGCGACGCAAGAGGAACAACATGACAGGTGAGCGGGAAAGCGAACGAAGGCATTTACATGGCAAAACTCGATAAAGACTATGGTCTTGTGTCGAGATTTGCAACGGAAGGAACATATGCGCGGCCATTTTTCCAGTAGATGCCGGTTCATGAAACTCAAATTGCGACGTTCGGCTAAACGTCCTAAACACAAAAATGCGACATTAGGCATAACGTCCGAGGCTAACAGCCATAAGGCATGCTGACAATGTCATTCTCATCGTAGGTCGAGCCAGAGTCCTTCAATCTGGTCTAACTGTCGCTAACGGCTGTCTATGGTTCAAATGAGAACATGATGTTAGCCCTATAGTGGTCGCGCCGTCGCACATCTGCATTACCTCCTCCCAATGCTGCACCTCAAACTTTAGCAGAGAATAATAACACAAATATAAAAAAATACGGGAAGTGGAGACCCGTGTAACGTCCTGCATTTTCACAATAAAGAAGATTTCGCAGAAACTTCCGAATGGAATCCTTATAACAGCGTAAATAGAGATGATTGGTCGAACAAAATTTTGAAAAAGTAGAGAATAACAAAAATTTTAAAAGTTACCGAAGATGGCGTACCATGTTACGCCGTGCATTTCCACAGTAATGCAGATTTCACGAATGTTCCTCACGGAATCGTTACAATAGCGTAAATGTAGATAATTGGTCAAACAGGATTTAAACAGACAAAAAAATTGGTCTGCTAAAAAGCTCACAGTCAAAGCAGGCGGCATAAGAACGGTACACATTGCTAGATACCTCTCTGAACTTCTGCAGAATTTTTCAGGGTTTATTCTCTCTATCTCTCGTTCTCTAGTAACGGACAGGTCCTGCCTAGGGTATATCCTGGTAAAAGAGGGACTCTGGTGCCAGGTTTTCGAGCCTCTGAAAACGATGAAAGCTTTGCGGCGCTACTGAAGTTACGGTGAGAACACTGCTGACCCTACGCCCTATTATAGAGCAATACTCCAGGTATTCAGTATTCGGGAATTTACAGCGTAGCTGTTTAAGCTTGAGCTTCACCGTTGGGATTAGCAAAAAAATCACCAAGAAAAAAACTCCCCCGGCCCGAGGCACCCGGCACGACCGTCGCGTGGTGGCTTTAGCAAACAAGGCCGAGCAAGCCTGCTCTCGTGAGGAGCGCACGTCTTCGTCCGGGCTTGTGCGTAGGCTTGCGCCTCGTCACGACCTCCTGTCTTCCTCGTCGTTGTCTTCGGCGCGGCGGCCTCGTGGCGCGCGGGTCGCTACAGGGCTCCCGCCCGTAGAAACTGTAGTGGCCGTTGTTCTTCCCACGTGACTGTTTTTGATCGGTTAAGCTTGAGAATTCCGGAGCGGAGTCGCTCACAGGGCGAGGCCCTGGGTTTGTCGGACGGAGGCGACGTAAGTGGACTTGACTCTGTCGGCGGCGACGACGTCTTCGCGGCAATTCATTTCGAGAGTGACAATCTTGGTTTGCTGATAACCGTACGAGGGATGTGCATAGACTTGATTTTAAAGCGAATCGTTGGTGTCCTCAGCGGTGCCGTTGTACGCCAATACGCCCTGGAGGACGGCCAACTTTCTTTGACGACGATAATGCGTAATCCCGGTAAACTGAAGTAAAAAATGAAGGAACCTCACACTAACGCTTAAGACATTCAAGGTAGCGAAGCTGTAGGCAACCTTCGCGGCCATCACGACGCCTAAACTCCAGTTGACTACAGCCGATTTGCTTCTTCTCGCTGCCGCAATGACCTTTACTCCATCGTTGTTGCTATAAGTGTGAGCTTCTTTTATTTATTTGTAAGTGAAAATCATTGGACATCATTTGCAGTTTTAGCGCACGTTATCATTATCGTATGCTATAAAGTTTCTTTCCCGTTTCGAGCAAGTGTTGCCAGGATTACGATGAACGCTGGAAAGTTTTTCTTGCGAATCTTGGCCAATTTCTCTAAGTGGGTATGCATGGATCGACAAGAGTGCGTGGGGACGCTTTGCGGTCGCCGCGAGGCACGCAGCACACGAGCGCGCTCAGGAGAGCTCGGTATTTTCTTGCTATTTTTACTAAGGGCAGAACAAATACCGATTCGCTAAACAGCTTAACAGTTAAAACACTTGCCGTGGCCGGAAACGAAACATGGTCCCGGGCGTTATGAATACCGCGTCTATCCCATCGCTCAATTGTGACAGTGGTATAAACAAACGTATTCATACGTCAAATAACCCACGGCCAAACAATACGCCAATTAACCCATGGCCCTCAGTCTCCAGTGGCCGCGAAGCAACTGACCACGGCGGCGGTCAGACCTGTGACGCAGCAGGGGTGGCTAAGAATTCCCGGACCCGGACAGGCGGCCATTGGAATCTGAACCTGGCAACGTTTAACACGAGAATCTTATCTAGTCAAGCGGCGTCTAGAGGTGTTGTTCGAGGAATTAAAGGGCATCAAATGGGATGTCATAGGACTTAGTGAGGTTAGGAGAACAGGTGAAACCTTTACGGTGCTGAAAAATGGACACGTTCTATGTTACCGTGGTCTAGAGGACAGAAGAGAACTGGGCGTAGGATTTCTAGTCAATAAAAGCATAGCTGGCAACATAGAAGAATACTATAGCGTTAACGAAAGGGCAGCAGGTCTTGTAATTAGGCTCAATAAGACGTACAAGCTCAAGGTGGTACAGGGCTATGCCCCCACATCCAGCCATGACGACCAGGTAGTGGAACACGCGTCTATGAAGATGTGGAATCGGCAATGGCTAAAGTAAAAACACAGTAGACCGTAGTTATGGGAGATTTCAATGCTAAAGTAGGCAAGCATCAGGCTGGAGACAAGGCAGTTGGGAACTATGCTCTGGGGTGTAGAAATAGCAGGGGGGACCTACTAGTTGAGTTTGCAGAACGGAATACCCTACCCATAATAAATACCTTCTTCTGTAAACGGGAGAGCCGGAAGTGGACGTGGAGGAGCCCGAATGGGGACCATAAAAATGAAATAGACTTCATATTATGCGATAACCCTGGCGTTGTGAAGGATGTGGAAGTGCTCGGAAGGGTAAGGTGTAGTGACCATCGTATAGTAAAATCTCGAAATTAAGCTAGATTTGAGGAGGGACCGTAACAAGCTAGTAGGAAAGAAGCCATATAATGAGCTAACAGTAAGGCGTAAAGTAGAAGAATTCAGGATCGCGCTGCAGAACCGATACTAAGCTCTTACGGAGGAAGCCGAATTTACGACACAGGAAGCCAGCGACAAACATACACGCATTATCACGGAGTGTGCAGTAGACGTCGGGGGCACGATGGCTAGACAGGATACTGGTAAACTTTCCCAGGAGACGAAAGATCTAATTAGAAAACGGCAAACCATGACAATCTCCACCCCAGCTGACAGAATAGAACTAACGGAGCTTTCTAAGTTAATCAATAAGTTTAAGACAGCTGACATACGGAACTATAATATGAAGAGGATCGAACACGCTGTAAAGAACGGAGGTAGCCTAAAAGCAGTAAAGAGGCGTCTTGTGGTGGGGAAAAATCAGATGTATGCACTTAAAGACAAGCAAGGCAATGTCATCACAAATAGGATAACATAATCACAGTGGCCGAGGAGTTCTATAGGGATCTGTACAGTAGCCAAGGACATCCAGGATAATTCCGAACGAGAAAGTAGTTCAGAGGAGATAGACATCCCACCAGTAACGACCGAAGAAGTAAGGAAGGCTTTGAAAGAAATGAAAGGGGGCAAAGCACCTGGTGAGGATCAGATAACAGCAGACCTCTTGAAGGATGGAGGAGAAATTGTACTTGAAAAACAGGCAAACCTGTATACACAATGCCTAATTACCGCAAGCGTACGGGAATCTTTGAAGCATGCGAACATCATCCTAATCCATAAGAAAACTGACATGAAGGTTCTGATAAATTACAGGCCGATCAGGTTACTGTCAGTCGTCTACAAGGTACTTACCAAGGTAATAGCTAACAGAATTTCTGCAACCTTAGATTTCAGTCAGCCTTAAGAACAAGCATGGTTCCGTAAGGTTATTCAACAATAGACCATTATCACACGATCAATCAGGTGATAGAGAAGTGCGCTGAGTATTCTGAACCCCTATATATAGCCTTCATAGATTATGAGAAAGCATTCAACTCGGTCGAAACCCTAGCCGTTATTCAGGCATTACGGAACCAAGGAGTAGATGAGCATTATGTACAAATAATAGAGAATATCTACAATGGCCACAGCTACCCTTATCCTCCAGTAAGGAGAGCCGTAAAATACCTATAAGGAAGGGCGTCAGGCAGGAGACACAATCTCTCCAATGTTATTCACAGCAATGTTTACAAGAAGTATTCAGAACGTTGGATTGGAATCCAGGTGGAGTAAGGGTTAATGGAGAATACCCTCAGGTAAACATCAGATTTGCTGATGACGTGGCCTTGCTAAGTAACTCGGGGGACGAAGTGCAAGCATGCTTTCCGCACTAGACGAACGGGGTAGAACCGTGAGGCCGAAAGAAATAATGGCAGAAAACTAAAGTAAGGAGCAATAACCTCGGGACAGCACAACGTTTGGGATAGGGGGCGAAAGTAGTGGAAGTGGTAAAGGAAATTCTATCTACTTAGCCCAAGTTGTGACCCGGATCCCAACTTATGAGGAAGAGATAATTAGAAGGATCAGAATGGGGTGGAGTACACACGGCAGACATTCTCAGATAATGAATACCAGCCTACCATTGTCCCTGAAAAAGAAAGTGTATAACAGCTGCATCTTACCGGTACCCACCTACGGGGCAGAAACTTGGAGGCTCACTAAGAGGGTTCAACTTAAATTGAGAACGACTCAGAGGTCAATGGAGCGGAAAATGACAGGAGTAACATTAAGGGACAAAAAGAGAGCGGGGTGAGTCAGGGAACAAACGCATGTTAAAGACATACTGGTGGAAATTAAGAAGAAGAAAAGGACGTGGGCGGGGCATGTAATGCGCAGGCAAGACAAACGTTGGTCATTAGGGGACATAGTGGATCCCTAGAAAAGGCAAGCGTAGCAGGGGGCAGTAGAAATTTAGATGGGTGGGTGAGATCAAGAAGTTTGCAGGGAACAAATTGGTTACAGTTGGCCCAGGACTGGGGTAATTGGAAAATAATGGGAGAGGCCTTTGCCCTGCAGTGGGCGTAGATAGGCTGGTGATGATGATGATGATAAACAAACGCCAACCAGCAGGTAGAAATCGAATCCTTAGTGTTCTCACTGAGGCCGGTATACGGTATTACATCCTCCGGAAAAGGCAACTTCCTCTGACGATGATGATGAATGATCTTGGGTGACGTGAAAGAAAAAAAATTCTCCAGAAATGAACAGTATTGTGTACTAATGGGGACCATGCTTACGCCGCTTGTCTTGGGTGTGAGTTTTTTACAGCAATATTTCGAGGGTTTTTCTAAACTTGTTCGAGCAATTATCTCCAATTACGCTATTATAATGATCACAAGTGGAACATTTGCGAAATTTGCATTATTGTGGAAATTCAGACATTATACTGTTTGCAATTTTCTGTAATTAATTATATTTTTAATATTCCTTCGTTATTTTTTCAAAATTTAGATCTAGTAAATATATTGATATACAGTGTTATAGTGATTTCATTTGCAGCTTTCCCGAAATCTGCATTATTGTGGAAATGCATGGCGTTACAGATAGCGATTTCCTCCTTAATTTTTGGTTACTTTGGTTTTGGTTTGGTTTGGTTAATATACAATTTTAGGTGCAACATCCGGAATATCTGCAGTACTGTGGAAATGCAGGTCGTTTTACAATTTGCCGTTTTCATATTTTTTATATTTTCGTTTTTTTTTCAGATTTTTCTTCGCGCAATTATTTCTATTTAGGCTATCATAACGACTTCAGGTGGAACTTTCCCGAAATGTGCATCATAGTGAAACACAGGGCGTTACGTGGTTCGCCATTTTCCATAATTATTTTATATTTTGCTCATTTTTAGGTTTTTAATAATTTCGTTCAACCAATTATTTCCATTTGCGCTATTATAGCGATTAGAGGTGAAAATTTCACAAAATCTGCATTATTGCCGAAATGCCGTGCCTTATACGCTTTGCCATTTTCCATTATTTTTTAAAATTTGTTTCTTATTTTTCAGTTTCTCAAAATTTCGTCTGAGTACTTACTTCCATTTATGTTATTGTAGCTATTACATTGGAAACTTTCCCGATGTCTGCATTATTATGGGAATGCAGGACGTTACACGGTTACCCAGTTTCCGCAAATATCTTATATTTTTCTTTTTTTCTGCTTTTGAAAATTTCGGGCTACAAATTATTCCATGTACGCTATTATAGCGACTAGAAGTGAAACGTCTACGATATTTGCATTTTTGTGGATATACACCGTTTTAGAAGGTCCCTGGGTGAGGGGGTGGGGGGGGCGCACACGGCAGAGAATGCTACGCATAAAAAACACAACCTGTGGCCGGAATTAAACCGCGGGTCCCGCGCGTTATGATGCCGGTGTCTCTACAAAATCTCCATTACGACAAGGTCGAACCGAACGCGAAGCAGTAGGTACCGATTCGCCCAGTACACCCCGAACCATTTACCCCTACGGAATACATACACGCGAGCCTGTGGGTATTCTAGAATGTGATGCGCACCTAAAGGGTAGCATACACTCGCAGTATTGGATTGGCCAACCAAGAAATCCATCACGAGAAAGCTTTGTGTTCCACCCTCGCCGCCTTTACACGGAGGGGTGAAAAAGATGTTCTGCTTCCTCTCTCCTGGAATCCACTGTGAGAGTAGGGAGAAGCTCGTAAAACCCCAGCTCTGCTGCTTCTACAGCCTGGCAACACTATTGCAAGCTGCTCCAAGTTTTTAACACCAGAGCTGTTTAAACCGGCCCTATGTTTGTCAAGCGCCGACAGAAAATCCTTCAGTTGGAAAGAAAGAAAATTGGCCGCGTATCAGCCCCCTTCGTTGAAAATGTCGACGAAAGACAAGAGTCTTCCGTCGACATTTGCCAAGTAAATGCCCCCCTTCGCTGTCCCGCTCAGATCTCATGCTGTTCCTCTCCCGTCGCACTCCTCCCAAATTAAACACGCTAGAGGTTTGCTTGAGTGAATTTAAAT
Source organism: Haemaphysalis longicornis (assembly GCA_013339765.2). Classification (NCBI taxonomy): domain Eukaryota; kingdom Metazoa; phylum Arthropoda; class Arachnida; order Ixodida; family Ixodidae; genus Haemaphysalis; species Haemaphysalis longicornis. The sequence goes on from CM023450.1 coordinate 143,163,187, forward strand.
TTACCCCGTTCTACAGCTCCAGGTCGGGCGCCGCTGTGCCAGCGCTGCTGTACGGCGGAGACGCGCGTGAATCGATGCGCCCTACTTCAGCGTTTACACAGTTAAACCAGGGTATACGTCAGTTTATAAAAATGTGCAATTTTTCATTAAATGCACGTTTCCGTTACTTGCAGGTTTCGAGTTAATGGCTCGCGTGAATGAAGCAGAAGCAAACCAAAATGCTCGACATCACTGACGGGGATCTCGCTTTTTAAGGTTTATTTTAACTGTGAAAAACTGCGTAATTTGCACCTACTGCTTTCCCATGAGCTTAGTCACTACACTGCACTCCACGAAGCAAGGTAATAACCCCCGCATTCACAAACGTAACTTAAGAGTATAACATTTGTTTTTGACACTTGTCTGGTGGCTTAGCGCGTTCCAAGGACCAAGCTTATCCTTAAAAGACACCTTTTTCCGAACTTGGTTCTCTTTTCCGCACTCAAAATTCGTCGCGAGAGGCTGCTAGCTGGAATACTGTACCGGGCGGCAACGTTCTCCTTTCTCTCCCGCGAAGACAGAATTTAAAATTGCGGGCTTGTCTTTTAAAGACCAAACATTTAGATTTCTGGCGCAGAATTCATCACCGACGAACCGACACTGCTGATAGCAGAGGAGACGCGCGAAGTACACGCCGACAGGCAGCCTAGCACTTAACCGACACAGCACTTAGTCGTGGTAACGCACTGTAGCTAACGGTGCGAACAACATTCGCTCAACTACAGTTAAACCTGGATGTAACGAAGTTGACAAAGTCAGCAATTTTTCGTTACATTCAGGTTTTCGTTACATGCAGGTTTCTAGTTACGGCTGGCGGGAATGAAGCAGAAACGAAGCCGATATGCTAGACATCAGTGAAGGTGAACTCACCCTTCATGGATTTATTTCACAGCGAAAAACTGCGGGATTGCGCCTCCTGCTTTCGCACGAGCTTAGGCACAAGACGGCGCTCCAGAGAATGAAGGCCACTTATCTCCGCATCAACGAACGTTATAACTTGAGCATCACTTTTACTTTTGACACTTTCGGCGTTAGCGCGCTACAAGAACTAAACTTATGCAGTAAGGGTGCCTTTTTGCGAACTTGATGCTCTTTGCCGCGCTCAAAAATTGTTGAGAGGGTGCTGCGAAGAAAGCCCAACCACTGCAAGAAAGCCCAGCAATCAAGGTATTGGGGTTGATGATACACCAGACAGAAACGGCGACAGCCGTGCTTTTCCATGGTAAGCACCAAGCTGCTCTAGGACTGTGCGCCCTATCGACAGCTCACACGTAGCCCGACAAATAGTCACAGCAGTTTAACTTACAAAGCCTCTATGCAGAGTGTCACAAAAGGTCCCTGTATTACCAGAGGACATACACTAACTTGTTGTATGCCTCTAAAATGATGTCTATGACAAATCATCCTTTTAATTTAACCATTCATGATGCATCATCAGAGCAGTTCTTTGCAAATCGTCCATCTATTTCCATGCCGTTCCCTCTCAGAGTGAGAGCAGAAGCTTCTGAGCTGGCTGTGTCATTTTCACACATCCACAACACACCATTACTGATTTTATTGCGCCGTGGCAACTCCGGGCAGTTTGTTGTGACTTGTCCTTTCTGCAATTTGACAAAAACAGTGTACCAAGGGTAGCCATTATTCAGCAATTTCTATTCCTGAAGGAGAAGTATCAATGCGCAGAGTATTACTGCGACGCATCAAAGACAGCTACGGCTGTGTCTTGTGCTGCGCATGGGCCGAAACTCAACGTGTATAACAGAATGAACTCCCACAACAGCATTTTTACAGCTAAAGCACACGGCATTTTACTTGTTTTACATCACATCGCTCAACATCAAATATCAAGGCCATAGTGTTTACAGATTCTCTTAGTGTTGTACGTGCACTTTTGTCAAGAAAACGCTCAAAAAATTATGTAATCAATCTTGTTTTTAAGGCCCTTATGTCGAGCATACGCCTCAAGTCTTGGAATAACAATATGTTGGGTTCCTGGCCACTGTGGAATAGCCGGGAACGAAACCGCAGATCAAATGGCCACTGCTGGTACACTCTTGAATACAGTGGACATAGCAACAGTGCCGTACACAGACATGAAGCCACACATTAGTCACCAACTTCGCAACGCGTGGCAAACACTGGAGTGAACAGACAGATAACAAGTTACACGTAATAAAACCACACTTGGGAGCATACACTACTGACTCACACAACAGACACATTGAAGTTACCTTAGCTAGGTTGCGGATAGGCCATACACATGTAACACCCTCACACCTGCTCACTGGCTCTCCAAGACCCATGTGTAGCAGGTGTGGGGAGGGCCTATCCGTAGTCCACATCTTAATTACATGCAAGGCACTCGACACAACAAGACACAGACACTTCAAGGAACTATACAGACAACACATTCCGCTAAACCATTCCTTTTTTTTGGGTGACAAGGCCATCGTCTCTGTGCAACGCGTTTTTAAATATTTGTCTGATGTTAACTTTTTAAACCTCATATCCTATCATGCGTAACATCTCCATTGGTTTTATTTGATTTTACTGTTATTCTGGCTTACACATTTTAGTAGCCACTGTTTTCTGTTGAATAATTTTGTTTGGCGCTCTGTGCCCTAGCTGACCTTGCGCCAAAAAAACCGAACCATCATCATCAGTTTAACTTACAATCGCACCTAGGCAACTCTGCTAAGTTCTGGAATTTGACGCAATTCAGTGTTAACAGACTTGCAGCAGTTAACAGAGATGCTATGAAAGCAATTACTGTGCTCCCACGCATAACCCTATAGTTTATCTCCAGAAGCATGCCCAACTGAACACGTTCGATGAAATTATTGATCAATGTCGCTGAGCTCGCCAATTGTAGGCTGCATAATGTGATTCTGAACGAGCAATATTAGCTTACGCACTCTCTTACACTCTACCACCCCCACCGTAGCGAGTACTTCCCTGGTGGTTCTTCGTAAAGTTGAGTGCAACAAGCCAACTGACCTTCGTCGCCCAGATTACACAATTCAGCGTCTGCCATTCGACAACGCATCACTGAAATCTATTGGAACTTCTACCCGGCTCCACCCAACTATGCACCGACCCCATAATCCAAGGTAATGTGATTGCCATGGCGATCCCTTTCAAAAATGAATTTTGGGTGTCCATTCAGTTCTAGTTTCTACTAAGTTTTTTGAGTCAAAAGAAACTTAATTCAAGATCAAGGACTGTTGATATTTTCATCAGAAATTTAAAACATTTTGTATTCAGAAAACGAAAAGTAAACGCAGATTGACTGACGGGCGATCCTACACTGGGCTCGCCCCCCACGGCACAAATCGACAACCTTCTGTAATTCAGAAGCATTGCCCCGTACCTTGCTTCCCGCCGACGTGCTATCTCATCGTGTCGTGTGCCTTCTCCGGCCATTCGGCGCATCGCTTGGTGCACCGCGCAACCGATTGCCTGCACTGTGAGCTTCCTGCAGAGGACGCAAGGTGACTCTTTAGCAGCGGGCGGTGCCCTAAAACCATCACACACGCTTGGACTGTCTACATTGACTGACAGGCGATCCGACACTGTGGCTCGCCCCCAGCTGCACTTGTCGACAACCTTCTGTAATTCGGGTAAAAACCTGTTCTGTTCTTTTTGATTTGGAGCTGCAGTAGTCAGATCGCTCACTCTGTCATGGCTCGTACCGCTGCAAGCCTTTCGAATGAGTTCGAGAATTTCAAATCATTGATGAAAAAAATGTAGAGCTCACTGAAGGCTTGAGTGCTGTTAAGAGTGCGATGACGCCAGCCGAGCCTGACGAATTGAATCACATGAGTGAAATCAACGAGTGAAAAAAAAATCGGTGGAGTTTTTGAACACTAAGTTTGAAGCTGTCAAAGAAGAAAACGAACTTCTTGCGGCAAATAAACGTTGGCAGAGTCCAATGACCGGCTTTCGGCGGATCGCGTAGCCCCTCCAGAGCAGTATTCACGTTTTGAGATTCAGAATGTGCCCGTCCCAAATAGAGAAAATTGCACCAAAATTCTCGAGCTCATTGGAGAGAAGGTTGAGTGTGCTGTAACTTCCGATTACTTACACATCATTCACAGACAGAGTTTCTACTCACACCCCCAACCAAATGAACATCCCTGCCCGCTTCCGTTCCGGTGATAACCGCTTTTTCTTTGTCGCCAAAGCACGTACGGCTCGCCTCACGCTTTCTGCACTTGGCTTTACGGCCCCCGAGGAATTTCTAATTTTTGTGAATGAGCACCTCACCCAGGACAACAAGGCTCTGCTTGCAAAATGCAGGGCCCTTAAAAAAGGAAAACAACTGGACGTATATTTGGACAGAGAACTGCGCTAATTATTAGGGCGAGGAAAACAACGGACAGCAGACTTTCGCGTCCTTCCCGAGGCTGACTTGAACATATTCAACAACTGAGACATCTTACTTTGCCGAAAAGGAGGGAAAAGAGGACAAACATTTTTACTCGTAGACAGGGTGCCCAGAATCCTCGAATTGTAACAGTATTGCCAAACCCCACATTTGTCCGCTTAATACCATGGTTATCTTTATATCGATTTTGAAGTCGGCCCAACCCCGGAAAGCCACTTGGTTAATATAAATGTTTAGGAGGTGTTTCAGAAACCGCGTCTGGTAAGCGCGGCATTGTCGGGAATTATTGAAAGACAGCTACACAAGGTGCACAGAGTGTGTGTGTGGGGGGGGGGGGGGGGCAAGGGACTCCGCTAGGCTATTCAAACAATGGCTACACACTGCCAACAAAATTGCGGAGTGGAGAAAGATTTTCCCCCGTGCTCCTTTGACCAGGTTAGCTAAATCCGTCTAACTGGCTGCAGCATACCATGAAGGCGTTATTGCGAGCCCGTTTTTTTTCCCTCGTCGACAAGAATGGTCAGCGGCACATTGTATGTGGAGCCAAAGGTAGTCGAATCAGTTTGCCAGACCACCGGTCAGGCAGGTACGCTCGACTTTACGCCTCGCGCCGGGAAGTGGGGGCGGGCTAGGTCAGCGTTTGCCCAGATGAGGCCGATTCGCTGGCCAGGCCAGCAGTGAAGGGTCTATACGTAGCGCCACTGATGCAGCAGCACGGCTTACTGCCAGGCAGCGGAAATGCACGTTACTCCTCATGAATATTTGTGGAATTGTGGGCGAGCCTCCTCAAACGGGTTTTTGGGGGCCGACACTGCTTCAGACAGTTGTGCTTGTGGAAATTCTGCTAGCATTGCGGTCAGTTCGAAGATATGACGCCGAAGACGGATGCCATAAGGAGCGACATGCATTCAAACGGTACTTTGACGCCGTCAGCACAGGCAAGTACTATTCCTCATAAGTGTCCGCAGTGCTCATTTGCGGGGAAAAGTGGTTAACGAGACGCAAAAACGGCTCAGCGGTTGCGCCGAACAAACATATTGTCCACCTAATTCTAGGCGCACCTCTGCAGCGTAGAACAATGAGAAACTACTGCTTGCGCCTGCGGAAACTTAGTGGTCAGAAGTAAGAATAATGTACCACTTAGATGCACGCTATCGTTTTTTATTTTTTTTTTACTGGTAAGGCATAACCTTACTTAAAAACATCCTTCTCGTGAGGGCCACGATCAAATGCAGAGCATTTCCGCTCTTCTCTTCCAGCGTAGACATTGTCGATGAAGTCGATGGTGAAACGTGAAACGTGCCGTGAACGCCCTGCCGCGGCTATGACGCAACGTGGCGCGGCTATGACGCAACGTGGCGCGGCTATGACGCAACACAATCCAACACAATCCACTTTAATCCAATTCAATCCAAATCCAAACCAATCCAATCGAATCCAATCCAATGCCCCTCGCGAGAGAGTGTTATAGCGCCGAAATCGCGCCACCACACGAACGCGTTATGTTTACGGCACGATCACGCCACAGATGTTAGCGACCGGAGCGCGCGCGAACGACATATGTGGTTTAAGCGCGAACCGACCGCGGCGAGAGAGCGCGATGCGAGCGCATCAGCAGCTTCTTGACGTAGTTTGAATGAGTCAAGGATATAAGACGCGTTCGTAGCCTCCCATTCTGTGTCGGCTTTGTGGCGCAGTGTGGGTAGAGCACCATGTACATTGCGTTCCGCCCGCAGGGTCGAGGGATCAAAACCAACCGCCGGATAGTATTTTTTTTATATAGTGTAGGGGGAGGGGTGCGAACAACGATGGCGCGGACAACGACGGCGCGGACTACGACTACGGAAGTCAACGCGCGTGACATCGTGAGTTACTGAAATGCTCTGCATTTAATAAATATCGAATAAACGGTGGCGGGCAGAAACTTGGCATGTGCTGTAAGTAAGAAATGTAAACGCGGACAGGACAAGGGAAGCGTCTTGAAGCCTGCGCTCGTGGTTACGCGTGTGGGTCTCTCGTTGTGGCTTTCCCTCACGTGTTGCAGAAGAACCATTCGACGCCTCGACGAATGCCAAACGACGCGGTTGGTGCAATAACCAAGATGTACGCGCTCCCCCAGCCACACCCGATTCCTTCGAGTGTAACAGGAACTGTGGCTGAGTGATTGAACGCTCATGGGACGTGCGTTTTGCTAGCGTTTTTGTTTTCCCTATGTTTGTGAGGAACAGCAACGTTTCACTTTGTGTTTTGTGTAAAAAATGCGTTGATCATTTCGCTGACGCATTTCCTATTTCTCGTCCTTGTTCTCTAGCCTGAGCATTACTTCTACCTCTGTTCTTGCTATTACGCATGCGGTTACTTTGCTGGTATGGATTCAGTCTCTTAAGATTTATTTCCTCGCGTGTTGCTTTCCCTCTTTCTTAGTTTGAACACTTCACAGTGCGTTTTGATTTCCACGTGCGGGTTTATTTGGTGGTATTCCCTCCTCAAGAGTAATGGCTCGCTGTTTTTGTGTTTGGGTGTACGGGCACTGCAATCACTTTGTTTTCGTGCCGGTAGTGATCCAAGTATCTGGCAAAGCCTTTTGATCCAGGGCTGTAGAAATGGAAGCGGGATTAGCCCCGAAGGGGATGTCCTTTTCACCTTGTGCTTGACGGTCAATTATGTTTGCGTGTTTTGTTCAAATTCGCTCCGTCGGCAGCAAAGTTGAAATCAAATCAAAGCGGAAAGAAGAGTGTATTTTCAAAAAGTGAACATTCGAAGAATTGAAACAGTCTGCCACTGCACGCATGAACCCTTTTATGAAAGATTAAAAACTTCCGAAGAAAAATACCCTTGAAAAATAATGTAAAAAAGTCCACATTAAAAAACCAAGTATTTCATTTTTTCCGGATTATATATTGACATAATCCTTGTTTAAAATTCTTATGCTTGTTTCCCCCACAATTCCCTTTTTGACGCTCCTTCCAATTATATTCTCTAATAATTTAGCATTCCTATACACACGTTTCCCTTCTTGTGGGCTGTTCTTCAGAGACCTCTAATATTTTTTAATTAAATAAATTCACTATTACCAGCAATCAAATCGTTGAGCTGTTATTCACACAATAAACAAATGTAGCAAAAAACAGGCAAGGAAAACCTGATATTTCCGCAAAATAAGGATATCCGGAGTTCGCACTCACCCGTCACTATCATTCCTTTTTTCTTTTCACAACATCTGTTCAGAGTGCTGCATGGCAACATTTGCACAGTTTTCAAACAAATTACTGTATGACAGACAGTTAGACTTACCTTGCAACAGATAACTGTAGTATGGAACCCGGAAATGCAACTGCAGGGTGAGAGCCGCCTTAGTGCTGCGTGGGACAGCGTAGTGATAACATGGGGTTTTTTACAGTCGTCATTCTGGTGAGCTTTTACGGATTTTCAGTAACCGTTCCTTACGTTTCGTCTGAAAAGAAGCTCGAGCTACCACGAGACGTAATCGATTCCTTCAAGGTAAGCAACAAGATTCGAAGCGGTTTAATAAACGCCTAATGGGCCATTTGTAGCGCGTCGCACTGTGGTCACACTGGTAGCAGACATCGATTTGCTTGTGGTGCAGGGAGCATTCAACCGCAGGTTCCCGTGACGCACGTAGATCGGAACCTTGGGACGTTCGAAGGCGATTACCGAGGTTCCTGGTCTTGCCAATTCGGTTCGCCTCCAACGCCGGCGGATTGTGCTTGCGCACCACTAGTTCGCGAAATATTTGGCGGTGTCTTCTAGCGCGATGCCCCGTATCACTCTTTTAACGATTCCCTGGGGCGCCGATTCGTAATGTGAAATGTCGATGCGTTCTACCATGGCGTACTTGTCGGCGTACTCCCTATTCAAAGGTAATCACGATGAATATGTTCTGGGAATGTTTTGGACAAACAATAGTGCCTTTCCACTCTTGAAGAAGGATCACCTGCAAAGCTGGATGCAGTACACGGAGTGCACAAAACAAAACACCTGTATCAGTAAGTTGCGATGGAGCATATTTCCTAGCCAATTAGCTGAATGAACCTCTGACTGATCCAAGCTTTGTTCTTGCAGATAAACATGAAACTGCCTGTGTCCCTCCCGCGTCGTAAGCATCTTACTGTTTGTGTATTGCCGGGTTCAGATTGTTGCTGCAACTGTCGTAATAACTTTAAAGAATGAAGTCGTTTTACGTCTCAGTCAACCTAACAGCGAGACATGGAATTTTTTACGCCCATAGATCATAATACGGGTTTTGCGTCGGTAATCTGTTAGCTAACCCTAACAAACAAAACCCATCCGCTCTACCCCTAAGGACTTTGAGCAGGTCTTATTGGGCCGTTTAACGTTCGCGTTTAAATCTCGCACCAGCACAACGAAAATGCCATCCATCAGTAGGGGCATGAAACCTATAGCTGCGCGTGTACGCCTCCCCTCCTACCTCCACCCGTTTTTCACTACAAACCTGCGCACGCATAACCCGGCAACCGGCCGGTATGTGCTCGTGCTTAGAAGTGACAGACGCCGTCAAAAATATCTCCTAAAAGCCCTCTGAAGAAGTGTATTGGCTCACGCCGACGTTCCAAGCGGGCAGTTTGTTGTTCATCCGGGAGAGATTCGCCACTACTCCACGATCTGAAATTGAGGCGGTAACGGCGGTGCTAGCAGCTTTCCGTTGTTTTTGCACGCATCCGCGCTTTTGTGGTGGCCAACGCTTCGATTCTTGCTCTTCTTCCTACCAAACGAACGGCATGGATCCGTCCCTTAACGATTTGAAATCTGGAAGCCCATGAGGTCTATTCTCGTCTACAAACGTGTGGCTGTCGGTTTTCCTACCCCCTGGTATGCATCGTATGGTCTGTGTAAGATGCCTGTGTAACACATCAACCAACACACTGAACCACTCGATTGAGGAGGACAGCCGACATCCGCTTTGAACCATGTAATTTCGACATTAAATACCAGCACAACCGGCATTTCATCGGTAGCAGCATAAAGCCTAGGCGTGTGCGCAGGTCCCTCTTTTCCACCCGCAAACATTGCACTCATACACCGGCAACCGGTGATGGCGCACACTGAGGCGTGAAAGGCACCGGCGAAAATTGCCGCTCGGAAGACCTTCTAAGCTGAAAAAGAACAACGGCATCAAGCCGGCGTTTCAACTGGGAACGTTTTTCTTCTACTTGGAGGGATTCTGCAGCTACTTGGCCAAGTGAATTTGAGTGGAAACGGTGACGGCAGGTTTCGGTCATTTTAGGGGGCAGCCCTTTGGTAGCCGTTACGTGGGCTTCACGGGAGCTGGCGTCTGCTTATGTCCGCGTAACCGAGTGAACGAACGCAGCAGCGACGAAAGAAAGAAAACGGAGAGGAGCGTCTAGCAAAGGGTAAAGTGGAGTTCGACATGTGCGGCTACGGCGTCATCTCTCTCACTGCATTTCCCTCACTAATGTTTCATGTTCGCCACCAAGGAGCGCCCTCCCCCTGTCACTTTCCCCAGACGCTGTTCCATTCTCCGCTAATCCAACCCACGTAACGTTTGCCCGGGAGGTTCAAACACGATACGCAACGACATGCTCGCTGCTTCCTTGTGCTTGGCTAATCAGAACCACGTGACATTCGCGTAGGAGGTTCAAACACAATTTGCAACATGCTGGCCGGCGCGGCGACACACTGCGAGGTAGCAGCAGAGTAGCGCACGCCGCCCTACGTTCGCTGATCACGCGAACACTTCTGAGATGTAGCAGAAATGCGCCGTGACCCACAAGACTGCAGCTCGCGCTGCGCACAAATTTTACATTTGGGAGTAAACAATGTTCTCTGCATTTTTTACGTTCATCCGTGCTTCTGTTTATTTTTCGCAATCATCTGATCACCGCACTACCGCCGATAGCTGCTGACTGCGCTACTTGCCAAAGGGGTATTGGTGGAGGCGAGGGGGAAATAGTTGTAAAAGAAGTGTCAGCGGTGGTGAGGAGGAGCCCCGGAGGGGCACCAAGTGTGTTCGATGACACCGGAATGAAAACTGGGGAAGGGGGGCGGGTTACACATATACTTATTTTTTCCTTCCTGCAATTGCGTCGACTTGCGGCGCTGCAGTAATGGCTTAGCTGGTTTCGCCCTGGGGTACAGCGCTCACTCGGAGCCCGCCTCGGGCCACTTTACAATCTTCATGTCTTCGCAGGGAGGTCTAGGATTATCGCACTCTTGAGCAGATCTCCCTCGTTTCCTCTCTTTGTCCTATGATATTGGCCCTTGCCGGTGGCGCCATCGAGTTAATCGCCACGCCTGTTTCAGACGTCAGCGGCGGCTTCGGCGCCATCTTGGCTTGCGTCGCTTCTGGGCGGTAGGCTTAACTTCTCGGCGCCGTTTTGCTTGAACTTCTCGACAAGCGGCTTCCACCCGCTTTACGCTAGTGCCCTGATCCGGCGAAATTCCTTTGCAATCGACCTCAATTTTCATAGCGGTCGACATATTTGGTCAGTGTCCGCTTGCCAAATTAGCGATTTGTCGATAATTAGCTGCGGCTCGATGCTGCCATAGGCTAGGCCTACTGCTTCCTTCGGCTGAGGCCGGTGGGCGATCCACGTGGGTCACAATATTTTATTTTTATTATTTATTTATTTATGCAGATACCTACGTCGCCCTCGCGGGCATTAGTGTAGGGGGGAGGGGGAAGCAAAAGGGAAATACAAATATACAAATACACTTTTCATACAAACCAAACAGATTGTGCTTCCTTAAACAATAATTATGCATCCAAGCAGTGAAATTACGGTTGTAATGTTAAAAAGCCAGCACGTCAAAAAGGAATATAAAAATAAAAAATCCATATACAGGCAACAAGCACCTTAGGAGGGTTAACAAGGTGTAGGCCCCATAACAAAACGGCGGGATATTACGTAAACATATAATTTTGCAAAAACGCTTTACAAAACAAGACGGGGGAGCGCAGGCAATTTCTTCCGTCAAAGTGTTCCAGTCATGCATTGTTCTGCGAAAGAAGGCCTGCCTAAATGTGGTAATCCTGGAGGTATACTCGCGAATCCTCAAACAATGATCCGTTCGCGGGGCACGTACACCCGGCCCTATTCTCGACTCAAAATTGCCGGCATTTCGCCAGTTTTTTTGCGTAAGCACGGGCAATCAGCGTGCTGCACCTATAGCTATGACGACATGCAGTGTAATTTGACACTTCAAAAGATTGCTACCAAGGTATCAAATATTTTGCAAGAAAGGTATAAAAACACTTGGCATGTACTATAAAATTAAGACGGTAGCTGAGGTTGACAATAAAAACACATTTCTGGAGGTCAAATTTGGCGCCAACACACCACAGGGCGATCGAGTAACGTTGATCCAAAAGCGAGCGAAAGGCGGATGACGAGCTAAAGAACATCACACAATTTTTTTACCGTATCTATTATTCTTTCAATCGCTTTTATTAACATAGCTGGGCTCTCTGCTTCAATGCAAGCTTTGTTGCGTTATCACCTTCCCTGCCGCCACCGCCGCCACGCCATCGTCTGCTGCTATGTTACAAGTTTACGCGTCCAGAAAAAGACGGCCGCGACCTTGCTCGCTAGCCTGTCGCGGAGCGCACCGATTCGCCGATTCATTCATTTGTCTGCTGAAACGGCTGTAATGAACTAAATAGCTTTTCATTGTTAGAGTTCGATCATTGACAACAGCTTACTAGCAAGTATGGACAAATGCCATGCATTGGGCCTTTGTCATGGAGAGGCTTGTACTGCCCTTTATGTTGCTTACGCCAAAAAAAAAATAATTTTTATGTCATTGCCAAGCATAAAAGCAAAATACTGCATGTTATTTGTATGTTCCATGTCTGACTTGGAAGCAGTTGAAACTATAATTTGCGGTAGGAAACATGCTTTAAACAGCGCGCATGCGAAACTGCGCCTGCTGCAAATTGCCGCACATTTCGCGGCGCCGTAAGCCGGGGCAATATTGTGCCCTATTTTGCTTGTATTTTGCGACAAAAACAGCCGCCATTTTCAAGCTGTTACGTAGATTACGCACTTTTACGCAGGCTGAAGTGCCAATCATGCTAATCTTCCCGCCAACTGTTTAAATTACTCACGCCTACTCAGCCAATCAAAGGGGGTGTGTATACAAGCAGTATTGTTGTTGAATAGCAAAGACGGCTTACGTTGTCATGTCCGCCGCTTTTGTCTGGTTTTCATTGCTTACTTTAGTAAAGAGAAATAAGGCTAACTTTAGAACTGGTGTCCGTAGACGACATGAAACGTCAAAATGACGACAGCACACACAACCGCTTTGTCAACCGGAAGCACGTGACCAAAATGAAAGCCAATCAGAAAAGACTTCCGGAAAATTGCCTAAATTGCCGGCAATTTGTGCAGTCGAGAATAGGGCCCGGGCGTCAAAATCAGCCGGGGCACGCGAGCGCGTGGCAAAATGCCGCCGCGACATCTGACGTTGCACATCGCGAGACATTTGCGCGTGCGCGCCAACCATGCTCGCTAGCCTGTCTTTTCATTCACTTGAAACGCAACGCTTGTCACATTCAGCGCTCGGCCCCAAGACCACTTTCTTTGGTCAAGCCGTCTGGCTCGCACACGCCTTCAGCGGCCGAGGGCGAGGGTGAAGATGCGTTGCTCGCTCTTCGCTGCTCTGACAAATGATACATGGCAACGGGACGGCTATCGTACTTTTAAATACTGCATTCTTTTATGTGCGAATGCACTTATAAGCGACCCCAAACCTCCCACCGCCGGCGGCGGCGGCGGCGGCGGCCGTCCGCAGTCCTCCTCTCCTTAGCAACGGCGTGGAGCGGAGAGGAGCGTCGGTTAGCAACGGCGCGGTGACGTCACTTCACCACGTGGACCCGCGCTCGCTCCGCCTCCTCGCCGTGGCTGCGCGGGTGCGCGCCGCTCCCCGCACCGCTCCTCGCGCCGTGACGTCATGGTATGACGTCACAGCGCGCCTCCCTCTCCCCAGCAGCTGCCGTGCGCCTCTCTCTCCACCGTGACGTCACACTCTCCTCCTCCCCCCTCGCTCGGCTGCAGCTGCCGTGCGCCGCTGTCCCTCTCCCCTTGCACTCGCCTCCTCTCTCAGCCACCTGGCTCAACGCGCTCGGCGTGGCGTACCCCCCTATATATGCAGCGATAAACTGCCAGACCTCCGTGGGTCGGCTCGCGCGCGCTCACGGGCGAATGCCAACGGATTTTAACTTTACTCCCCCTCATAGCATCACCCCGTGCATTCGCACTTAAACCATGTTCACCCTCGGGGAAATGCTTGGAGTTTTTTTACGGGAAAGCTGTCTATGGCTAGGATCCAGCAGATCGTCTCCGGTAATACAGCATGTGGTCAAGAACTGCGCCTTAGCCCGGGTTCAGAGTGTTGTCGGAACAGTCGTAATATCTTTAAATAATGACGTGATTTGACGTCTCAGCCAACCGAACTGTGTGAAAGGCCGTTTTCAATGCAGAGCATTTCTTTACCTCACGATGTCACCCGTTCATGGCGTCCGTAGTTGTCCGCATCGCTCGCCTCGACATGCCCCGGCTCAGACGTTGCGCTATCGGCGCGATCAACATTCGATAGCGCGCCCAGGCACGTTCAAGGACACTCTCTCCCTTCTCTCGGACTCAACGTGCGCCGAGGCTTCCAATTTTACTGCTGACCGAGCGCTCTCTTCGTCAGCAGTTGCCACCAGTGCAACAACATTAACGCAACGCAAACTACTTAACGTCGTGCGCCCCCGGAAATGCTCTGCATTTGATTGTGCCCCTCGTGAGGGGGATGTTTCACTGCGTCGCCATGCGAACAGTTTGCCACGCTTTAGTTTCAGTTCCGTATCTCCTCGCCGCGGCCGTGGAGAGAAGGCGGGCCGGCCGCGACTCTCGCCACCACGGCGCTGCGATTGCGAGTTTGCGCTAGGAAAGCGAGCGTCGTCTGCTAGCGGGGAGAGGAACGCATTCCGCTCGGCATCTCCGGTCTTCGCCACTTCTGGCTGCGCACTGCAAAAGAAATTTCTGCTCCCCGCTGTGCCTTTAGACTGTCTTTGTGCGTCCCGCTGTGCCTTCAACTTAGCCCGGTCGCCGTCTATTTTTTTACGTCCATAGCGCACAATATGGCTGTTACGTATTTAGTCTGAACATGGCATTAAGCGAACGCACATAATTGTCGCGCGAACGCCCCCCTCACCTTTTCTCCAAGCGTCGAGCGCCTCGTGCGGGCACAGCATACTGCCCCTTCCCTTCCCCTACCGAACACTTTCGGAGAGCGGTGGCTCGCGCCACCATGGCGAACGTACTCCCCTCCCAATTTCACGACATTCTCCTCCTTTGCTTTCCTTCACTCGTCGGTCTTCCCATCGTTCGCTCGGTCACGACGACGCCGACGCAGCTGAGCTAAGAGAAGGGCGCCAAAGGGCTGTTCCCTAAAATGTCTTCGCAGCAATTCATTTGTGTTAGGAGGTGGAGCAGACATCAAGGGGATCGTTGTAAGCTTGATCTTTGTAAGATGGCTTTCCCACATCGACTGTTGAACAGTGAATCACGTCAATCTTCGGAGGGAATACCATCACAGAAAGTGGCTCTAACCCTTGTTTCATTGAAATAATAACGAAATTATAACGAAACAAATTATATAACAATTAGCCGCTAAGACGAATCTAACACAAAGCCTGGTTTTATATAGTTTTCAAAATTACATGGTTCACAGTGAAATTGTAAATATTGTGGAATTCTCGTCCGCTGTCAGTACATATGGGATTATACGGGAGGGAAACGGACAGCTCCATGTTTGTCCACCGGAAGAAAACGCTAGTTCATCAAGTTCATTTAGTCAATTAACCGGAAACTACGCTCAATCGCAAATTACAAACAAACGTGTTTCGCTTCGTGCACCCCTTGCACTACGACACAGTCAAAGCTCACGTTGAGGCTCGGCACCGCAGCATTGATGGTCATCCTTCTTCACAGAGTGGAAGGGCACTGAATTTTTTGTTAATTTTTTCTCAAACCCAGGGACCACGCTGAACTCTTCTCCTCGTTTCCCCTTTTTTAATTGTTTCAGAACGTGTGCAAGGTTTAGTCTCATCACACCTTCATAAAATAGATTATTTCTCGCTTCAGTTCGTATTCTGTTTGTGTGCTCATTCTTAGTTAACAACCAATTGCATGTTTTACGAAAAAAATATTGAAACTCCTTCCACCGATTGTGATTGATATCTACTGAAGCCAGCGTGGAGCCGCTGTTACGCGACCGTTTCCTCCATACGTGTCAATCTCTCTCCGTAAGATTGCGTTATATTGACAACAAACTAATTCTCGAACGTTTACAACTTCACTACAGAATTACGACAAAAAACGAAACTTGGCATAGTGATATAATCGTGCTATCAGCATAGTTTTCAGAGAACTGGTGTTTGGATACATGTAATAACACATGAGTTAAGCCGTTGTCTTATTACCCTACGTGCTGTGTACCTGGTTGCCGCTCTGGCTAGCAAAGGAAAAGGCGTTGTCTTCCCAAGCGCCCGCGAACAACGCGACAGGTAAGCGAGCCATTCCACGACAGGAGACGGACGCTATAGTGGAAGGCTCGTGTATTCGGGAAATATGTCGACCCCACAGACATTATTCCGTATTTCAAAATAAGATTTTTATGCTTCGGATATTTGAAAACTGCCGGCATCTTACGAGCCCAAGCAGTGCGCTCACAACGGAAAATCCGTCTGCTAAGTCGTCGCGTTTCGTAGCCGCGTTTCGTCGCCGCAGCGGACTTACATTTTGGTTAAAAGATATTTTCAATTTGGAAAGCAAGCTTCCGCATATTTTTTTTTTTCACTTGCGATCTTCATAAAGGCATCTTTACCTGTGTTCGAAACACAGACGCATTGCTGGGAACATTATATCTTGCTCTGTGGCTGGCGGGCGAACTCCGGAGGGAGCGTAAAACGGCCCCTCCGCGCGCCAATACAAGGACAGGCTGTAGTCAAGCCCAGCCCAAGAAAAGCGTCGCTGTTAGAAATACCGAAGTGCGAGTGCATATGTGGGACACAATTTTGTCACCGCGAGACGGGCAAGATTAGTTATCTGTGATAGCAGGGCAGGGCGAGCAACGCATCTTCACTCTCACCCTCGGCCGCTGAAGCGTGTACGAGCAAGACATGTTGAGCAAGGAAAATGACCCCTGGCGCCAAGCTCCGAATGTGGTCAGCGCTACCGTTTGAAGTGAAGTAAAAGACAGGCTAGCGAGCGTGGTTGGACGCGCACGCGCACATCGATGTCTCGACACCAGAAGTGCAACGTCAGATGTCGCGGCAATGCATTTTGCCACGCGCTCGCGTTCCCCGGCTTATTTTGACGCTGGGTGTACGTTGATTGTTTTAGATACGTTTCCTTGTTGATCCTTGTTTATGAGCGGAATATATAAAAAGAACAACGAGAGCCACAGGTATTTCCGTCTTTTTGCGAGTAGAGGCCATCCCAATCTTCTGCGAATGTCAGCTGATGGTTTAGAGAAATCGTAGTCGCCTGTTACGAAGTGGCGCGAGCCTCTATTTTTCCGGTGCCTCAACGTTTGTCTTTGTGAATGGGTCCCAGACACTACCATATTCCAAAAAAGGGCGCACATTTGGACTATACAAAGCCTCCTTGACCTTACTCGGAGCTTGCCGAAAATTGCGTTTTAAGAAATTGAAGTCACGGCTCACTTTTATTGTTAAAATATGGACGTGATGGTTCCAGGAGAGGTTGTTGCAGAAAAAGATTCCGAGGTATTTAAACTCTGTGGCTGCCGGCAAACATGCTCCGCCAATGTAGTAGTTAACAACTAGTGGGTGCCGTTTGTTACGGAACCTTACCAGATTACATTTAGTCAGATTGAGCGTCATCCCCCACGTCTGTCGCCAAGAAAAAAAGAGTTAAGATCATGTTGCAACAACTCAGCGTCTGCTATGTTGGTTACATCACGTTAGGTACAGCAATCATCAGCGTACCATCTAGTACGACTTGAATTGCAGTTGACAAGATCATTAATAAATAATAAAAAAGAAGGGGGCCTAAAACAGATTCCTGTGAGACACTGGACAACACCGAAATACTTGAAGAACTCACGCCTTCAAGCTCAACACACTGTTTTCACTCTAAAAGATAGGCATCCAGCCACTTCAGCAGTTCGCTCGGCATTTTCACAGATAGCTTGCGCAGCAACAAAGAAAGTGCAACGGGGTCAATTGCTTCGCGAAAATCTAGAAATATACAATCAACCTGAGTGCCTCCTCAATGTCAGCTGCGATGTCATGCCCAAATTCAATGAGCTGCGTGTCGCACGAGAAGCCCGCCCAAAAACCATGTTGCATTAGGCAGAAGAAATTATTGTTTTGAGTGAGTCATTAAGTGTGTATAAATTATGTGTTCAAGTATTTTACAGCAAACGCTTGTCAGGAAGATAGGCGTATAGGCACGTGGCGCTGATGCTTGCCTCGCAAGCAGCAGAGCCGTTTTATATATCCGGGTGGTTCGGGAGGGCATTTCTGCTGTGAAAGATGCCACGCATATCACGGGCCTGGTTCGTAGCCTTCATATTACATAAGTGTCGGGACTCTGTCCCAGACACCAACAGCCGGGATTATCACTAGTCACGCACGGGCGGCCCACAAAAAGAAGGCATCTAAGGTAACGTCATAATAACAAGGCCGAGAAAGAATGAACAGCTTAAGTGGCGCAGGCGAAAATACGTCAGTCGCTGCCATTGTAGCCGACCAGCCAGATTGCGGATAATACAAAGGGCAGAGAGAAACCGATTTATTCATCACGGGAGTCTTCACACCGTGTCTCAGTGTCAACCCTATACATTGTTGGCACAGCATGCTGCAGGCATTGAGTGATAACGGGTCGAGGAATCGCCACTCCTTACCGATGCCCTAGCGTGCGCTGCCGACACCATTAGTAGAAAAGTGCTGTGCTCACCGCTGCCTCTGTGCGGTGCAGCGTGCCTATAGTTAAAAAACTTTCTTCTGTCACCGCTTTAAAATACCCGATTTACATTTGCACTCTTCCAGTCAGACGGCTGAACAACCCAGTAGGAGGGATGTTTGGAGCATGAGTGTTAGAAATGGGGCTTTTGACACTGCACAGTGCTTTAACATAAAGTTTGAAATGCCGTCTGGGCCAGAAGTCTGACTGCACGTCCAATTTTTCTGAGACATGATGACGTGTTGGGATATTACTATGTCTAGCATTTGCGTATACCCGTTCAAATTTCGCGGCGTAGTATTGGAGTAAGCTTGCCTAATAAACACAGATTGGAAGTACACGTTAAAGCTTTCGGCTTTGCCCTTTGTATGTCCTGCGTATTTAATGCCACCCATAACCTCAGGAATACTAGCATTAGACGTATTTTTGCTTTTGACGTATTTTCACATCACTTCAGGGTTGGTTTTTAGTTTTTCGCTCTAGAGAGCCTAGGTAAGTTTTATGCGCTTTGCGCATTTATTTCATGACTACTTCCGCCCATATTTTTTATTTTTGGTCGTAGCTCGGGCTGGGGCAAAAACAATACTTTCTAAAAAGCCCATTCTTTTTGCTGATCAAAGAACGAAGTTCCCTGCTGAGCCACGGTTTATTAGTGCGGCGCTTCGCGGAGATAATGCGTGAAGGAATGAACGCTTGTGCCAGGGGCAGGAATTTGTTTTCAACAAACTCCACTGTTCGTTCATGCCAAAAGATAAACTATGCAGCTGACATTTAGGAAAGAATGCGCCTAGTGCGCGCGACAGCGAGCTGTTGTTGCCTTATTTCACAAGACAACACTTCTTGTTGCTATGTGGGCCGGTTGTTCTTGACAGGGCAGTGTACGTTTGCGATAACGTCATGATGGCTCATACCGGGAATTCTGAGCACAGACGACAAAAGGTCAGGGTCATCGAAAAACAATAGATCTAGCAAAGTTGGGCTGCTAGCACCGATTCGAGTGGGCGTTTCTATGAGTTGTAGCAGAGTCCGTCATTGACGGACTCTGGTTGTAGTAACAAATGCGCATTGATCATTTCGTAAAACGCTGAGTAATGGAGAAATGTATTGCGCAGTATCGGACTGGTGAACTGTCATTCTACACCGGGCAAATTAAAGACTCCACCCAAAATTCCATAACTTTCTTGCAAGCTTAATAACGTGTTACTCAGCTGGAAAAGAGGACACGCCACAGGGGACATCTGTTAATGCAGATGTGCGCGTTTGCTTTGCGCCACCACGGACCCGGAGCACACACTTGCAGCCGTGCGTGGCAGCGCCGGTTCCAGGGAAAACAGGATCCTTGTGGTGTAGCCCACGCCGAGTGCTCGGACCTTTAAGGCCCCTTCGAGAAAGCAACACACCCCTTTGACCTCCGCTTCTCGTAGACTACCTCCGGTCTGACCCGCCCGGCAGGAATCAGCGGTAGCCTTTTCCAGTCCTCCCCTCCATCTTTCACTTTCCTGTCTTCTTTCTAACTTTCCTGTCATCTCATTGCTTCACAGCTTCTGTTTTTCCTGGCGGCTAGGGTTAACCGCATGTGGCGAACGACCCTGAGTTCAGCAATATTTGATTATAGTCACGGTGTACAGCTGGCGAGGGCAGGAATTGTCGTAAGTTTCCGTCCCGTCCCCTTGTTGGGCTCCATCATGGGCGGCTGGCACCCTGGCCGAACAGATTTTTCATTTTATGGCTTCTTTTTTCGATGGACTGATCCCTCTCGTAAACTCGGGGGCGCAGATGCAACCACAAAATGTTTTGCAGAAAATGTCAACTTGCCACGCTTCCATGTGGTGCACAGTAACGCTCCCGACAAAACTGCCCAACTTGTCTCACCATTTTGTAGTTGCAAAAACGCTAACAGCCACAATTGGTGAAGGCACCTTCTCAAGAAGCTAGCCAACGGAGATCTCCTATAACTAATCTACAAAAATCAGTGTGATAAACTGCCACAGGTAACGTCTTTTGGAGAGATCTCTGGACCTGTCAGCGAGCACCGGTCACTAAATACAGTCAGCGGAGTCATCACAGATCACGACCTAAAGTTCTTGTCCGAGGACGAGCTTCTAGAAGGGCTGAAAGAACAAAATGACACAAATGTCTACAGAATCAAAATCAAAACGGGAGAACACAGAAATGGAGACTAAGCACATCGTCCTCACCTTCTCATCAAGCATCCTTCCAGAATCTGTAGACGTAAGTTACACTAAGATGAAATTTAGACCCTACATACCAAACCCACACCGATGCTACAAATACCAAAGCTACGGTCACGGCACTCTGAGCTGTCGGGGCCAAGCGACATGCGCCAAGTATGCCTCTAACGAACAACTTGCCTGACAACTGCGAATCTGAACAACTCTGTGTGAACTGCAAGGGCAACCAGGCATCATACTCCCGTGCTTGCCCAGCATGAAAAAATGAAAAAGAAATAATCACACTCATAGTGACGGAGAACCTAAAATTTAGTGACGGAAAACCTAAACTTAAAAGGAGACGACTCTCACCGGCGAATACGCGATCCTACTCCGTCGTGGTGCAACAGGGCACAGCATCACAGCGGTCTTCGGTGCCTGCTGAGGCCAGCCACACAGAGTGAGATTCCAGCAAGGCCCTACTCGGTTGACTACTCGGGAAATCTTTGTGACTGCATTAACCTCCCGTATACATAAACAAAGTGAAAGTTGAATCCATTCTCCTGGGAATCCGATTAGCGGAAGCATCAAAGATATGCATGACGTCATTACGGACTCGCAAAAGGCATTATGCAGTTTTCTGGAGGCAGAATACCAAGAGCGTAGGTGATATATTCCCATACATAATGCAGAAAGCTAACAAAAGTCACCTGGACAGTCGCATCCAGTGGTCTGAAAGCGAACGACACACTGTTCAAGAGTCACACGAACTCACTACGGTGCTTGTAAAAACCACCACCCCACTGCCCTCTTCCAAAAACGTGGAGAACGAGTCCTCATCCTATGCCTCCAACAACGAGGTCTGAATTACGAAGAACCACCGATTCTGTTCACTAAAACGGCCAGAGCTATCTGAAAATCCATGTGCGGTAAGCTGTGCGGTATAAACATAAGATATTTACCGAGAACTGTCCTGAACAGGGAAACATTCACCCTCTTGCGCCAAACCTACCCATGCCCAAGGGTACGGTCAGGGGACAGCAACTCAAACATAACATATTCCACTTATTCGACGCATGGGAGGCAGATTGGGCCCGCTGGTTACCTCAAGATTAGCGTTAGCTGATTGAGAGGTCAAGGGAAGGAGCTGCTGCATCTGGTGCCGTAGACTCAAGTTCCACCTTTCAGCTCCCTGCCATCTCTTTAAACACTTTCGTAACCACCTGAATGAACGACTGCTTGATATAGACTATAGTGCTCGAAACGGGACTAGAGTGCGCTGCTTTGCCCACTCTATCTCTATCCTTCTCTCCTCCCCTTCCCCCTTTTATTCCCTGAACTCCCCCCAGTGCAGGGTAGCAAACCGGGCTCTACACCTGGTTGACCTCCCGGCCTTTCCGTTCTTTTTTCTTCTTCTTTCGTAAACCACCACAACATCTTCTTGAACACAGTTTGTCTCTCTCTATTTTCATAAAAAGTGAAATTGTCCAGCCAGGCCTAGACATCCCGGAATAAAAATTTTCATACAGTGACACTGACCCATTGTTTAAACTGACCAAATCCTCGCATTTGGGAGCTTTCACGCTCACATTTTAAGCCACAGAAGCGCAGAGAGGCTTTGTCCCTCCTGGGACCAGGGATTAAAAAACATGGTTGGTAGTCTTTCTGTATTCGAGAAGCTTTCGTGTTCGTGAATCTTAGGTCGGAAATGCAGCAACTACGTACGGAAACGCTTGTGGGAGTCGAAGTATCGCTATCGTGCCTTACGTCGTAGTATGAAAACGTAGATGTCCCTGCAACTTTTTTGCGCTTCTTTTCACCATGCACCCTTACCAACTCATCGAGTTTTCTTTGTTACTTTCGCATATTTAGTCGTGCTTCGCGTGCCGCCGGATTGTGCCACAGGAAAGCTATCATGAAGTTCCGCACTCATCAGTTTTTCGAATTTTTCTTTTTTGTAGGCGTCGGCGTGTCGTTGCATTAAATTTGAAAGTCTTACGAGGCTTTTTGTGTAAAACAAGGTTCTTAGAGCCCGAAACGAAGTTACACGACTCAAATAGCACGAGTGGTTTCCTTTACACCAGGTTCTACTTTGCTTTCGCTGCCCTTTCACGGCACGGGTCTTCGGCGCGGTCGGCACCAGGCTTTTTTTCATTTGCACAGAGACAAAGCAGTACCGTCATTGTTGTGCCACATATAATTTGCATAAACGTTCCGCGTAAACCGCACAAACAAGCATGGTCGTTGGCAGGATTTTGCCTTGACTGGGGCAAATTCATTTTATCCAAGGGTAAGAATGAGAGAGTGAGGGGGCGGTGCAATTGTGCTTGGCTGGCTCGTGGAAGTGGCGGCACCATGTGCCCCATTGGCGCCCCCCTCCTCTTCTGACGGCCAGGCTGACGAGTACACGCAAACATACAACCGCACGCACATACACGTAGGCACGCACATGCACGAACACCCGCTCACATGTATTCAGAACACGGTATACTCTAGTAGTCACGGAAACACATAGGCGGTCGGTCGCCAACATTCACTAGCCCGTTGTTACTTATGTTTTATTCACGCAAAGTTTGAATTGCCTTACAGGTGACGTTACGTCGGCGTCGTCCGAAAAGAATTGCCTCCTCCTTACGCTACCTTCTCCCCCTCCTTGCTCATAGCTTTCGCTTCCGCTCCCGCAATAAACGAATGTCGGCGCGCCAATTGGAGGCGCTCCCTTATTCTGGAGAGAGGTCGTCAATCTCACAAGTGGCGCGGCGGATCACGCCATACTCCTACAGTCGGGGCATCTTTCTGGGCGCTTTGCTGGGCAATCAGTTAATCTCCGGCCGCGTAAAAGCCAGAATACATTGCGCAAACTTTCACTACGAAGTTCTCACGGCGGAAAATCTGCCGCGGCAGAACGCCGTATGTTCGTCGTGCTGCACTACATGGAGCGAAGACATACGTCGTACGCCGCGCGCCACCGCTGGGTTGCGTTCAGTGTGGTTAACCGAACCTCCATGCGCAGAATTAAAGGTGGCGTTCAGTAAGCAGACTAAGTTCATATGCTTTCCGCTTGGGTTGTAATTCGGTGAACGATCCTGCGTGAATCGGGAGCGTTTTTTCTACTTAAATATTCGTTTCCAGTTCTTAAAAGCTCTAAAAGTAGAAAAAAATAACGAACACCCGCGAAGAAATATTCCAACAGTAGTGCCCCTAAGAACATAAAGCCGGCATTACGTCGACTATATTCCAACGATGTCGCCTTTGCGCAAAATACAGCATGTTAAACTGGTCTCTCAATACACACGGCTGGCTGCTTCTAGTCCTTTTTGTAGCATTTGAGAGTCCCCGCAGTGATACCGCCTGTTCCTCACTCGCCGATCTTGCAAACCCACCCCATGTTGCTGTAATACAAGTCAGGTAGAAGATTGCCTTTAAGCTAATAAAAGCTATCGTACATGCCTATCTCGGTGACACAAGCCACGGCAGTTGGGACGGTACCGTGTTTCTCTTGCGGCTTCAGCTATCAAATCACGCGTACTGTAATGGTTGCAACCTCATTTTCCTCCAACAATCAAAATTTACAGTCCCGTTTTTTAGCTCGAGTAGGCACGAGCGAAGCTTACGTCTATCACCCACTTCCAAAGCGACCATCCTGCACGGTTTGTACACGCCATGGAGGGAAAATTTGAAGACCTGATTGGTTTCTTCGGTTTCTCGCTTCCCTGCCGCTACGCCGCCGACGAACTTTTCTGACCCATGAAGAACTTTTCGGACCACTTTTTTTTCCACCGCCGCGCGTCGGGCGGCGCCGCCAGGCGTTGTTTGTCATCTTTTCGACGCATAATCGTTTCATGTATTCTGGCCATAATGGGTCGCGAGCGCTAGGTCCGCTTTCACGAATTGCGGGCAGCCATGCAAGAACGCAAGTGTGAGCGTGACCGTCAACTTGCCTGTGCTCGTCGAGCTAATGCCTAACTTGTGGAAGTAGACAGCCGGATAAAACAACAATGGCTGTGCCGGCGAAGTTCGTTGGATTTGGTAAAAGCGATTGCTCTACGCTTCCACTGGGGTGCAGCTTCGCGTGTGCCCCTTTTTCTACTGGGGGAAGAGCTTCGTTAAGTTTCCCCCGCGCTCTCTCTCCGCTTTGAAAAAGGTGCTCTTAAAATGAGCCCGTTTTCGTGTAGCCGTGTTAGAGGAACCACTAACATCACATTGGGAAATGCATAGAGGCGGTATAGTGACTGCGCCTTTACACATTTTGAAGGTCCACTCATCTTCTAGATGTCAGAATACTGCGTTCACAAGGAAGGCGAGCTAAGTCATAAGGTGAAAGAGAGAAGACTTACGGTTCTTCCCATCTCGATCTAGAACCTTCAAATGAAATAATGTGCAATGGGAGACCATGGACGGGTCTAACCTATGACGCACCAAGTCAAAGAGGAAGCATTGAGAGGAAAGAGCCGCACCAGCGCCTGCGTTTAACGCGACTCCAACCACACACAATAGTCCTAAAAGCACAATGAAATCGAATCAATGATAAATGCTACGAACTATGTGGCAACCCGCCAATAAAAGTTTCAGCACAATTTTTATTGGGCTGTATGGAAGCGATAACTGGTGTGGCCGTAAAATGATTATCGCAGGTCATGTTAACTGGAGGGTTGCGTCTCTTTAATTATTCCTGTTGAAGTTTCCACGACAGCTCGGTTTGTCTGAAGCTTGTTTTGTATGATTACCGTTGAAAAAAGCAATTAATTTCAAGTAAACAACAATAATTTTCGCTGAATAATTAAACATATATTCGTTTAAATCTTAACTACTGTTTATATCAATATTTCTCTGTCTACTGATCTAACTGTTTCCTCTATTTTCATTCTAGACACATACAAGGCACTATATTCAGGTCACGGTTCTGCACCTAACTGAAAGTGTGTAACACCATATATTTATCCCTGTTTTTTTTTATTTGTTTCAGGTACTCGAAATGCACACGTATGGCATGGCTATTTACGACCAAGATCTCGATGGGGACCTCGACTGCTTGGTTGTAAAGCGCACCGAGCTTGATAAGAACGCTCGTACAACAACCTTTCTATTCGAGTTTGGCCGGCCAGGTAGCCCACACAGGTGAGCACAATCTTACCTTCGGGATCACATTGAGTCTCCATTCTGGCTTCGGTATAGGTAAGGCGTCAATGCCGGAAATTGTTAACAGACCCAACGAGTATGTGGGCAGAGGTCCATACATATGTGTTCTATATTTAAATGTCCGCTGCAATCAATTAATCCCGTAACACAACCGGCAGGGGAATATTGCCCCCCGACACCTACGCCGACATCACGCAAATATTGGTGTTTTAACCGATGATGGTTCCATCATTTACGTCTCATGACATCGCTTTTCACCACATACAATAATACGTACATTGCCCACAGGACAATAATGCGTATGCAATCGGAAGCCTTGAAACATAATAACTAAACAATTACCGATCTGGATCACGAACAGACATATCACGCATATTTCCTCACACTACCTAGGTTTCACGGCGTTTGCGTAGCATAACGCAGAGCTGTGGGATTTTCCATTGTTACATTTTCTCAGTATCATGCAATACTGCTTTCCAAAGTACGCTAAAATGTCCGTATTTCGTTCAGCTTACGCTGATAGATTCGCGATTAATATCGCAGAACAAAATGCTGTTGTAGAGAAAACAAACTCCAGAAGTTGACAGAATTGCCTAGTTTAGCGTAGAATTCTTATGCCGATTGTCTAAAACGAGTAGCAAAAAGCGTTAGATTACTTTATTCTTTTTCAAGTTTATCATTGTTTTCTTTCCGCAATGATGTACATTTATATCATTATCGTGATAAGTTGCCTTTTCTTCGCTAATTTTATTTTGATTTTGAAAATGCAACGCGTACCGCAGAATTAGACCTTCTACGCTATTTTTATTCATATTTTTAATTTTCTTTTGCATAATGTTGCGTTTATTCCTCGGTTTTTGGCCTGCACTGTGGCTTCCGTTTTCCACGCGGCCCCAACAAGTCGGTGTAAAGGAGTTCTGCACCGACTGCGCCTGAATGTGGCGTGTACTCTGAGTTTTAAGTTTAAGACTGGTTGGGAAGATTCCCCCCTGTGCCGGACTTGCGCTGTGCGCGAGACTAAATCACTTGCTGTGCGTCTGCCCTGGATACGCTGCTGCGCGAAAAAACTGCAGCGAGCTCCCTCTCTCGTGTACGTCATTGAGCAGTCTCGAACTTTTTCATTTTCTTGGGCCCTGGGCCAATAGTGTTGACAGTACCTTAGGTACAAAAGTTCTGCTCCAGTTCCTACGAGAGACTGAACTGGACAAATCTCTCTAGATCAGAGACAGAGCAAGTGTGTCACGATATCTTCTCTTTCGCACTATGGCGTTCATCTATTTATTTTTCTTGGCTTGGTGTTGTTACTTTTTTTCCCCGTTGTTTACTTTTCATTTTGTTTCAGCGTTTCCATTAACGATTTTCTTTTGAATTGTATTTTTATGTCCGGACTCTGTTGGCAGCATTCACTTGTTTTTCTTGTCCTTTTTTTTCTTTTTTCTAACGCTTCATGTTTGTCTTCTTCCTGCTGTAACCCTGATGTCTGATATGCACCACTCATCAACGTAGTCGCCCCCCCATCTGGTGTAGCAAGCCTTGTGCCTAGCAGGGCTGACCTCACCAGTTCACATTAAAGAGCATTCTCTCTCTCTCTCTCTCTCTCTCTCTCTCTCTCTCTCTCTCTCACACACACTCTGGGTTTTTCGGAGAGATCTACCAGACGCAAATGTTAGATTTGTCTGATCATTTTACTGAAAATATTATTTTTTTTCTTATTTTGTGGTTTTCAAAATTCTGCCCGACCAATTATTTCCATTTACGCTATTATAACGATTACACCTGTTGTTTTCTCCATTTTCGCATTTTTATTGAAATCCAGGACATTGCAGGGGTTCGCCATTTTTGCCATGGGTATTTTGCGGGTTTTGAAGGCTATTTTGCGGAATTTTTGTTGATTCTTCGGTTTATGGGGGAGCTATATAAGATTATTATTTTTTAAATGGCCCGATTGTTTTTGGGGAATTTTCTTTCTATTTTGTTTTTCTTATTATTTTCTTTTTGTTTTCAGAAATTTTGGGCAACTAATTATCTCCACCTACGACTTACTAACGATAACAGGTGTCCCCTTCCTTTTCGTGACCACGCATTTTTTCCTTTCTCTACTGTCCCGAGCGAACTTTTTAGTTAACAATCCGCTAGGCCAAGAAGTTCGACAGAATGTGGCAAGGTGGCACGGGGCCCAGCAGCAGGTGGTGAGAGTGCGCACTCACGGATAGAAACAGTTCCCGCAAGCGGAATCGCACATGAGGTACTCGCAGTATAAATTCTGCGTCAATCCCATTGCGTTATCATTGCATTCCCAGCGCACATCATCTCTTGTGGGCTAAGTAGCGCGGGATGTTGGCTTTGGAATTTGGCTGTGTTGAAGTGAACTTTGCCTTCAGACGTTGGTAGTTTGGATTTTAGGACGGTGGACTGTGCACTTTGATCCAACTCAGTTTGTATAGAGAAAGCTTCGATTTTTAATATCCATCTCTTAAGAAAGGGCCCACACAAGAAAAGCCAAGTTAACGCTAGTAGGGACCACCAGCTTCGCTGTTTCCTTAGCCTTCGGATCGAAGAAATTCGGAGGTGGCCGAATTTTTTTGGATGTGTTTCCCGCTACCTAAGTACTACTCGACGTCTGGGAGCCGGTGATGATTGGAGTTGCTTGAGTATGCGGTATTGTTAACACGGATCGCTGTTTCTTCCACGTGGAGGGTGCAGGGGGGGTTGCAACGATGGCACTTTCGGTGGACGCTCTCGCGTAGTCCGCTTCATCCGTGTACCCTCTGGAGCTAGAGTCTCCGTACGATTTATGGATGGCTTGGGTCCTGGCTGGTCATTTTCCTACATGTTGGAGAGGATGCTAGTGGGGGATTGTACACCTTGATCGTATGTCCAGTGGAATTTCCGACGTCGTTTTAAAGGTATATAGGGCTTCAGTAGCCTAGGCGCTGGAGTATGAGGCGTCTTCTGGAGTAATGACAGGGAGTGTGCTTCGCGCTGTGAGGTGGGTAGTGAGGTTGTGATGGTCGTGAAGCTTGCGTACAGCTTCGCTACCTTCAAATCTTACGCGTTAGTGTGAGGTTCCTTCATTTTTGGATGTGCTGGTTATTTTTGCACTTTTCTTGATGAGTCATGCCACGGATCCTAATAGTCGAGAAAGGGGGGGTAGTATGCTTCGTCCAGTGTAATGATTATGTCCACGGCAGTGTCGTGTGGCCTCTCTTGCACGAGTCATACGTAGGATTTTTGGGGGACGCAGTTTTGTCCTGAGCCTTTTTTTGTATACGCCTGGACTACGTTGGCGGCCTGTTTGAGGCGGTCTTGCGTAATTCCTGTCGATTCCTTGTGATTGCATATCGGGATGTCGTCAGCATAAATTCCGTGATCGATATTTGGGATTTCAGCCAGCTTCAATGGGAGAATAATCAGGGCGATGTTGAACGATAACGAGAACAAGACCGCTCCATGCGGAGTTCTCCTCTTCCCCGAAGACATATTTCAAGACCAGAGGTCTCCAACTAGAACCACGGTATTTGGTCATTGATGAAGTCTAAAATACTTTCTTTCCCCGTACACCAAAGTAGCCGAGGTTCGTGAGAGTGAAGGCATGGGCTACGTATTCAAATGCCCCTTTGAGGTACAGGGAAACTATGCGCTTGAAGTGTGGTATTGCTGGAAGCCTGGAATATGACATTCTTTCGATGCAGGAGGATGTCGTGTGTCGAGAAGTGCGGGAAGAAATTGAACATCTTGTTTGGCAAGTTTTAAGGTCTTCCTAAGTGCGTTTGTAGTGGGATAAGTACGCGTGTTCAGCATTTTCCGAGGCGTGAAGAGAACTTTGTGAAATGCTGTGGACGATCAGCGTCTAGCCTTTCTTGCGTAAGAGTCTCTTCTCGGCCACCTTCAATGCATGCGATCGGGAACATACCAGAGCAGCAGCTATCCTTCATGCAATTCACTAACTCAAAGATGGGACTTTCGTCTAGATTAGCGAGGGCTTTGCTGGTGACCTTATTGATTCCTGGTGATGTATTTGGACAGACTTTGAGCACGGCCGTCGCAGCTGAGCCGGAGTTATTTGCTAGTCGAGAGTAAGGTAAGATAAACCCGTGTATACGCTGTGGGGTTATTTAGGGCAGGCTGGGAAGTACTTTATTTAAGAAATTTTATCAGGTCATCTGCATAGCCTGGGTTATGGTCCAGGATGGTTTGCATGGCCTTGCTTTTTTCGGGGCAGCTTTTGATAGGTAAAATAATACACCGGAAATGTTTTCTATTCTTCAGGACCTAAGCATTCCACTTAATATGAAAATTAATATGCAGGAAACTCAAGTAATGCTCAATAGCCTCGGGGAAGCACAGCGGTTTAAAAAAACTCCCACCTCCCCTCGCGGGAACCCCTGTGTAGATGCGACGCATAGGGGGTCCACGTTGCAGCGTTGGACAGCGGAGGAACGGCGCTGGAACGATGGAACGGAGCGGCGCAGGCACCGCGTTTTATAGCGCGCATAACGTTGAGGGGACTGCGTAAGCCGGTCCCAGTCGATGACGACGTTGGCGTACTTGTAAAGCGGCGTGGACTCTATGTGTTGGAGCCAAGCGTGGATGTTGCTTCGCCGGAGAACGGCACACCGGTTATATGCGCAGCGCGCCCGAAGGAGAGGAAACCGCGGAAGAGAGAGTACTGCACATGCGCCGGCCCCAGCGCGTCTGCGGCGGCTTTGACGCAACACAATCCAAACACAATCCACTTTAATCCAATCCAATCCAAGCCAAGCCAAGCCAAGCCAAGCCAAGCCAAGCCAAGCCAATCCAATTCAAGCCATTTCCAATGCCCCTCGCGAGAGAGTGTTCGCTATCGGAGAGGAGAGGGGGTGAGCGGCGGAGAACGCAGTTGGAGCGGCGAGGAGAATGGGGGGAGCGGCGGACACGCCGACGACGACGCCGGAGGGACAAGGCGAGTGAATCAGATGCTCTGCATCTAAAAGGTGGTGAGGCCGTGGAAGTGGTAAGCCATTATATTGTAAGCGCTACTGAATAACTCTCAGCACCGAGCCTCCTTTAGGGTTTTCCCTCCATTTATTAACCATTAGCGCATCTTCTTTGTCTTCTTATTTCACCATTTCACCATCAGCCCATTATCGTGTGGACGCACAGCGCTTTATGATCATCATCCTGGTTCGAGGTCTCTTCTCAGGTTCGGGCTGCTGCTTGCCCAATAGAGGGCCTTCTCGCCTTCACACAAGCCCTCTCGCCGGAGTCTCTTAATGTCTTCTTAGGCCAAGCAGTGACCCCGGATCCAAACCTTGGGGCAGAGATAACTATAAGAATAGGAATGGGGTGGGCTGCATTCGACAGGCATTCTCAAATAATAATGGCTCCATACCATTGTTCCCGAAGAAGGAAGTTTGCGACAGCTGCATCTTACCGGTACCCTCCAAGGGGGCAGAAACTTGGAGGCTCTTAAAAGGGTTCAGCTTAAATTGAGCAGGAATCAGCGGGCAATAGAACGGAAGATGATATGTGAAACATTAATTTAAAAAAGAGAGCAGAGTGGGTCAGGGAACAGATGCGTGTTAAGTACATATTGACAGAAATTAAGAAAAAGAAAGGGGTGTGGAAGCGCATGTAATAAGAAGGCAAGATAACGGTTTGTCTGTAAGAGTAATAGAGTGAACCTAGAGATGGAAAAGCGTGGCAGGGGGTGCAGAAAGTTAGATGAGCAGATGAGATCAAGCAGTTTGGCGGGGGGAACATTGGCCGCAGTTAGCACAGCTCCGGGATAATTGGAAACGTATGGGATAGGCCTTTGCATTGCAGTTGGCGCAGACAGGCTGATGTCGATAATCTTCGCCTTTCCATTTAGGATGCCACACGTGTGCAGCAAGTTTTTCCGGCAGAGTAGCGAAGCATGTTTGGCTGCCTTAATTTTTACATTGTCAATCGGTATTCTGAGTTTTTTTGTTGTGTGTCTGTCACTTCCATATTCAGATTAGGCTGCGCCTGGCTTTCACGAGTTGTAGTAGATAGTGTCCACTGCTAGGATTTGGTCGGACGTTTGGATCATTTTAGTTGCTGGCTTACACAGCTAGCAAGGTCTTCCTCCGGTGTTTGTATATTCACGATGGGTGCATGTGGGTTATTGTGGCGTTTCTTTCAGCTGACGCCCCAGTTTGTTGACTGTGCCTGTCCTAGTTTTTTCTATAATTGGGCCCTTACACTGTTTTTTAAATGACTATGTGATCGCTTTTGAGGTTATTTTTGTGGTTACGCTGGATAGTGCGTGGGGAATTAGCTGTAAACGTTAGGTCCGTGTATGCATTCTGTGATAAGCTCGTGGTGAGTCACGTTCGTACGTTTGTACGTTCATATCGCCAGCAAAACTATGGTTCTCTTTTTCCAAGGATTCTGAAAACTCCCTGCCTCATTCGTTTTGGCCGTTGTAGCCGCATAACTGATGTTCTGTATTAAAGTCCCCGACTATGATAACTGGGCTGGAGTTGGATAAACCTGGAGCCTTGCATTTCGTGCTGCAGTAAGTATTGAGGACAAATATTTGCTGGTCCTTTGTTTTCTCAGGAACTAGGTCAGTGAAATTGTGTTGCATGTCTTTGTCGATGGTATACGTTGGACAGTTATGATGTTTTTTTCGGTGAGATTATATATCTCTCTGCCAGTCTCCACCGATATCTCTTTTTTTATATCTGGGCTGAGCACAAGGAGGTGGTGGTTTCAATTCCTGGTCGCGGCTGCCGCTTTTGGGATGGAAATGCACAGCAAAAAAGACCTGTGTATTTGAGATTCTGGCGTACGTTAAGGATCCTCAGGTGGTCAAAATAATCCGGAGCCCTCCACTCCGGCGTGTTCATCATCTCTGTAGCGTCAGCTCGTAAAAAAACCCACAATAAATCAACAAATCAATCAATAATTTAATAAATAAATCAATTTTTATATCCGGAAATTCAGTAGTAGGGTTCATTTTCTGTACAACTGTGATGTCGAATGGGGTTAGTTTGTTCGAGAGAATACGTATTTTGGAGGTTTCCTTTCTTTTTTGTTTAAACTGCGCAGATTTCATGCCGCATTAGTAGACTGGACTGCATCCTTCAGGGGGTTAGCGTT
Organism: Haemaphysalis longicornis; assembly: GCA_013339765.2. Lineage (NCBI taxonomy): Eukaryota > Metazoa > Arthropoda > Arachnida > Ixodida > Ixodidae > Haemaphysalis > Haemaphysalis longicornis. The sequence goes on from CM023450.1 coordinate 143,196,009, forward strand.
CATTGTTGTTTGTAAAGTGTTTTGTGGTCGTATCAGTCGGATCTCGCCGAAGATGCAGCTTGTATTTTCTGAAATGGTGTCTAGCTCCTGTTGGCAGTTGAAAATAGAGGTGCTCAATTCTTATCTGCGTGCATTGCATATACGACGATAGCTGCGTGATTTCATCAGTCATTTTCACAAAGTGGGTCGTCAGTGTTTGAAATGAATGCACACAAGTTTCTGTGAGCTTCTCGGAACTGGTTTGGAAACTTTCATCGGCGATGATATTAGAGATTTTTTGCTGTTCATTTTGGGGTGTCTACTGTCTCTTGTTTTCGTTTTCGGTACATTGTTTTATGTGAATCTCGCAAGCATTACGTCCGGTGTATAGGTTTCAGTGGTGTGACGGCGGATGTAGAGGGATTGTGGTTGTTGGCAAATTTAACTTTTGCGGTTGTCATGAGAGATTTAAACGATTGTAACTCGGCTATGTGTGCTCTTGACTTTATTCATGTAGCTTATCACAATCCCCGCACTGGGATTTCGGGGACTGAGCAGCGGGAGAAAAAAAAGCCCTGCTCGGCTCGGCTCAGTACCATCTTCGCCTTTATGTTTGAAAACGTTGCTCCTCACTTGGCGGCTTGGAAACGGCTCCCGTCGGCCCTGGCCGATATTCATGCCGAGTGCTGGACCAATCGACAACCTCGGGTTGTGCCGCGTGAACAGCGTTATCTCCCATTTTAGTGAGGGGAACTCTCTTTCCCATTTATTTTTTCGAAGGAGATAGGGTTCACAAACTGCTGCTTCCAGGTATTGCTGTCTGTGAGCTGATTGCGTTGGCAGAGTTTGCACGTGGGTTACAGAAATGTTGGACGGTGGGCCTTGGACGCCGCACCTTTTGATTGCAATATTGTTCGGCATGGGGCATACGTCGCTGTGGTGGGCCTGTGGGCAGCACCTGCAGAACTATGGCTAGTGACTTCTTGTAAAGGTAGCAGCGTTTTTGTGCTCCTTTGCAATAGAAAGATAAGGAAACTTGTGTGCAAATGATGATAATGAACATCGAGCTTGACTGGCGTAGTTGTCGGCACGCTACGAACTAACAGGCGGTCATCCATAGGCTATTGCATTCAGCGCGAAATGTAATTCGGCCCGAAAAATTGGGGAAGGCTAAAAACAATAAACAGGGCAAAGAACGCTCACATTGGCTCCAAAGTGTCTCAGAAGCCACTCTAAGAAAAGCGAAGTTTTTAAGTAGAAACAAAATTGTATATATTTGTCCCGAGTGCCTCCAAATGTTAACACGAATAATAAATCCCTACGCAACGGTAATTTCATGTTTTCTGGAACTGAATATATAACCAGAGAAAGGGGTTTGGCGTTTCACTGACAAAATTATGTCGGACACATGTAGTCAGACATACGTGAATAGCTTTATCAGGGTAATTATACAAGTAACCATTAGGCAAACATCAGAGTGCGTTTGTACAAATGACCTCTTAGATGGGTGCAACAGTATCCCCATAATGCCGCGTATGCTGGACAGGCGTGATCATGCGGCGCTTCCGCAAATGTGGGCACGCGAGCAATGCGAATTATAATGTGCGCGGTCCAAACACAAGGCCCAAAGTTCCAGTTTAAACGGTATTGTAATCAATCAGTACTTGAAATTGACGAACATCAAGTTTGACACTACTTGTCTAGTTCTACAAGTTCAGCGATACGGCTACTTCGCGTGATCCATCTAAATAAGACTAACAAAACATTGACCACCTCTCCTACTCATGCTTATAGCAAAGAAGAAAGAGAAAGCACATTGAGGAAAGGATAATGATTTTATTATGGCGCGTTCGGGGATTCTGCACTATTGCTCAATATTTTACTGCGTCTTAACTCGCGGTCAGCTGTAAAAAAGTCCGAAATGTTCCTATGCACCACTTGATGTGTAATGTTCGCTATTTACAGGCAGGCCCTGAAGTGGAATTTTAAAGCTGGAGAAACACCAGATCAACTGGTTACTACGATCGACGATGGTAAATAACAAATATTATCTCATTTTAATATATAATTCTTGGATGTAAGCACATTTTTTTTCAAAAAGATTATCATTTCGATGCATTTAATAATACATTCATAGCCACACTATACGTACTGCCTTCAATTATAAACACTTTACTATGTATGTGCCCAACCAAATATTAAGGCTTTACACACCTAGACAAACACCAGCTGATTTCTTTCGCTATTTATGTGTCAAGGAGAAGCCATTGCCCTCGAGTTCGAAAACAAGCCGCATTGTTTTAACGCACTGCAGTCCTCGCAGTACTCATGTAATTTTTATTTCTCGCAGATGAGGACCACCCATTTATAAGCAGATTTTCATACACTGACTACGCTACGTGTGCAGTATTCGAAGCACCTATCAACGGCAGGCAAGGTAAGACTCCATATGAGGCATGCACAAGCTACACTCGAAAATTAGCATACTTCTATCACAGCAGGACAGCATAACGCCAGAGAGCAAATTGCAAGTTAGCGCCTGTGTGTCCAGAATGGGCGCGAACGCAACTTGCACTTACACGAAGACATGCAGACTGACAAAGAACTGAAGGATTTCCGCATTCTTGTATTTCATGTATATCCCTCAGCTGTCCGTGCTTTACTGGTATGCCTCTTTTCGTCCTAGTTGCAAGTATTTCCTACAAGTTCAGTTCGATAAATTCACCGACAACTGAGTGGGGCATAAATGCCGCCCCTTGAAAATTTTTAGCGATGTTTATACATTGTATTTATTGGTGCGGCAACAGTTCTTACAGCCCACACACACAAAAAACACACCAACTGGCATTACATGTATAAGAAATGAAAACTTTCAATGCAGCCGCTTTTATTACGTGTCTTCATTTCTAGAAAAGAACGTTCAACTTGAACACGCAATGAAGTAGGCCCATGTTGATTTCTACAGCATCTTTTGTGAATGAATAGGTAATATCAATCATCTTACGTGTATTTTGACGCACCATGCTCTCTTTCACAGAATGCATTCTCTTTACAACGAAAGAAGTAAAGGACAACATTTCGCAAAACTGTATGGATCAATTTCAAGACATCTGCGAGCTTTCAGTGCTCGTGTTTGACGAGAACTGCTACGAAGGAGACCAATAGAATCAAGCTATTACCGTGAATCTTCTTGATACTTTGGTTTCAGTAAACACATTGCCTAACGCAGAATTCAGACAACAAAATAAAACTTTACTAAAACAAGTACAGGGTGTTACGAGAATAATTGGAACAATTTGAATTTTTCGGGTTAGAACTGCTGCTCGATTCACGCTCAACCTTGACACGGAGGTAATATTTTGTGGTCTATTTTTTTTACACCGGGAACAGCGACGTACTTACCTGTTTATTCTGAAAAAAATAAAAGGGTTTTCGCAATGGGAAAAAGGGCGGCCGATTTTGACGTGTGAGCCAGTGCAAGCGGTTTGTTGAACGAAGGCGTCACCGGGGTATGCAAACTGAAACGGACGATGGGGATCACACGCTTTTTTAACGGAAGAAAGGAGCCAAACGGGGTAGCAGACGATCACAAAATCTGAAGCAGGTTTTGTGATCGTCTGATTCTTCTTTGGTGTCTTGCACGTTGGGAAGAAGCCAAATGAGATAGCAGACAATTAGAAACCGCGAAAGCAGATAAAGAAACAAATGCAACGTTTATTAGCAACGATGAACTGCGAGATTTTCTGATCGTCTGCTACCTGATTTGGCTCCTCCGTACCGTGAGTCCAGATTGTCCGTTTCGCTCTACATACCCCGAGTGGGGTGTCATTCCAAGACCCGCTTGCATTGGCTGGCACGTCAAACTCGACCTCCATTTTCCCGTATGCGAAAATTACTTTCATTCATTTTCACAATAAACAGGTAAGTACTGCCGTTCTTTTTGGTGTCAAACAAAATACACCGGCGAAATACGACCTTTGTCTGAAATTTCAACGCTCACGGATCAGCGGTCCAATCAGCAAAACATTTTAGGTGTTCCCATTATTGTCGTAACAGCCTTCATAACCAGTTTGGTTAAGGCTCATTTTTGGGGGTTCCTGTCTTATGCGTTCTTTTTTTTCTGTAAGGTGATTTGCCTGAATCATCGGGCGATCATTTTAAAACATTTTTTGCCATCAGAACGCTTCTAGCCAATACTGTTTCGAAAACCGATGTAGAAATTACTCTTGCGGGCCTCAAAAATGTCAAAATCAAAATTTCAAAAAATCTCTGAGAAATGATTTTTAAACATCACTTTTGGTGAGTGTAACATAAAAACTAACCGGATCGTTGTCTGTAAACATTGGTGAAGTATTTCTAATAAACGAATTGCTATTCTCGGTTACGCTGTTTGTAATAAAAAGTTGGCGTTGGTTCGGCAAGTATGCTGTCCTCATTCACTCGCATTAGCTGAGTTGCGCTTTAAGATTGCCATATGCATGCTGCCCCGCCCGCACTGCCGCCGCCCGAAGCAGCCGTTGTCACTTGAGCTGTGCGCCACGCAGTTCCTCAGCACTGCGAGCGTGGCAGCAAGAGACTCCTGTACTCTCCTTCCGGTGCGCCGTTCCCTGTGCCAGTGTCGGTATACGCAAGACTAGCACCGCCACCTCTAAACACAGCTGAATCTCTCTCCATTTCTAACTCCTCTGCAACCTGTTTTGTTCATCGCTTGGCCATTGAATTCGTGCTGGAGTTTTCTGCGCACGGACCCAGCGGGATTTATTCGTTTGCCCGACAATATTGACACAGAGAACATTGTTGTGGTGAGAAGAGAAACTCCCTCGCAGGTTCTTTCTAGCTATCTTTGGTCACTGGGAAGTGCCACAGTGCCGATAATTAAACTAGGACGCATGAAACGGCACAAAAACTTTTATTCTTAAACCAAACACACGCACACGGCAGGCAATTGCAGCTCAAAGCGAAACAACCTGTACATAACTCTGAGGACCACCAGTTTTAAATATAATACAAAGAAAATTCCCCAGCGAAGGTTCAGAGCGATGACGCGTCGTATGCAGGGCGTCGTGAGTGCTGGTGACGATGCGAGGGGTGCGTTTCTTGGCTACGATCACGGAGTAGCACTTGCCGTAACGTCGACCAGGAACATGCATCGTTGTCCTCGTTGACAACGGTCTGCCCGGCACCCGCTCAAGGATCGGGCACCCCGTAGCATGGCAGTGGTTAGGAGGCAACCATGCACTGCCGGTCGCCGACGGGCAGCAGGCGGATAGGTCATCTAATGGGCGGAGCACGCCAGCGTTGCGTGCCTTTACAATTCAGGAGTCGCGCCTTGGCGCCAGCATGCCCAAGGCGCCAGGTAGACCGTTCTCGAGCTCGGGTCCCAAAACCCGACGACCTTCGAGTCTTCAACCTTGGACGTTGCGCTCCTTCAATCTGCTCCGATTACCCCTTCCGGCATTCTTCTCTGTTCTCGCCTGGCCACCTCTAGCTCTTCGGCTGTGGCGACCTCGTATTGGTCCACGTCCTCTCCTCGTGTGACGTGCCGCCTTCTTTTTCTTCAGCACGGCGGGATGAGGGCAATCCCTTACTGGTCATGTTACCATGTCGAAACGAGTCGTCGAAAACGAGCGTGACACCTCACAGTTGCATAACAAATCCTTGTTAGGCTCACAATACTTCGCTCCTATCAATGTGGTAGAAAATAATAGAGTTTGACAGCTGCATAGACACCTAGCTGAGTGGAGAATTTCACCAAATTTTCCGCATGATTGGTTAACGCATGGTTATGTGTTCGGTGGTTCACCTCCGACATCAATGTTTTAGGGGAGAAAGAGCAAGGCACTGCAACAGGGCGCGATTACTGCAGTGACGGAGCGGTTTTTCGCTTTGATTTTGAACGGAGTGATCCTGGCAGGGTTGAAAAGACTGTCGCTTCCCCCAACTTTGCCAACTGATGGCAGAATCTCCGCCCTGCTCAAGCTTTTCACAGCGCTGCGGTAAGGGATACAACGTGATTAGAGCGCATGGACGGATCAAGAATTAAGTCACGGCCATCGTGGAAAATAAATTTTTCATCTGGCCTGCAACTGGTGAAAATTTGCAGCCGCTGCATTCCCGATGCACTGTAAACATCTGGATGATTTCAGACCGACTATTGTGTCAGCAAGGTCGTCTAGTCCAATATACAGCTAGAAACAGAGCGCAAAACTCCTACACATTTCCGATATGTGCCCCGAACCATACTGGATACCAGACCTGAGTGTGTTCGTCATATAAACAAATATGCCTTCAATAGCAGGGACACATTCTCGACACCATACACCCAGAAGCTGAATTAATGCTCTTGTTCCGTAAACGTTTGTCAAGCAATATCTTCGAACTGCTTGTGCACTCACAAGATTAGTGACATACCGGTAATTTCCTCGTCTCTATGAATGCTTGTTAGCCAAAAACAAGTACAGAGTCCTGTCGTTGAAATTCCATCGCATATTCCCACACAATCTCCAACCATACAAAGTATCAAAATCCACCAACATAACAACGAGGTTTAGCGGCTGCCTAATAATTTCGGAATTCGTTCTCTGAATATACAATAAAATTAGCCTAAAGTAAAGCGCTTACGTCATATGAGTTTTTAATGGAGGCTATGTCATCCACCAAAGCTTTCTTTCCGCGATCTCCAAGTCATCATTATAAAGAAGTACACAAAATATTTTAAAGAAGCCAGTCTCTCTTGGGCTACTAAATCCGGAAAATTTGGTCTGCTGTCTGTCTGTCTGTCTGTCTGTCTGTCTGCCTGTTTGTCCGTCCGTCTGTCCATCTGCCTGCCTGTTTGACTGTCTGTCTATGTCTCTCTGTCCGTCTCTATGTCTGTCTGTGTCCGTCTGACCGTTTGTCCTTCCGTCAGTCTGTCTCTCTTTTTTGGGAGGGAATCTTACTGTCGCCTGCACGTGCCCCCCCCCCTCGCCGGTGGGCTGGGCTGTGTCGGTCGGTTCGGCTGTCCTGCTTTGGTCTGTCGCAATGGCAGGAGTCAGTGGTGCGCCAGGCCCACTGTATTTGGTATTCAACGCCCATGGAAGCTTGAGAAACTCCCCATGCACTCTGAGGGGCAGGTGCCTTCCAAGAACACCGATGCGTGATGCGGACGCACACCCGGACAGCCTGTGTGGCTACCGAGGTTGGTGTTTGGAATGGTAATTCGATCAAAATTTGCAGCCCAAATTTCTGTGGATCAACTATGATTCTCTTTGGCAGGGGGCGGCAACGCGCTCCTGTAATCCAGTGTGGGTGTTGGCCGGGGGGTCAATGTTGCGAAGTGCAACTGCACTCAAGCGGTACAGTTTGTGTTATAGGGTCGCATGGTTGCTGAAGCAATGTGAGCGCTACTATGAGGCCGGGCGGAGTTTCGAGCCCCTGTAACCGCAGCTAGGAAGGGGCCTATAAACACGAACCGATCTGCTCGCCGAGGGAGATTACAAGCCCTTGTAACCCAAGGTCTTAGGGGTATATGCGGTACAGTGCTGCTGAGCACGAGGTCGCGGGTTCGATTCCCGGCCGCGGTGGCCGCTTTTCTGATGGAGGCGAAAACCAAAAAGGCCAGTGTGTGCGAGATTTCGGCGCACGTTAAAGATCCCCAGGTGGTCAAAAATTAATCCGGAGCCCTCCACTACGGCGCGCCCTCATCGCCGGCGTTGCGTCGGCGCGTTAAACCCTACAATCAATCAATCAATCAATCAATCAATCAATCAATCAATCAATCAATCAATCAATCAATCAATCAATCAATCAATCAATCAATCAATCAATCAATCAATCAATATGCGGTACAGTTCGTTTTATCGTGCCATGCCGAAGCATGGGTACACACAATAAGGCCGGGGTGTAGCGAACCTCTGTTACCGGAGCATGGAAGGGGCCTTTAATGCGAGCTGGTCTGCTGACCGAGGGAACTGGATGAGTCCTTGTAACCTTCAGTCTTGGGGGCGAGAGTGCGGAGCTACTAGGAGTTCCTCAGAGGATCCCGTGTATTACGAAAGATAGGATTTCTGGATCAACTATGACTGTCTAGGCTAGGGGAAGTAGCGAGCCCATGTAATCCAGTGCGGGAGGAGGCCAAAGGCTGGGGGTGGTAACGCGCCCCTGTAATCAAGCGTGAGAGGAAGCCGGCGGGTCAATGTTGCGAAATAATTACTGCGCTCAAGCGGTACATTTCGCACGTAGTGTTGGCGTACCATTGCTGAAGCAATGGGTAAACCACTACTGAGCCGGGGGCGTGCACACCCCTGTAACCATAGCTTGGGGCTCGTTCGGTTGAACTTGCGAGCTGGTCTGCAGGCCGGGGGTTGTGACAAACCCTTGTAACCTAATGTCATAGGGGCCAGAGCGCGGAAGTACGTTAATTCCACAAAACCTCCTCGAGTAATCGGGGAGGCCGCACAACCCCTGCCCGGGGAGCGTGCAAAACGGTCGCCACTGCGGAGGTTGCTGGTCAACTGGAATCAGGTCCTACGCGAAGGTCGGGGGGTCGGGTGTCGACCCGGCACTTGGCAATGCGGTTGAGGCAGGAAGGCGTGTCGAGATCGATAAACTATGACTTTTCTTTGCCCGGGGGAAGTAACGCACCCCTGTTAATCCAGCGTGAGAGGAGGCCAACGAGTCAAGTTGCGAAAGTAAGAAGTGATGCCAGCGTACAGTCGTTTGTAGTTGGCAGTACCGATTGATAGTCGGGAACCACTACGGGCTGGGGTCTGGTGACCCTTGTAACCGCAAGCTTGATCGCAACAAGTGATCGCAACAAGTCGGGGGGGAGTGACATACCCCTGTAAGCTAACGTCAATGGGGGCTAGATGTTGTACAGTCCGTTATGGGGCCGGGAAGGGGGAGGAGGACGGTCGCGCCCCCCTGTAACCTTGCTGCGACGGGCCTATAGACTGATCTTCTCTAGCTGAGGCGTAGGCGAACCCTCGTCACCCAAGCCGCAGGGACGTACTACCACAAGCTACTTGGTGTCCCGCAAGTGAAAACGACTAAAGGTGAGGTTAGTACACCGACCGGGGAAACTCTCCTGGCTTAGTAACGGCTACTAAGCCAGGACCGACGTCGTCTGCCATATGCAAGGTAATGCCCGAAGACTCTTTTTCCTCTGAGCGACAGAGTAGGCAAAGAGGAGGACATAAGAATAGGCCCTTATCCTGACGAAGGGACCTTGCGAACGGGCCGTTGATTACCGTGCGCATACAAACTTCCGGTGTGTCCGGAGACCGTGAAAAGCAGGTGTTGCAAGTACCCGTGTATATTGCCAAAGCTTGACTGGTGATTTGTTACGTACCTGGTGCAGGGCCGTCGATCGAGGATGTTAGTACGCATCGACCGCGGAGCTGGGGATCGGGGGGAGGGGGGGGGACCCGGCCGTCGCCACCAAATTGGGTACTTCCTGTCTCCGACGGTTAGGGCCCAGTTATCGGACCCTATGGGTGAGCGGTTTCCCGTGGCAGGGACCGCATATTTGGCAATTGGCACTGTCTGATACCCTCGCTGAGCAATCAGCCTTGAAAATAAGTCAGACAACTGGATCGGAGCAAAATTGCTCCCCCCATTCCCATCCATTTTCCCATAACCCATCCCGATGCCCAAGTTCCCGTTCCCAGCAACCCACCCCATCCGGCGTCTTTCTAGGGGGGACAAGGGGGGTCCCCCCGAGCCCGTCCCCCTGGCGGTGGGACGCAAGATAGCTTTTCCCGTTAATTTCTCTCCACCTTCGGGTGGACAAAATTCTCTTTGCCGGTTGGCCCGTTTTTGTAATGTTGCTATTGGGTATAACCGGTTGTACTACTGTGGTACCGAGGGGCTATTGAAAGCTCCATTTACTCGATGTCTGTCTCTTTGTCTGTCTGTGTCTGTCTGTCTGTTTGTCCGTCCGTCCATCTGTCTGTCTGTCTGTCTGTCTGTCGTCCTGTCTGTCTGTCTGTCTGTCTGTCTGTCTGTCTGTCTGTCTGTGCCTGATCCCCCGCCGCCCGTAAAAATGTAAGAAAAATCTGAAACTCTGAGTATATATACGCAAACGTTTCCAAACCATTTCTTGTCGTGCCATACTTCTTTCTCATCAACATTGTTGAGAAAAATGATAATGGTATATAAGGTACTACATCAATGTATAACTGATTCTAGCCAGTGTTATTTTGTGCAATAATAAATCAACATTTGATATTTGCGTGAGCAAAAAAAATACGCGCTGAAACAATATCTTCACCCAAAACTAAAAAAGACTTCTAAGCCGAACATAGGCTTTATGGCTGCCATTCAAAGTCTACGAGTAAAAAGGTTCCATTAAATGGCAAGTGACCAGTGATCCACGGCAAATTTATTTTCTTGAGCAAACCTCTACATTGTTTACTGTGGGGGGACCGACATGGCCGGGGAAGAGCGTTAGTGGTAGGCGGGGGGAGAAAAAACAGGCATTCACCTGGCAATGGCAGCTGAATACTTTCCGTGTTTTGACGACATACTGCAACAAAGTGAACATGTACGCGGACATTTTATTGGACAATTTTTCTGTCCCTCACAACGCACGCGTTTGGAGCGTAGAGTTCTAAAGCTTTCCCCCTAAAAGCGCCCCGTGGAGGATCAGCGGAGAGCGAATCTGCGCCTACAGGCTCTATCGGATGGGACGAAGAGAAGCCGGGAAAACCGACAATGTAGCAGCAACCCCCTAGGTCTTCCTAGCTGCAGCTGCAGATAAAGCCAGAACCGCAATGATTTTTAGCTTTTTTATTTTAGTTTTTGTGGCACTATTTTTAGATCACACGGATATATTTCTACAATAATGATACAAAAACATTAAGGGCTGGTTTTAAAAGAAAGCAAGAGGGGTCGAAGACAAAGGTTGCTATGACGATCTGCACAATATGCGCCGCTTTATTATCAATTTACGCCATATGCGCCAGCTTCACTTGCCGTTATCATATAAGACATTGCGTGGTCGTTTTCTCCATTTTCTCACGTGGTTGTTTCTCCACAGGAACTCCTGGGAATCACAATATGTCATAAAACGAAAAAGTTGCTGCTCACATTGCCTGCGTCCTTTCTTTTTCGTACATTCCAAAAGTGTATGTACATCAGACTGCGATGAAGTTCTCAGTGTTTTCATGCGTATTTTTAATTCGCATGAAACACGAACGCTTAAGAAAGTGAACATTGTTATGCATCATTGTATGTACACTGAAAATCTAATTAGCATTCGCAATGGGGTAGCACATATTTTTATTGCTTGCGAATACAGGTCAAACTACGTTTGCTTAGTAAATATTTTCATGACTCCAGAATATTTTGCGCATGTAGAAAACCACCCGCAGTCACACCGTATCATTGCGGGAAACTTCATTGCAGGACACGTCATGACGTCCGGATCGATGTTTGGCTTCCATCAACCCAAGAATGACCTTCCCGCTCGTCCGCCTTGCATAGTTCCCGCTGTTGCGCTGCTAGCCTATAATAAAACATAAAACCAACACAACAGTGACCCTTAACCACAAACCCAGAGCTCGCGGCGTAGTTTTTCTTCAAAGAACATTAAACATGACGGAGTTCTTCCACTAGAATATAGGAGACGTTCTGACATGCCAATGAGACTTGCCCATTATCGTGTTCTTGTTAGACATCACCTGCGCCCCAAAGAATGGTAGTTTTTGTGTGTCTCAAAGACGTCGCTAGGAAAACAAATACTAGTGGTCGCGAGTGTAGGGGCAATTGCGACTTAGCTTAAGCATATTTTCGTCGTACTGTACCCTAACAAATTATAGGCGTCAGGAGTTTTGTCCTGACGCTCCACGGGCACCTATAGCTTACGCAAGAAATTCTAAAGAGCATAAAGCGCGCGCACACATGTAGGCAGATAATTTATATTTTGTTGGGCAAGTTTTGTACTCGGATACACAAACATAACACGGGTATTAGTGGACAAACTGTCGTAACAACCACTGTCACGTGTTTTGTAAGGCATTCGTCGACTTTTCGAACTACTGTGCCTTGTTTGGCGTATTCCAAGTCACGTGAAACATTGGTGGTTCCCACGAATACGTTGCAAGAGATTTAAAGCAATGGTTTGTCTTTGTGTTTGGATCCTGACTCATCATTTGCATGTTTTCATGGTGGGCGTGTCTCAACTCGTCGTCATAAACCTCGCCCACAACGATCATACTGACGTGATCCACGTCGACGGATTGCCCGACCACGCCTAAGGGACACCAGTGTATCAGGTGCTTCATGGTCATGAGTTGGTCCGCTTGCACCTTCTGGGCGTAGTGCTCACCTCCTCCTCGTCTTCCATTTCCGCCACACACCGCTTCCTTGCCTCATATATTCGAGCCAGGATATATTCACCATTTACACGGCGAAGACACTAGTGCTGGCCAGCCCCAGATAAAGCTCAAGAAAGGTAATACACGCATAAACTATGGCTTTCTGCTAGAACATCCCCTTCACCCATACGCGAACACGGGCACGGGAGTACGATACGTAGTAATCCTCAATGTACCGCCGTACATTGAGGCCCCCGAACGACACTTGGAGGGCAACGTCGTGTATTATAACATCCTAGGCCACTTCCCCACCAGACGGTTCATCACGCGGCTCGCCACTACATACGGAAGCCCCAATTAAGTGTAGCAAGACGCCACTGAGCAGCCGAATTTTTTCACGTTATATTTCCTAAGCTCTTCACTACCAAGCGGAAAAAAAACTGAAAACAGCTCTGAGCTGTGGTTCACTCGGTGATATTTAGCTAAAACAACATTTTACAGAGCACAACAAAATAAAGGCACCCTTAGCCTGGAAAGAAGGCAACAAATCCTTACACAAAAGGAGGGATACGTAAGTAACACGATAACCACGGTTCTATCAGGCAACTCTCACGTTCATGCAAGCTTCTTACCAAGCTAATTGTTTGCGCTGCTGAGCACGAGGTCGCGGGTTCGATTCCCGGCCGCGGCGGCCGCTTTTCTGATGGAGGCGAAAAGCGAAAACGCCCGTGTGTACGAGATTTCGGCGCACGTTAAAGATCCCCAGGTGGTCAAAATTAATCCGGAGCCCTCCACTACGGCGCGCCTCATCGCCTGCGTTGCGTCGGCGCGTTTAAACCCTACAATCAATCAATCAATCAAGCTAATTGTCACCCGCATATCCGACGACAGACGTCCTCCAACACTCCAGAGAACAGGTTGGGATTGATAAGAATACTCAATAATAAATCAAGTTATGTAATCAACCATGTAAAAACGAAAACTGCAACATATAATAATCTTTTTCATAAAGTTTGAAAACAGGAAGCATTTGTTTTGGTAGACACCGCAGCTGTACTGGAAGCATTAGGACTAGGAAAACAAAGAGATGAATATAAGACTCTTGGATAAACTGGAAAGAGTAGACCGGCAGAAAAAACCATCCACAAGAAAAGCGAAATATCCAGTTACGAAAGGAATGAAGCGGGGCGATAGCTTCTCACCAAAATTATTCTCGGCGTGTCTGTAGAAGTATTTAGGAAGCTTCTTTACTGTGAGACGGCAGGATTAAGAATCAACGGGAACACATAAGCGACTTGAGCTTCTAGGACAATATATTATTTTTAGTGAACCTGGAGAAGACCCGCAAAAATTCTTCAGGACCTAAAGCGAAGAGTTTGTCTCTATGTTTAAAACAAAACGAAATAAATCTGAGATATGGGTAATGGACATGCGGGAAGGGTCCACTTTTTCTAAGGTAACGAAATGCTATAACATGTTTACGAATATGATTACCTTGGACTGGTTGTCAGGTACTGATCCGAACGAAGAGAAAGACATCCGGGGCACGATAGGTAAGCGCTGGGTCAACTCCGTAAGCACTCACATATAAAAAAGACAAGGCTAGTTTTATAAATTAAAATATTATGTAACAATTGTGGACTGCCGGTGATTACATATCACCACATAAGAAGCACAAGTGTGGCGCCGCACAAAACAACTAGACCAAAAAGGCAGGTCAGCACATCAGGTAACAAAAGGAAGGATGATAGAAGTATGCTTAGGGACTGGAAGCGAGCATCCTTAATCAGGTATTAAACTAGCGTACAAGATGTCATGTTTTAAGAAAACTGAAAGATATAGACTCTGCATGACGATGTAAAAAAACGAAATGAGAACCGCTTGACCACAACGATAACAGAGTGTATGCCGATAGATTTGAGGGACAAGTAGGGGTAGACCGTAATTTTATGGTGAAGGAATGAAGGAGTTTGTCAGGCGGGGAGAGAAGGCATTCGAGCCGTTCAAGAGAGTAGTTGGAGGTCGATGGGACACCTCTTCGGGCGACTTTTGGCCTGAGGGGTGGACGATGGTGATGATTATTTTTAATATGGTGGTATAATTCGGTAGGAATTCTTATGTTAGTATTTAGTATTTGTAAACTTATTTACAACCAATGTAATCACAACTGGGGCGTAATGTTTCAATGCATGGTTTAAAAATTGGTACTAGCATCATAAACATACGTATCTGTATGGCTTCCTTCAGGCGCCCTATCGAATGGCCTCTGTGATATGCTGAATGGCCCTTTGCAGTAGTTTATGATTTGCTTTAAGCACTCCTGAGCTGCGTGCAGGAGGGCTATCAATGCTATCAACACTATCAATGCATGAAGAAACAAGAAGTGCTCCAAACTGGTGATGTTTTCAAAAAGTGATGAGCAGTGTTTCGCAAGCACCAGCAACACCGACATACATAACAAAGCTCTGACAATCAACAAGTGCGTTTTTGTAGAAGCACACTCATAAATGTCCATCTTCTTGTTTTCGTCGTGTCCAAAATTACTGTATAAAGAAGCGCCGCAATTTACCCACAAGAGATCACCATTTTGACACCACAATGTACAAACTCAGAATACTCTGCAGTCCACTGTGAGTTCAAAAGTATACCAGGCGAGGGTAATAATTTACCAGTACACAAATCGAGTCAATTTACCTGTACGTGATGGTATTTGTGGGCCCAGTAAACAAACGTACTTTCATTTCACTTGATAGCAATTAGTTAAAAACGGCAATATATGCATGCTGCTAATGCTGAAGTATAGTGCGAACGACAGCTTGTGCTTATTGCTTGCTGGTTTTCGGGCGATATTACATCACCATTGCACTTTTGTAACGTTGTTCTTGAGCACAAGTCTCTATAGTGCTTTAATTACGCCCTACAGTCATGTACTATTTTTCGTCAAGCTTACTTGTTTTTCAGACGCAATTTCCTTGGATTTGTCTACAAAAGCGGGACCTCCAAGCTTCAGCGACAACTGAGCGTCACAGGCGTGACTGAGGGTTTCTTTACCAAGAATCTATACCAGTCGGCATGCTGAGTGAACGTCGCGTTGGTATTCCTATTGTAGATCGATGTAGATTCGTCCCGGCAAGCAGTTTCTCTGGCCCAGCCTTCTCTGCGGCCCTTCCGTGGATATTAGCAGATTCAGTCGCCGCTTCCGTGTACTCATCTTGTAGCAGCTGTACCGAGGCATTCTTTTTCCGTGTTCCGCCAAGCTCGGAGAGGTATGTAGCAGGTCCTGCAAAGCAGGTGCAGTACATTCAATGAAAATGATTGCTTTCGTTAAAAGCTGACTCCCGTGATGGCAGCTGGTGTCGCGAAATGAAAGTCAATAAATTTTTACAATATTTTTTCATAATGATTATCGTTTACGAGGATATACTGCCCTGTGACGTTTCCCCGTGAAATATAAATCTAGCAAACCGGGGGCCTCGAAACTCTGAATACGTTCCCAACTATTCCTTTTTTGCCCCTGCCTAAGCTAGAATGGTAAAGTTGCGTTTTGCCTGTGAGTGCACTACTCCAGTGGCGCAAAGGATTTATCTTATCTACTTGCAAGCTGAACAGTTTCTAATTCTTCTATTTGAAATAACACATGCTTTGGACACATTTTTCTTAACACTGCATTCAGCAGGCTACTGTTTTCGGCACACGCACTATCGAAAAACCAACTTTTTTTGGGTGTGACGGCCTGCCAGTAGTCTTTTACTTCCCGTAAATGCTTATAAACGTATTTGTTGAGTATAGTGTCGTGATTACGCCTAATTTGTTCAGCCCAGCAACAAAAGGAACAATTGTGTAGATAGTAAGGTTAGCCACAGTACGCGAAATGCCCATTTAAAGCGTGAAGGTTCTTGCTGTCGTCTATAGAATTCAGCTCATTGCATACTGGCTCGGACGGCTTCTTTTATGTGCACTGTTAAGATCGGCGTACGGTATGACGAAGATAGTCCTGAATATTATCGGATTCGGGCACCCAACCTTTCCATCATCCTGTTTCCCCTCAACGAAGGTGATTGATTGATTGATTGAGGGGTTTACGCGCCGCGCAACGCAGGCGATGAGGCGCGCCGTAGTGGAGGCAACGGATTAATTTTGACCACTGGGGATCTTTATCGTGCGCCGAAATCTCGTACACACGGCGTTTTTGCTTTTCGCTCCATCAGAAAAGCGGCCGCCGCGGCCGGGAATCGAACCCGCGACACTCGTGCTCAGCGGCGCAACGCCTTAGCCACTGAGCCACCGCGGCGGGTACCTCAACGAAGGTAAGGGGCCGGCTTAGTGCACAACGACGCGGCTGGGGGGGGGGGGGGGGGGGGGGGGCAGAAGGGGTTGCGGGACAGGAAAAGGAAATGAAAGCTACTGGGGATATTTTGAGCTCGGCAGGGAGCTCACCTACATAGCGCCCAGTGCAGCGGAACGGGAAGTAGAGGGGAGGGACAGATTATTAACGTGATAATACACAGAGGAGACCAAGAAAAAAATTCCCCCACCTCCCGAAGGGGATCGTGCGGAAATGCGAATGCATTGGGTGCAAGATGAGTGCGGGGTTGCGAGTTAATTATTATTAATGGCCGTAGTACTTAATGAATGAGAGACGAGAGTTGTGAGTCCTCCAACCGATGATGACGTGAAGCAAACTGCATTGACGTCACCACCAGTGCGAGGTGTAATGCTCAGGTTGCATTGTGTTACACTTCGTGCTTGCGGTATTCGTTGCCGCGAGGGATTCGACTTGCACCGACTTCCATCGCTATCAAGGCGGCCAGGCGCGCGCTCCATGCATTATATAGATTCCGAGCGCAGCGAGCTGAGAGAGGGTACGCGGAGAGGAGAGAGAGCCCGCCGAGCTCCGCGATGCGAGCGCCCTCACACACCGAGCGCGCTCCTCCTCTCCACTCACTCTCCGCTACTCCGCCCGAGCTCCGCGATGCGAGCGCCGCGGGTCCCCGCGCCGAGATGACGACTGACGACCGACGAAGGCCAGAAACTACGAGACGCGCGCTCACGTGCGCTCGCGCTGGAGGAATGCAGGCGCACGCCGACGGAGCACGACAACCCCCGACTAGAAAATGCATTCGCATTAAAAATAAAGTTTTAAAGAGAGCTGTCAGTCCTAGAAAGCTGTCAAGTCCGGGCACATCAGTCAGCCACTGCACCCCGAGCTGCACCATTTGCCTGAGGGCGGTCGTCTCCAGGTAATGGAGCAGATGGGCGAAGACTTCCCGTTCAGTTGTCGCAGGCCCTTTCGAGGACAAAAGGTCCTCCATGCCGGCGGTGGGAAGGTCTGGACGCAAGAGTGCTCGGTGGAGCTTTGCTCTTGGGCCCGCGTGGTGGGGGGCAACAAGCAGAGTAGGTGCTCCAGCGTCTCTGGTGCTGGGCAGTCCACACTTGTAGGGAGTCCTTGCGGGCCGTGTCGGTGCGGGCGCTCCGCCACAGTTGCAGGCAGTCGAACCGCATGCGGAAGAAGCAGGAAGCGGGCATCCCTGCTGATGCGTGCAGGCAGCGGCTGTGGCACCAGGCCACTCACAAGCCGAGGGTAAGGGTGGATCATGTGCACCATGCGGGCCAGGGCGGTAGGGGGTTTCGTCGAAGGCTGGTGACGTCTTTGGGAAACTGCGGTGCCCCCCTGGTGGGCCTCTCTGGTTCGGGCGTCGGTGCCGTCGTTGCCCCGGATGCCATTGTGGCTCGGCAGCCAGTAGACGGGCAGGTCGCAGCTTCAGGAGGCCACAATGTGCAGCTTGGCTGCATGGGAGCGCTCCGGGTAGCCGCTGCTGTTGCTGGGCTTGTCGGTCGTGTATAGCCGCAGCAGGGCATTCGTGGAGTCCACCAGGATGACCTCCCTGGGGTGGTTTTGGGGCGGAGACTGACGCTGCTTCTGGACACAAGAAGCTTTCGGAGAATTCACGGTCACCCAAGCGCCCGCCGGCAAGGGCAGCCACAATGAGCGAGGCGTTGAACGTTGGTGGTGGATAAGGTCTCGCACAGCGCCACCCGTTGCCGGCAGGCTAAACGTTCCTGTCTCTTCCGCGGCGAGGCGCGCATCGTGGGAAAACTTTGTGGCCTATCCGAAACGCCGCTGTTCAACGAGCTCCCGACGCCGGATTACCGGCCCAGGCATCCTCCTGTCGCTTCGAAATAGAATGGTCCTAAGAGCTTCGACCCTTCGAAGATTTCACCACCGAAGTCAACCTGACGCTGACATGTGCGAGAGCAAACGTGCCCTCTCTTTGGGAGTGTGTCGCTGTCAATTCAGTACCACAGACTTTCGGGATCGGTGCGTTCTTGAAAACAGCAGGTGAAAGGGTGAAAGCGGAGGGACCAAACTCGCTTATTTATTCTCGCACACGCCAGCAGCGCATATTCTTGTTCATTCAGTCAAATTGCATGTACAATTCTGTAGATAAAGTGGCTTTTAAATGCAGAGCATTCAGTAACTCACGATGTCACCCGCGTTGGCGTCCGTAGTCCGCACGCTCACTGCGCAATACGCGTCGAGTCGAGGCGAAAGCGACACTCTCTCGCGAGGGGCATTGGATTGGATTCGAACACTCTCTCGCAAGGGGCATTGGATTGGATTCGATTCGATTGGCTTGGATTGGATTGTCTTGGCTTGGCTTGGATTGGATTTGGATTTGGATTGGATTGGATTGGATTGAAAGTGGATTGTGTTGGATTTGTGTTGCGGTCATAGCCGCGGCACCCGTTGCGTCATAGCCGCGGGCAGCGCGCTTGGGCCGGCGCATGTGCAGTCCTCTCTCTCCGCGGTTTGCCTCTCCTTCGGGCACGCTGCGCATATAACCGGTGTGGCCGTTCTCCGCCAAGCAACATCCCGCGGTTGGCTCAAACACCTAGAGTCCACACGGCTTTACAGTACGCCAACGTCGTCGACTGGGACCGTCTTACGCAGTCCCCTCAACGTAAATAAGCGGCGGAGCGCGCGTTCGGAATTCAGTCAAGGGCGTCTTTGCTTGGCTTTCGCTTTGACGTGACGCTTGCTTGACTCGAGTAGATGCGACGCATTTACTCGAGTTCCCCCCCGTGGGGAAGATTGCGGCGGCTTTTTCTTCGCCCTACTCGCCCCAATGTTTGCCCCAACTCAGGACCAACGGGCGCCATCACCGGTATCGCTACCAGATCCGAAACAGCACCAAATGATCACAGCCCTTAAAAAACAGCACATATTCATTTGTCTGCATTCTCACTGCAGCGTGGCAGTCCCTAAAGCCATATTGTTCCGGTTTGATCGATTTCGAGAGGGGGGTCGCGAGCGAAACCTTATCTCTCTTTCTTCCACACGTCCCCACAAAAGACACAGGGGGACACAGAAGACACAGAAGAAAATGGTGTCACTGTCAGGTAGCATAATAAGCGTCTCGTAACTATACCAACACAAATACCAACGCGGCGCAAGCTTCCTTTAAGTACTTGATCCTCCAAATGAAGTCAACGCCCCAGACTTAATGCAGTTGTCACTGCACACATTCGGTATGTGGTCCATAGGCAGGATGCTTTGTGTTGTCCCAGATATGAAAGTGAAGCTTTGTATGCCTCACTGATGGCTGATGGCGTCATTCGTTTGGCAAAGCGCACTACAGAAACGCCAAGTTTACATTCCGCTTTAGAAGGCACATCACGCGCCTGGAGAAAAAAAGGCCTACGGTGGTCGGAACCGCACTTTAGCCCCTCGCTTTATGAAGCCCACGTCTATCGAATAGCGCCTTTTTGAAACTAGTCGAATCATTTTGGCTTTTGACTTTGACCTTCTTCCTAAACGAATCCATGTTTCCCCGAGTTATGACACCGACCGTCTATACGATGGTGCCATTCTCACACGGTCGAGAGAGTTTGGATTTTGGTCCTGGTGTTAACTCAGGTTCCATGGGAGCGAGCTCAGTGTTTTCAATCGCCTTTCCATTAGGAATGCACTGAGTTTTATGCTCTATACAATTCGAAATCACGCGTTACTATCCCTTTGTTTGCGTATATACAACTCAGGAGACGCAACGTATTTATAACGAGACTAAGCAATTAAAAAATTTTGGCTCCAGTCTACGCTTTGAAGGTGGTTCGAAAGCAGTGCTTTAAACGTCACCCAGAACAATTTCCTATGCGAAATTACTTGAATTCACACCACGTGGCTGTTACAACGACCAAACCAGAGATTATGCAACCAAATAGGAGGCGGAACTTCTAACACAGCAGCAGCGTTGGCCATGGTTGTGCTAGAGTGGCGGGCTCCGCCTCTGTAGCCCGGCCGTGATTCGTGAGAGAGAAAACGGAGGAGCGCCTCTCGAAGGGTGGAGACAGCAGAACCTAGCCATCCTAATGTCCTAATCTTGGGGCTACACCACCGCGAAGCACAAGCGCAGACACCAAAACAATTCGGCATGTGAGCTTAGTCATTCCCATTTATACCGATTCAGACTACTTAGTTTAGTAAGTTTTGAGAATTGCGATAAAGCTGGGGAAAACTTTTGTAATCGCTATTTTTCCGAACATGTTGCTACATTCGCCCTTTTGTAATACCTCTTAAAACAGTACCGAATTGGTGGTCACCAATTTAGAAAACGGTTTCACATTCGTGGCAAGCTGTGCGTGAAAGGTTAGCGTTTCTCTAGCGGCCAGATATCTGTATGGGGTTTGTACATTTTGTTTTCCGCCCTGCGCACCAATCCTTAAAGTATGCTTGCCGTACCACGACGTAATTCCGTCGGGTGTGGGTTACCCTGGAGATGCGGCCGAACAAGTTAATCAAGCAGTGCGAAGGCATGCGCGATGGACGCGAAGCTGTCACACAGTCCCAAAACAACCGCTGCTGAAGGAGACGACAAAGTCGCACCACCACCGCCGCAGCCGGGCGAGCAGGCACTCCCGCACGGGGAAAGCTGGTTAACTCGCGGCGCCATCTCTATTTGCTCTGTGAGTGAAACCCTCGCCTTCCTCCCTACCCCCCACACCCACGCATCTGACGCGTTAATTGTTTGTTCCAGCACGCTACGGAAGAACCATTGATTGGTAGATGTAGAAAGGTTTGCTTTAAAAGTATAAATTGTAAAACAGTGGGTATGCCAACAATAATGTAGGACAACGAATTGTTCCCGAGTACCTGTTTAGTCTTTTGAGTGCTCCGAAAGCTGTACACCAAAGCGTTCAGGGAAATCATTTTCATGGCTACACAAGCGACCGCGCTGCTGGGAGGTCAACCGACCAACATTTGTTCGGTTCTGCAACCGGGCTTCTACTTAGCACAATGACGTAAGCGTGGCATAAAATAGGTTAGAAACCTTTAGGTGAGAGACTCTTCTGGATGTACCGCATCAGTTCAAACAAAACATTGTGGCAGGTAGAAGACAACTAGTGCTCTGTTAACCGGCCTTCAGAAGAGTGCCCAACACATTCAGCTACGGCCATGGTATAGTTCGTTATTATTACCGCTAAATTGCACGGCTCCTTACTGATGTTTTTGTTTCTTTACTGCCGAGTGCTTGATGCAGGGTTACTATTGAATCTCTCGTTGTTTCATTTAGTACTATCGTCCCCCTTATGTAATACCCTGAGAGGGGCCCTAAATGGTACAAAATAAATTATAATGATAGGATTATGGTCCTCGACGCCTGTTGTTATATAGTAACTGTTTTCCTGTCTCATAGGCTGGTGCTCCTCATGAGACTGTATTTTAGAGCATCATGTTCAACAAAAACTATCTTTCGGGATGATTATATTTCGTAACCGATAATGCTTTCTCTTGTCACCCTAGCTACTGGATTAATCAAGAAATTTATAGTGAATGTATACAAGACTTCCGCCCTTATTCTGAAGTTTCATTTGGGATATCAAGGGGAGCGTATGGTCTCTTTGCTGTGGTATTCTTGCTTTGAACTGATAGATGAAGCTCAGGTATTCTAGATTGAGTGTAAAAGTTCTTCCCGGCACCACAAATTCGCGGTCTCTACCAATTCATAGAGGGAGCTAAAGCTAGTACACGTTCGTTCATAGCAGTACTTTTAAGGCTCTTATTTAGCTAGAAGAATATACTGGTTCGGTTTAAATAATTTTTACCTTCCAAATTTATTATCCTCAATTGTAAGAACAGTCTTTCTAAAGGACTACTGATACAAAATTTGAAGCGACATAACTTCGGAGATGAATTCGAAAGAAGACCTTACAATCATCTGCAAATATCAGTAGGAAATATAGCCCCCCAACAAATTTAAAATCAATTTTAAAATGTGCGAAACGCAATCAAGCAGCCAGTGGTGGAACTCGGGCAATCTACATTACCTGGATGTAAAGTAAATAAACAAAATACAAACACGCCACGGGTTTGTATCTGCCGCTTCCGCACAAGCCGGCTGTTTCTCACCGGCTCGCCACTCCGATCGGAACTTTTGCTTTCAGGCAACGAACGATCCGATCTGGGGTGTCCATGGCGCCGAGATTGTTGGGCGCATCGGGCAGCTGGCCGCGTCCTAAGTTTATGCGATCAAGCACTTTAGTTTATTGCTTTTTATTACACTGGATGCGAAAACGCGCTGGGGACATGAAAAGCGCACTCAGCGAGCCGCACGGTCGTTGCATAGGCGTGGGCCACGGCCGCTATGTGGCGCAGCTACCTGGAGCAATAGTTTGTTACGGCTGCACAAAATGGACTCAAATCCCAAGCAAGGCAGCAACAGCGAGAAAGGAGTTAATGATGCAGTGGCGAATTGCAATTAGAATCGCCATCTGCACCCGCTTACGATAGCGGCAATGGAATAATCCGTCGCAGTGTCACGACTACACATCTGTAGGCCAAACCTGTAGCCAGCTGGCCGGGCCGGGCCGGCTGCTCCCAACGTGCGTGTTCCCACCCACTGACTCGAGCGTCGCGCGTCATTCTCTAGGCAGCAACAGTAATTTGCACTCGCGACGCCTGCATCACGTCCACATTCGCTTTTATTAAGCGGATGACGAGAATCAGCACGTAGGGGCATTAGCAGAAATCGCCGCCGACGCGGAATCGACAGTCCTACGGCAACTCTGCTGTGTGATATCAGTCCAACAGTCACGTGGGCAGCTTTGCTCATACCAAATCCATCCTTTCACGGCACCCGCTGAAACCGAAACTGCGCCTGGCCGCATTAAAATCTTTATTTAAACAACCTTGGCGCGCTGAAGCAAATGAGTTTTCCGCACGTGATAAACAGGTCATTAGCTGCTTATCGCAACAAAGAAAACTTGATGCAAAATTTTTGTGTCACTGCCCGCTTAAGCAAAAGCGCATAAATGACTGGCGTGATAACGAATCATACAGTGAAAAGTAAATTAGCTGGAATGTACAGGACAAAGTTCCTCGCATAATTGTCAAGGTGTGTCAAGTTTAAAGGTTCTAAAAAAAAGACCGCTGAAAGGTGTAAAGTTTTTTTTATCAGTCTCAAATTCGGGGCTGCTTTTGGAGGAACCGTCAGACTTTTGGCTAAAATGTATAAGGTCGTGGTTGGGGAATGTAACATTTTCACCCTGGTGTGTGAATTAAACGTTTGTTTTAAAGTCATGCGGAATTTTCGCTTTCTCAGTAAGGGGCAGACGACGCACAAGCACGCACGAGCTCGACGAGGATCCAGAAGAGCGTCTGGAAGATGAGGGCTGCGAGAAAGAGTGTAGAGGAACCATCCCTGTGTGGCCAAGTAGTCGGCAGCATAGGTCCAGGCTAGGGCGAGTATCAGCACGTCACACAAGCAGGCAAGGAGGTTGATGGCCATGCGTGTTACGTCGTTTTCGGTGTCAGGGTCCCCGAAAAAACTTGTACAGTGGCTGCAAAGTCCGTCACAAGGGCACTAATGCTCAATGACTGTTTGTTACAGTTTTGGCAGAGACGACCCTGCAGTATCATACCAATAAATAAGGACGGTTAAGAAAGCGGACGGTTGTTCGAACTTAACAACAAGGCTTAACCGCAAAGCTCGGACAAACAACCGAGTGACGAATTATGATGTTCCTGTTTCTATGCGAGGTTTATTAGTCCAGGTAAGAGCACGGTACGCCTGGTAGCATAGCTCCGATGTTCAAGGTCAGCCAAGGTAAACCCATATATCGTGCGGTTTTGCGGTGTGCACCGAAAAGCCAGCTTCCCCGCCTTGTCCACCGACTGAACCAATTCGCGGCTCCGACGGCTTTCACTGAGAAGCGTGTAATCACCCATGCGTTATTAGACACTTCTGGTGATAAAGAGCGGGTTATAGAGTAAGAAGCAAGAAAAAGATCAGCAAGGTCAGGTCAGTGCTTTTGTGGGGCTTCCGTGGGGGAGCCGTCTAATAGCTAGTTCATTCCGAAGGTGGGGGTAAAGAGAGAGTGATAGGGTAAAAAGTAAGGCCGCTGGAACGTTGCAGGTACTGATATAAGAAGGCGATGTATAGATCCATGTTCACAGCGCGTTCGTGCCACAGCGCCGACCGCGCCTTCCAGCGTCAATGTTTGTCTTACCTTGAACAATTGTGTCCGCCTTCACAGCGTGATATGGCCCGAAGACCGAAACTTACGTTCGCTCTAGAAACTTTGTTTACTAGGGTTAAACAATGTTAACATTTATGGCTTCCATGTCATGTATGTATCGCGATCGAGGCGCGAAACTGTTTGTTAAAAGTGACCGCCGTCGACGCTCTAGAAGAAATTATTTTTGCTCATACCTTTCGCCTAAACTCTACTCTGTGTTATGACCGGGCTCCGTACCCGGCGCAGCGAAGCATGGACCCGGCGCACTCAAGCACGGACCTCGGCGCTAATTAGCGCGTTCGTCGGTAATGGCTCACGCCACGTGTCAATCCGCATTGGATACAGCGGTTCATCGACCCTGCATGAATCGTGCCCCTTCACCTCTAAGTGACTTTAGCGGAAACGAGCAGGCTGTGTCCGGGCACGCGACTTCCTGAGCCATCCCCGCCCGGGCGATTCTGGTGAAACAGCAGAGATGTGTTCGCAAGAGCGGACCATAAAATCTGTAATCGGCGAGCATCCTTGGTCAAGCCCCGCAGGCGCGCCTCGTACAGAGAAAAAGGGACCACTAGTACCGGCGGCGCCATCGCATCCTCTCCTCGTGGTTGCGTGGCCTCTCCCTCGCTGGTCGCGTGGGCAAGACACCAGGAAGGCTTCGCGCGACGTCGGTGCCAATGTGTAGAGATTGTGGGTCTGTGATTGGACCAGACATTTGGAAGTTGAATTTCCTCAGAAGGAACTCTAGGGACTTTTGTTTGAACAAAAAAGCGGTGGTGGAAGCCGCAGAGTGTCGCTCTCCGGTTGCTGGTGTTGCTCTTGGGGTTGCTGTTAGAGTTGCTTCTGTTGCTGCTGGCCGTTGATAGCACAGCATCCTAACTTGTACTCATAATGTAAATGCGTGTGTAAAGTTTTCCTCCTTCATCAGCAAGCATTAGACTTTGTTCAATTCCTCCGGTCACCGGTCACCCTACCAAGATGGATTCCCGAACCCCGGTGTCCCAATGGCTGGTGAACGCGGTGGTATCTGACCAACCAAGTCACAAGCTGTCGTCAAGCGGTGGGATTATTTCCCCCGACGCCCAAATATTCGTGGCAGCTGGGGGATCAGACCACCCTACTCCCAACAACTGCCACTATGTGGGCGCTAAACACCTTCGCTCACCATCCACCGTCACAGAGTAAAACTGCTCCAACACTTAACTTGATGTCAATGTTCTTTAAAACTAACCTAAAGGTTCTCCAGAATCACCGCCATATGCTCAGATATTTTGATGCTTTATATTGCAAATAAATAAGGAGGGGTGCTTGTGTTCTCCGCCTGGTAACTCACTGTAACTTGCGTTACCAGCTTTTGGCAGGATAGCGCACTATCCTTATCCTCCGCTTCCCTGTGATACCCGCAGCAAGTGAGTTTACTATCGCTATAAATCAAGGAAACGTGAGGCAGCGTTCGCTGTGAGAAAATGACGACGATGAGCTGATTTATTGGCTTCGGCGTAGAATGACAGTTTTTGTCTATAGCTCACCACATCTGCAAATTTCTTGTAAAACAGATCATGCTTCGAAGCCACATCATATTTCTGACGGCTCTCGGCTCGAATAGTATATTGCCGTTGGGGAGTTTTAAATCAATCTTCAATTACTTGAGACAAAACTGGAGCATTTTCAATCATTCTCTAATTAATTGAGAAAAATAGGGTTTCATAAGAACAACTGGTATACACGGGAAATTCTAAAGAACACATTACAGTCGGGAAATGTTTTCTCCCAACACAAAGAAAGCATCGCTCTCCACCAACGGGGAAGAACGGGCAGCACTGCTTTCACTAGGTTACGTAACATTTTGACAGGATTGAAATTGCTTCAATCGATGTAATGGCAACTCTAGCATTTCATTGAGATACTGTTGACATGAAATAACATGCACCAGGCATAATTACATTGTTGCGCATACTTTTTTCGTCTATGTCACATATGCTGTAACGGGTGTTGAAATGGACCGAAATCTAGAGGTCAAATTGAGAAGCTGTATGTACCAAAGAGTTCCTTTGGAGATGAAATATTTTGAATGCAGGTTACCAGGGCGCACTTCATGCAGAGCTGTCAATTTTTGATTTTCGAGGCCCCTCCTTGACAAGTCGCCGACAGTACAGCCCAGCAACCACATGACAGGAGATTCGGGAACGACAGCAGGCTGAGCGGGCTGCATACCAAGGACAGGCTTGCCTCTGCAGCGCCCTGCTTTCAATGGACACGTGATCGCTGGTTGTCCCATTCCCATTCTACACGCCGCCTCATCATGGGTTATCTCTAAGGGGAGACGGACAGAAGAGGGCCCGTCTTTTCTTTCTTTCTGCCTATCACGCACTCTCGCTCTTTCATAAAGCATTGTGGTTTTTATGTGCCGCAGATTGCAATGTTGTAACGCTACGCCAACAGCTGTTTGGTTGAAACGCTGTGCCCTGTTTTCAGAAACAAGTGTAAGAAATCGCATGCAGGTAGCACCTCCCCTGCGTAGGAAGTCATATATCTGAAATTGCCTTGAAACTTTCTTTTCCCATACTACTACCTATAGGAATTTAATTATATTCTCTCTGGTTGTCGGTAGGCCACTGTAATTGTTAATCTCTTAGGTGGTGATGCTTGAGCTATTGGTATTTGTTGATGAGTACAATGCCGTTTGTTACGGCGCAGTTCTTAAGCGCCCGCTGCTGGGCTTTCCCGGCGCCATAATCACTCGTTTAACCGAGAGAACGAAGTGGAACACGAAGATAAGCAAGGTAGTATGAACATATAAGAGGAGGGAGGAAACTGGCGAAAGTGTGACGAGGAGGGCGGTATGCAGAGAACAGGGCAAGACATCCCTCCGGCATCACCGCACTACAAGATAACTATTGTAGAAGAACGAAGAGGCCGCCGAATATGAGCGAGCATGGGAAAAGCAGGTGATGAAGGTATGGCGAGGGGGCGTGCTAAATGGTCCCACGGCGACGTGCCACAAGGCAACGTCAGAGTTACAGAGTATATGGTAGGCTTAGGTGCGTTCGCTGATGCGGCGATACTTCGTGACACTCAACAAGTATGCGCCGACACATAGGCAGACTGCAGAAATATTGGCAATAGGGAGTGTTGTCATGGTCCCTATTTTTTTTCTTGCTTTCACTGCTTTCTTTCAGCTTTCTGTTCAGAGTGAAAACACATCTCCGCTTGCTCCGTGGATTCGCGGAGGTAAAAGGAAGCATAATCAAGCGTACTTTGCTAACGACGAGCTAAAAATAAATGCTGCCAACGAAGCATTAAAAATTCAGAATCAATACCAGAACTCAGAAGTTTTGATCACTACCTGTTTTAACGCGCGCAGTAGCGTTACCTTATACGTTTTTTCACTGGCGATGCACGCATGCTGAAAACTGTCTGTGTACGCCTCCATACCCGTGCCTGCGTGTCCCGGTAGCTAAGATGACCTCACATACACGGGTCCATACCCTGCGCCGTAGGCTGCAGCTCCTACATGTCTTCGTTGCTGCCTGCGACGCACTTCGCGCTTTTTTTTGTAAAAGGCATGTTCGATGATTACAAATAAGTAGGAGGTGCGGGCATAACGTTGGTTATGCGAAGAGAGTGGCTGTTCCGGTCATCGTGTCACAACCTTTGTGCGGTAATTCAACCGCAACCCTCCGCGTAAACTCCGAGGGAGTACAGGTTGGTCCATGTCTCAAATGTTGCGAAGTGAGCACTGTAGTAGCGCTGTCGTGAGGCAGCGTTTCGGCAGGCAGCAGAAGAAGCAGCAAGAGGCAGTGTTGTGACCCACGAAGATGAAAAACACTACAACGGCGTCATCATCCTACCTCTCCCAAACGCGAGTGAAGTCGGCGGCAAATGTCAGCTCTTTGCCAGCTGCCGTGCTTTGGTATCGGCCACGGATTTCTATGCTCTAGCCGAGCGCCTTTCTCCTTTTGCCGTTCGGGCACTTGCCGTAGATGTCGATAGTCTCTAAGCTGAACAATGCAACTCACGGGCTGCATTACCGTTTTATCTCAATCGGTATGCGCGTGCACACCCACAATTTCTTCAGAAGCGTTATTTTGCTTTGTAGTAATCAACCTTGCCGTGCGCAAGGTTCGTGCGCAACTGCGTCGATATCCGCGCTCGAAGGCGGCTGCGTAGGAAATTCGTGCGTCGCGCCCCTTTCGAAAACGCGGCTCCATTCTGTGGTGGTGATGCGAAGTTGTCAAGGACAGTAGAGCATAACGACACCATGCACTCTGACTATTCGTATCTGTTGACCCTACGACCGAGAATCTGGTGGTAACGCCGGGTACGACAGACATTTGGGCCTGTTTTTTCCTGCGTGATGAGGACGCACGCGCAGTCACGGTGGGAACTTTAACGACATTTTGCAGTGTTGCCAAGAGACGAAATCCCCCGCTATAAATTTATGGGGTTGCCATCTAGAGAACTGATCTCCTACCGCAACGACGCCTATTCCGCTGCAAGAGAATTCCAAGCTAACGTCAGGGTGGCGCATTAACGTTCAAATTCTGGTGAAGTTCCAACAAACACGTATGGTAGTGACGGTGTATCCATTTCAGCTGTAACATGGGTGATGTGAGGGCCGCAGATGTGCGCGGAGTAGACATGCTCATTTCAAGAATTGTCTAGAAGATTCGTTATGTGGCCCATGCTTTCATTGTAGTTCACTGCAGAGAAGCAGGTGAATAGCAAGAACAGTACAGCTTTAGGGGTCAAATGCACTGAATGCTGCGAGAAGGATCAGTCACGGCTAACCACGCTAAGGTCTCAGAGTAAAAAAAACACCGCACACTGGCTTTCAGGCCAGTTGTTAGGAATTGCTTGCTAGCGCACGTGAAGAAAATTTGTAACGATAGCCTTTCTTGGACAACTTTGGCTTAACATTTCAGATGTCCTTCTCATATCCGGAGCGCGGAGGTTTTCCGGCGTGTGCGGATAGCCTGAGTCAAAGAATCGGAGCTACTGTGGATGATATTAAAAGTGTGCTTCAAGTACAACTCCCCCTCAGACCGCCTTGAGGAAAGGGAAAGACGAATGAGTAAGGAAAAGGAACTGGCACCTAGACAACCAAACAAAACGTCATGGGCAGCGAGAGATAAGATCTTGCGAGAGCAATGCGCGTTTTTCTACAACAGTTCCTATTCTTCCCTGTCTCTACTATTTCTTCCCTCTCTCTACTAATCCTATTTGTGCTCTCTCTACTAAATTAGTAATTTAGGAGGTGTACGCTCACCTAAAGATACTGAAAGAGCTTTCCAAACGTGCACTTCGTTCAGTGCACTTCGTATGGGACCACCGGTGCCTGTACCACCCATTATAGTTTGCAGCTGTCCCTTATGTTTATCAGTCGTCCGTATGCATACACAATGAAACACGTTACGATGAGCAGTGTGTTTGAACAGTACAACCGCTTTTTATGTCCGTCCGCAGGAATCAAGCAAGGGTGAGTGTACAATTTCTCTGTCTGGTTAAAAATGATAAAAAGTACCCGAATGTCGTTGCTTCTCTACAGCTATGCAATGTTTTATGCAATATACTGCGACATCCTCGCTGCATGCAAACGCGTGATTGGGGGTATCATTCCTAATCTCCAGTGTTCACAATACTCACGGCTTTCGTCCGGCGGACATTCATGCTGACGAGGCAGACGTTGCAACTGGTCAGTGTTGCGTAAACGCAGCCATCGCTCGATGCAGGCCTTGTGCGTTAGCCCCATGGAGCCCTTACAGAAGCAAGGAGACACGAGTGGACCGCATTCCTCGTTTGCGCCACGGAAGCAGATGCGGCACACTGGTTTGGATGTGTCTGCGCACCAGCTGCTGTCTGTGCCTGTCTCGTTGGTTTTCTTGTCTGCAGAGAGCTTCCCCGCGCTGGTGCTTACTCTGGCCTAGGGAACTTCCATCTCTGCGACGACTTCAGGCTCTAGGTCCAGCTTAATTTTCTTCTTTACAGTTGTCTCTTCACCCATTCTGGGGCTGCACAAGTTACGCGGTAATATTTTTGTTATTGTGGGACCATTCTCTCGCTACCGCCCTCCACAAATAAAGCGTGGATTCTTAACGTAACAGTTGCCTCGATATAGATTCGCGTGGCCTTTGTAGGAAAAATGAAATACGGTGGCTGCTCGTACTCGCCGTTGCTTGTTATATGATTATTCATGGCTACAATGCGACGTCTTTGAAACATTAATAACCATCCCGAAAGCTATGATCAATTAGGGCAACCTTACGTTAGCTGTGATTAGGTGCAACTGTCTCCTTAGTAAATCCATTGAATGACTATAAATGGGGACAAAATGGAAATGCTATAAATGGAGATAAAAATGGAAGCTAAAACGTCGTCACAGATGTACAGGGCTGAGAAAATAGACATGAGAAAAGAAAATTTCTACGATAACTCCCAGGGCAGTGGTTTCCTTTTTGAGGCTCGAGCAGGTCGAAAATAAGAGCTTTGGGTTGAAGTATTCACAAAATGACGGGGTATGCCTGGTCTGCGGAAAAGAAACAAACTATGCTGCCCATAGTGTTAGATTGCAAGGGTATGCAACCAAATCTATACGAGGGAAATATTCGGCTTCCAGGAGCCATAGGATTGAAGGGTAGCACAGAGGAAGGTAACTTCCAGGCTGTCGAGCCAACTAAAAAAAGACTACAATGCTGATGGACGAAAAGCACGGAGGGGAATATTGCCTAGGACAGTTACCACCTGTAACTGGTAAAAAAAGTATTTTGCGCCTAATAAGTCCTTTTTGCCTGCCCTAAGCAGCGCTAGGATTAAACCAAGAGTATAAAACATAGGTATAATAGTCCGTTTTGGTAAGATGACACGTCAGCACCCCGCAACAAAGGGGAAACCATTAGCAATCATCAATCATCATCAACTGTCAATGACTACTATGACTGCCAAATGCTGATTCAAGAAAATTAAGGCGATTTAGGATAAGGTACTACAAGTACAACTTAAATAGGCATAATTGACTTCAGGGTTACAGAGCTTTAAGAAACTTCTTTGCTGGCTGCTGAACTTTAGATACATGTTTCTAATAAACTGTTGGTATGTCATATTTTGTCTACTGCGTTTCATAACTTGTGGGCTCGAAAGAACAATTTTAGATGCAAAACATGATTTCTCAACAATACGTTCCGTGAAATTAAGTTGACGGGAAAAAATGATCATAATATTGCTACAATGAAGCGTTTTCTGTGGTAATAGCATTCTTCGGTCGATACAATTACAGAGTTTCCATTTATTTACTGGGATTTAAGTGTGGTGCGTAAAGAGATTAACTGAACAATTTATTTCAAGTCAAATTTAAAGGTTTAACACACCGAAGCTACGCCTGGCTGTCGTGGGTGCTGTAGTTAACGCCTACGGATTATTGTCACATATGCAGGCCTTTAGCGTGTGCCGACACCTCGACAAATGGGCATAGTTTTTGTTGCGATCCATCAAAAAAGACTCAACGCACGGCATAGTGAGTCCTCGAGAATGACTCTACGTACGGTCCCCTATGCTCTGTGGCGTCGGGTACGACGCCTAGCACTCTGCTGGCCTTCAGGGTGTCAAATTCATCCGCCTCTGCACAGATGCTCTAGGTTAGAGTTCTTGATCCTGCTGGTTGATTTTTTTTAATGGCCACATTTTACTGAAGCAATGAAATAATTTTTTTATATGTCTGAGCTTTAGTTTTGTTAGCTGGATTGAGGAATATCTTCTACGCCTATTTGTCGAAAGGCATCTAAATCACCGCGCTAAAGGCCCAAACTCTTTTTTTCAAGAAATCCCTGTATTTTTTTACGCTTAAATGCACTATTTTGAGAGAATACGGTGGGATGGTACTTTTGGATAGTTGTCGAAGCAGCTTTCACATAACGAATTGCTTAGAATTCGAAAACGAAGGAAATGGTGGGTTAGAAACTCACGTAGGATCGGGCAACATTTTGCTAATAGCCTCACACATTAAAAACGGCCACCATGGTCAGCATGCCACCCGCGTCTTCGCCCTCAGCAGGCAGCCTAAAGTGTTGATGTCTGAACCACCGCAGGGCATAGAGAGTGCGACACTCAATCGCAAAATGTTGGGTAAGTATGGTTCAAAAGACGATAAACTCGCACACCGGAAGAGAAAACCCTGATAATTGCAAAACCTACCTCTATTGTTGACTGCACAGGCGGTGTAGCCAAAGCGTCGTCCGGCAATTGTTGTTGTTGTTGGTCAAAAAAAAAATGGCTCGTACCCACTCAGGTGGATTGGCCAGGAAATGGGCGCTGAGAGAAGAGAAAAAACTAATTTGGATTAAAAGAAGAAAAGTGAATAATTACAGATAAAGGTGAGTATTAGCGGGAGTAAAAAGATAATAAGTAAACTGCCAGAAAATAAGGTGCGGTAGCAGATAGAGCTCACCAACTACAAAATCAGCACAAATGAATGAGGAAAGGATTGGCCGAAGGACATTCGTGGAAATTATGTGCTGCTCTAAGTCTTGTTCTTCAACCTTTTTTGGCAGAAGCAGGCATGAGGCGATTGGCCACGCCTTAGCCGTCTTACACTTATATTAACTTAACAACTAATGAATGGCGCGTTGAAGAATAAATTTCATATATAAACACGAAAAAACCCCCTTTACATTTCTGCATAAAAAATCTGGTGACACAACCGAAGTCTCGCGATTTCAGGGAGACCCGTTTTAAAACACCCGAAACGAGAAAAGAAAGCGGTCGACTTCATTGGAATCGTACTACCCAAGCGGACGTCCTTTAAATTCGAAACTTGAGCGGAACTGCCGAGGAATGGTTCAATTTGGGTCACAGAAACACATAATTTGCTTAGCGAGGGACTTCACCACACGAGGACATCTCCGATAACAATCGTGCACACCTCGGTCTAATGACGTGGATTATTGAACGCGAAGCTTCCCCGTGATGGATTCCTTGGTTGGGAAAAACCACACTGCGAGTATATGCTACTTTGGAGGTATGTACTCTTCCTATAGTATAAACGCAGCAACTATCAGGTATGCACTCCTTAGGCCTATCGTTTGTCTATGGGGTCTACGACGAGAATGGTTAACTGCTGCTTGGTGTACACTGTGTAATTTTTAAAGCAAAACTTTCTAGCTCTACCAGCCCATCGTTCTTTCGTTGTGTGGGGCACAACGAACTCCCAATCCGGCGGAGGCGGCGGCGGGGGGAGGGAAGGGGTCGGCGGAGGGTTTCACTCATGAAGCACACTTGACATGGCGCCGAAAATTTACCCAGCGTTCCCCGCGCGGGAATGCCTGCTCGCCAGCGGTGGCGGCAGCGGTACGACTTTGTCATCTGCTTCAGCGGCGGTTGTTTTGGGCCTGTTTTGGTGCAGTTTAGCGTCTATTGCGCGGTGCCTTCGCACGGCGTGATAAACTTGCTGTACGGCACATTCAGGGTAGCCCGCACTCGACGTAATTAGTGGTCGTATAGTAAACATGCGTTAAGGATCGCGTTGCAGGGCGGGAAAACAAAACCTAGAGACCACATAGACGCATCTGGCTGCTAGAGACAAGCTACCTTTTGCGCACAGCTTGCTACGAATGGCACTCTGCTTTCTCAATTGGTGATTACCAATTCGGATGTGTCTTAAAAGGTATAACAAAATGGGAAAGACGCAACTGGTCTTTATAACAAGCGTTTACAAAGTTCCCTCAGCTTTCTCTCAATTCGCAATCTTAATAAACTCACTAGTCTAAATCGGTGTAAATTAGAGTAACTAAGCTCACTTGTTCCATTGTATCGGTGTCTGCGCTTGTGTCGCTGTGTGATGTAGCACCAAGCTAGCACAACAGGATGGCTAGGTTCGCTGTCCCACACTTTGGAAGACGCTCCTCTCTGTTTTCTTTCTCCAGACTCACGGCCGGGCTACAGCGGCGGTGTCCGCCGCTCTATCCCGACCTTGGCCGACGCTCCTGCTGCGTTCGGAACGCCGCCCCCGCCGCAGAATCTCTGGTTTCACTCGTTTTACAGATGCGTGTGTAAATTTAGATGATTTCGCATAGAAAATTGTTGTGGGTGTCGTTTAAAGCTTTGCTTTTAAACCACCTTCACAGTGTGGATTGGAGCCATTTTTTGAATAGGTGCCGGTTCATGTGTTAAACATCAAATTGTGACGTTAGGCTAAACATCCTAAACACCAAAATGCGACATTACGCATAATGTCCGAGGCTAACAGACCAAAGGCATGCAGAGCTATTTTATTCTCATCCTACGTCGAGCTGTGGGTAACAGCTGTCGATGGGTCACATGAGAACATGTGCGTTACTCTATAGTTGTCGCGCCGTGGCACGTGTGAGTTACCTCTTTCCTATGCTGCACCTGATCCTTTAGCGGAGAATAATAACAGAAATTAAAAAAAATACGAAAAATGGAGACCCGTGTAACGCCCTGCATTTACACAATAAAATGCAGATTTCGCAGAAACTTCCGAATGGAACCATTTTAACAGCGTAAATGAAGATAATTGGTAGAAAAAAATTTTGAAAAAGGAGAAAATAACAAAAATTTTAAAAGTTACCGGAAATGGCCTACCGAGTTACGCCCCGCATTTCCTCAATATTGCAGATTTCAAGAAAAGTCCACGCGTAATCGTTACAATAGCGCAAATGAAGATAATTGGTCAAACAGTATTGAGACCGACAAAAAAAATGGTTTGTAAAGGACTCATAGTCAAGGCTAGCGGCATAAGAATGCTGCACATTGGTGGATAACTCTAAACTTCAGCAGAATTTTAAACGTTTATTCTCTCTATCTCTCTTTCACTAGTAACTTACAGGTTCTGCAGAGGGTATACCCTGGTGGAGCAGGTACTCTGGTACCAGGTTTTCGAGCCTCTGAAAACGATGGAAGCTTTACGGCGCTACTGAATTTACGGTGAGAAAAAACATCCCCCTAGCGAGGGGCACGATCAAATGCAGAGCATTTCCGCGGGGGGCGCGCCTGCAAGTCCTATGGATTACGTATTGGTTGTTGTTGTAATTGTTGTCTTCCAGCGTAGAGATTGTCGATGAAGTCGCTGGTGAAACGTGAAACGTGCCGTGAACCCCCTGCCGCGGCTTTGACGCAACGTGGAGCGGCTATGACGCAACGTGGCGCGGCTATGACCAAACACAATCCAACACAATACCTTTAATCCAATCCAATCCAAATCCAAACCAATCCAATCCAAGCAACACAATCCAACACAATACACTTTAATCCAATCCAATCCAAATCCAAACCATCCAATCCAAGCCAAGCCAAGCCAAGCCAGCCAAGCTCCGATCCAAGCCAATCCAAGCCTCCAATCCAATCCAATGCCCCTCGCGAGAGAGTGTTATAGCGCCAAAATCGCGCCACCACACGAACGCGTGATGTTAACGTCACGATCACGCCACATATGCGACCGGAGCACGCGCGAACGACATTAGCGACCGGAGCACGCGCGGCGAACGACATACGCGGTTTAAGCGCGAACTGACCGCGGCGAGAGATCGCGATGCGAGCGCCCCCACCTGTTCTTGCGCGCGAACCGACTGTTGAGCGGAGAGAAGGCGAGGAGGACGCGGGGGAGAGGGCGCACCTCAGCGCGAACCCAACGCAAGGATTAAGGCGAGAGAGGGCGTTGCGAGCGGAGAGAAGGCGAGGAGGACGCGGGGGAGAGGGCGCACCTGTGGCGGTTTGTGGTGCACCTGTGGCCGAGAGTCAATGATATAAGTCAAGAATATAAGCGTGTTCGTAACCTTCCATTCTGTGTCGGCTTTGTGTGGTGCAGTTTGTAGAGCACCTTCCATAAGAAAGGCGACATGAAGGACTTTAAAAATTACAAGCCGATCAGCTTACTGTCAGTCGTCCACAAGGTATTTACCAAGGTAATCGCTAACCGAATCTCTGCAACCATAGATTTCAGTCAACCTAAAGAACAAGCAGGGTTCCGTAAAGGTTATTCAACAATGGACTATATTCACACGATCAATCAGGTGATAGAGAAGTGCGCTGAGTATACTGAACCACTATATATAGCCTTCATAGATTATGAGAAAGCATTTGACTCGGTCGAAACCCTAGCAGCCATTCAGGCATTACGGAAACCAGGGGGTAGATGAGCATTGTGCAAGAATACTAGAGGATATCTACAATGGGTCTACAGCTACCATCATGCTCCATAGAGAGAGCAGTAAAATACCTATAAGGAAGGGTGTCAGACAAGGAGACACAATCTCTCCAATGTTATTCACAGCATGCTTACAAGAAGTATTCAGAACGTTGGATTGGGAACAGGTGGGAGTAAGGATTAATGGAGAATACCTCAGTAACCTCAGATTTGCTGATGACGTTGCCTTGCTAAGTAACTCGGGGGACGAATTGCAAAGCATGCTTTCCGCACTGCGCGAACAGAGTAGAACCGTGGGCCTGAAAATTAATATGCAGAAAACTAAAGTAATGATCAATAACCTCGGGACAGCACAGCAGCTTGAGATAGGTGGCGAGGCAGTGGAAGTGGGAAGCGAATATATCTACTTAGGCCAAGTTGTGACCCCAGACCCCAACCATGAGGCAGAGATAATTAGAAGGATCAGAATGGGGTGGGGTGCATATGGCAGACATTCTCAGATAATGAATAGCAGCCTACCATTGTCGCTGAAGAAGAAAGTGTATGACAGCTGCATCTTACCGGTACTCACCTACGGGGCAGAAATTTGGAGGCTCACTAAGAGGGTTCAACTTAAATACAGGACGACTCAGCGGGCAATGGAGCGGAAAATGATAGGTGTAACATTAAGGGACAAGAGGAGAGCGGAGTGGGTCAGGGAGCAAACTGGTGTTAAAGACATATTAGTAGAATTAAGAAGAAGAAAATGGACGTGGGCAGGGCATGTAATGCGAAGGCAAGATACCGTTGGTCATTAAGGGTACAGAGTGGATCCCTAGAGAAGGCAAGGGTTGTAGGGGGCGGCCGAAAAGTTAGATGGGCAGATGAGATCAAGAAGTTTGCGGGGATAAATTGGTCACAGTTGGCACAGGACCGAGATAATTGGAGAATAATGGGAGAGGCCTTTGCCCTGCAGTGGGCGTAGATATGCTGGTGATGATGATGATGATATGGTAGAGCACCATGTACCTTGCGTTCCGCCCGCAGAGTCGTTGGTTCGAAACCTGGTGCCGGTAAGTATTATTTTTTTATATAGTGTAGGGGAGCGATGCGGACTACGGACGCCAACGCGGGGTGACATCGTGAGTTACTGAAATGCTCTGCATTTAACACTACTGACCCTACGCCCTCTTAGAGAGTAATACTCCAGGTATTCAGATACGGCAGTTTACAGCATAGCTGTTTAGGCTTGAGATTGACCCATTGGTGTTAGCAAAATAATCACCAAGGAAAAAACTCTCCCTCCCGAGGCACCCGGCACGACCGTCGCGTGGTGGCTTCAGCAAACAAGGCCGAGCAAGCCTGCGCTTGTGAGGAGCGCACGGTTCGTCCGGGCTTGTGCGTAGGCTTGCACCCCGTCACGGGCTTCTGGCTTCCTCGTCGTTGTCTTCGGCGCGGCGGCCCCGTGGCGCGTGGGTCGCTACAGGGCTCCCTCCCGTAGAACTGTAGGGGGCGTTGTGCTTCCCACGTGACGTTATTGGTCGGTTCAGCTTGAGAATTCCGGAGCGGAGTCGTTGACGCGGAGAATCCCCGGTTTTGTCGGACAGAGGGCGACGTAAGGGGACTTGGCTCTGTCGGTGGCGACGGTGTGTTCGCGGCAATACATTTCGAGGGTGACAATCTTAGGTTGCTGATCGCCGCACCAGGAGTGTGCATAGACTTGATCTTAAAGTGAAACTTTAGTGTCCTCAGCGGTGCAGTTGTACGCCAATACAACTTGCAGGACGGCCACCTTTCTTTGACGACGATGATGCGTAATTCCGGGTAAACTGAAAGAAAAAAAAATGAAGGCACCTCACACTAACGCTAAGGACTTGAAGGTACCGAAGCTGTAGGCAACCTTCACGGCCATCACGACGGTTTGAACTCCATGACTACAGCCGATTTGCTTCTTCACGCTGCCGCAACGACCTTTACTCCATCGTTCTTGCTATAGGTGTGAGCTTCTTTATTTATTTGTAAGTTAAAATCTATGGACATCACTTGGAGCGTTGAGCGCACGCTAACATTAAGCGTATGTTATGACGTTTCTTTCCCCTTTCGAGCAAGTGTTGCCACGATTACGCTGAACGCTGGAGTGGTTTTTTTGCGAATCTTGGCCAATCTCCTTAAGTGGGTATGCATGGCTTGACAGGCGTGCTTTGGGGACGCTGGGCAGTCGCCTCGAGGCACGCACACACAAGAGCGCTCACTAGACCTCGGTATTTTCTTGCTATTTTTAATGACGGACACAACAAATACGGATTCGCTAAACAGCTTCACAGTTAAAACGCGTGCCGTGGCCGGAATCGAAACAAGATCCCGGTCGTTATGAGTACCGCGTCTATCCCATCGCTCAATTGTCACATCGTCGAAACAAACTCCAAGCAGCAGGTGCTAATCGATTCCTTAGTGTCCCCACTGATTTATTTATTTATTTATTTATACATACTGCAGCCCCATGGGGCTATGGCAGGAGTGGGGCATACAAAGCATACATCACCCGTACAACGTACACTGAAACCGTTCAACAGAACCGCACAAAAGGAAAAATAACAAGCACTCCAAATACACAGTATAATGAAAACAGTGACGGCATGGATATGTCGGTGCGTATTAAGAAACAGCAGATAGAAATGCAGACAAAGAAAGAGAGCAAGTGGAGTCAGCAAGTCAGTTCCATTGCTGTACAACACGTGGAAAAAAGCTGTATTTGAAAGTGTTGGTGCGGGCGAAGTAGGGGTTCAGGTTTAACTTGGACTGGCTTCAAGTGGGGCGTGGTTCGGAAAACGTTGTAAGCGAATCTTGTGAAAGGCGACGGGAGCCATTTATGATGCAGTGCTGAAATTTCAGAGCTTAAATGCACCTGCGCTCCGAGAGTGGTGTGCAAATTCAAACGAAGACAGTGTTGA
Source organism: Haemaphysalis longicornis (assembly GCA_013339765.2). NCBI lineage: Eukaryota > Metazoa > Arthropoda > Arachnida > Ixodida > Ixodidae > Haemaphysalis > Haemaphysalis longicornis. The sequence continues at coordinate 143,235,881 of CM023450.1, forward strand.
GGACGAGAAAAATAACGGTCCGTAGCGGTGGGAAAATAAATCGTACAGCGGTCTTCTGAATCCCCTCAATTTGATTATTTCAGTTTTCTTGTAAGCGCTCCAACTGGAGAGGATATTCGAGAAAGCGGTGGTATGAGGGTGTTCTATAACGTTAACATTTAGTGTCCTTAGCAGTCTTTTTTAGTGCACGGCGTAGCTACCATATCCTAACTTTTAATGATTTTTGCAGATGTAATCACTGTGTAATGACCAAGGAAGGTTCGGGTGTTATAATTCCTAGGTACTTGTATTCTGTGACCCTTTCAGAGTTTTATCGTTGAGGATGTAATGAAAACTGGAGAAGTGAGGACTGTTAGTGAAGGACAGTATAAACGCTCTTGAGGAAGTTAATTTTCATGGTCCAGCTATCGCACCCACCCTGCAAACCTTACAAAAGACTCCTGCAAGTGGCAGTGGTCCGCAGGTGAAGTGATCGTGTGAACAAAACAGAATTATCAGCATAGAGGTGAATTTTGCAGTCAATGTCAGATGGCAAATCATAATAAATACTAAGAAGAGTAACGGTCTCAAGACTGAACCCTGTGCTACTCCCGAAGTCACTGTGATAGGGCTGGAATTTTTGGACTTATAGGATGCATATTGACAACGATCTGAAAGAAAACCGGTGATCTAGGTGACAAGAAGCGGGTTTTCTGGAATAGGGTTTAAGTTTAGACAACAATTTAGTATGGGGCACAGAATCGAAGGCTTTAGCAAAGTAAATAAAATGGCACTCGACCTGTCTTCCCGCATCGAGGGCAGCTGAAATATCATGGACAAATTCACTCAATTGGGTTAGGGTACTAAACCGCTGCAGAAAACCATGTTGGGTTTTAGTCAAAATGTTGTTTTTCTCGAGAAATTCCATTATGTGTTTGGTGTCTTTCACGGCTGGAAGGAGCCAAATGAGATAGCAGACAATCAGAAACCATGAGAGCAGATGAGGAATCAAATCCAACGTTTATTAGCAACGATGAATTGCGAGATTTTGTGATTGGCTGCTACCGTATCATTTAGCTCCTCCCTATTCGTGAATCCACATTGTCCGTTTCGCTCTACACACCCCGAGGGGGGCAGTCAGTTCCAAGACCAGCATGCATTGGCTCGCACGTCAAACTCGACCTCCATTTTCCCATATGCCGAAACATGATTTTTATGTGTTTTCACAATAAACAGGCAAGTATGCCGTTTTTTTGGTGTCAAACAGAATAAACCACGAAATACGACCTTTGTCTGAAATTTCAACGCAGACAGATCAGCGATCCAATCGGCAAAAAAATTTAGTATTCCAATTTATTGTCGTAACAGCCATATAATAACCAACTGGGTTAGGGCTTATTTTCTCCTGTTCCTGTCTCGTGCGTACTTCTTTTTATAAAAGATGATTTGCCTGAATCACCGGGCGATCATTTTAAAAGCAATTTTTTGCCATCAGATCGCTTCTAGTCAACACTGTTTCGAAAAACGACGTCAAAATTAAACTTGCGGGCCTGAAAAATGTCAAAATCAAAATTAGTACAAAAGCTCTGAGAAATGGTTTTGAAACAGCGCTTGTGGTGAGTGTATCATAAAACCAAACGGGATTGTTGTCTGTAAACTTTGGTGAAGTATTTCGAATGAACGAATTGCTATTCTCGGTCACGTTGTTTACAATAAAGAGTTGGCCGTTAGTTCGGCAGGTATGCTGCCCTCATTCACCTTGCATTATCTGAGTTGCGCTTCAAAGACTGCCACATGCATGCTGCTCCGCCCGTCACTGCCGCCGCCCGAACCAAGCCGTTGCCACTTGAGCTTTTCGCCACGCAGTTCCTCAGTGCTGCGAGCTTGGCAGCAAAAGACTCGTGTACGCTCCTTCTGATGCGTCGTTCCCTATACCAGCGTCGGTACTCGCAAGAGTAGCAACGTCACCTCTAAACGCAGCCAATCTCCCTCCCGTTCTAACTTCTCTACAGCCTGTTTTTGTTCAACGCATGGCCATGGAATTCGTGCTGGAGTTTTCTGCACACCGGAGCCGCGGGATTTATTCGTCTTGCCCGACACATAAGGTTCGCTTTAAAACTTGATACGATAACATTATAGTGGTGAGGGGAAACTCCCTCGCATGTTCTTTCCAGCTATCCTTTGGTGACTGGGATGTGCCACAGTGCCAATAATTCGACGAGGGCGCATGACAACGGCACAACAACATGTATTCTTAAACCAAACACACGTATACGGCAGGCAATTACAGCTCAAAGCGAAAGAACCTGTACATAACTCTGAGAACCACCAGTTGCTAAAGATAATACAAGAAAACTGCTCCACCGAAGGTTCACAGGAATAACGCGTTGTAATGCACGGCGTCGTGGTGCTTGTGACAATGCGAGGGGTGGCGTTTGCTTGGCTACGATGACTGCGTCGCACTTGCCGTAACGTCGACGAGGAACATGCATCATTGTCTTCGTTGACAACGGTCTGCTCGGCACCCGCTCAAATATCGGCCACCTCGTAGCATGGCAGTGGGTAGGGGGCAACCATGCACTGCCGGTCAGCGACGGGCTCCAGGCGGCGGGTCAACCAAGGGCGGAGCACGCCAACGTTGCGTGCCTTCCACGATTCAGGAGTCGCGCCTCGGCCCCAGGATGCAAAGGCGCCAGGTAGACAGTTCTCGAGCTCGGGTCCCCAAAAGCCGACGACCTTCGAATTTTCAACCTGGACGTCGCGCTCCTTCAACCTGCGCCCACCACTTCCTCCCGATGTTCTTCTCTGTTCTCGCGTAGCCACCTCTAGCTGTTGGGCTGTGGCCGCCTCGTATTTGTCCCTGTCCTCCTCTTGTGAGACGTGCCACTTCATTATCTTCAGCACAGCCGGATGAGGGCAATCCCTTCATTGTCATGTTCTCACGTCGAAACGAGTCATTGAACCGAGCGCGTCACCTCACAGTTGTATATCAAATCCTTCTTAGGCTCACAATACTTATAACAAATACATGTTAGAAAACAATAGAGTTTGACAGCTGCATGGACAACTATCTGTGTAGAGAATTTCACCAGATTTACCGCCGGATGGTTCACGTATGCTTACGTGTTGGGTGGTTCCTCTGATATTGACGTTTTAGGGCGGAAAGAGCATTGGGCTGCAACGGCGGTGACCGAGCGTTTTTTCGCCTATATTCTGAACGGAGCGATGCTGGCAGGGTTAAATTAAAAGGCTGCCGCTCCACCCCAACCCTGCCAACTGATGGCAGAATTTCTGCCCTGCTGAGTCTGCTTATAGCGCTGCGGTAAAGGTAAAACGTGATTAGATCTCTTGGAGGGATCAAGAATTAGGTCACGGCCATTTGGAAAATAAATTCTATCTATGGCCGGGAAACTGGTGAAAATTCGCCAGCCGTTGCATTTCCGATGCAATGTAAACAACTGGATGTTTTCGAACGACTATTTTGTCAGTAAGGTCGTCTAGTCCAATGTACAACCAGAAACCGAGCGCAAAACGCCTGCACATTTCCGATACGTGCCCCGAACCGTACTGGATGCCAAAGCTGAGTGTTTTCGTTATATAAACAAATATGCCTTTAATAGTAGGGACACATTCTCGACACCAGACATCCAGAAACTGAATCAACGCTCTTGTTCCGTAAGCGTTTGTCAAGTAACATATTTGAACTGCTTAGGAACTTATCCGATTAGAGACATACCGGTTATTTTCTCGTCTCTATGAATTACGTTTGTTAAGCAATATCTTTGAACAGATTGCGGACTCATTTGATAAGAGACATACGGGCTATTTCCTTGTCTCTATGAATGCTTGTTTGCAAAAAACAAGTACAGAGTCCGTCATTGAAATTCCACGGCATATTCGCACACAATCTCCACCCATACAAACTATCAGAATCTACAAACATGACAAGGTGGTATAGCGGCTGCCCAAATGTTCCGGAATGCGTCTATGAATATACGATAAAATGAGCTTAAAGTTAACGCGCTTACGTCATATGAGTTTTGAATGGAGTCTTTGTCATCCACCAAAGCTTTTTTTCCGTGGTGTCGCAGTCATCCTTTCAAAGAAGTACAAAAAATAATTTAAAGAAGCCAGTCTCTTTTGATCTTCTAAATCCGAAAAATTTTCTCTGTCTGTCTGTCTGTCTGTCTGTCCTGTCTCTGTCTGGGCTGTCTGCCTGATGCTGCCTGTGCTGTCTGTCTGTCTGTCTGTCTGTCTGTCTCTGTCTGTCTGTCTGTCCCTCGATACAGGCGCCCTTGCAAAACGTTAGAAAAATTCTGAAACTCAGGAGTATATATAGGCAAAGGTTCCCAAACCATTTCTCCTCGTGCCATACATCTTTCTCATCAACATTGCTGAGGAAACTGAGAATAATATATATCCTACTATATCAATGTATAACTGATTATAGCCAGTGTTCTGTTTTGTAAGAATAATAACATTTGATATTTGCGTCAGCAAATTTAAAATACGTGCTAAAAACAATATTTTCACCCTAAACTACAAAACGACTTCGCAGCCGAACACAGACATTAGTGGCTGCATTCAAAGTCTACGAGTAACAAAATGTTTCATTAAATTCACTCGGCCAAGAAGCTGCGAATCCCTCCAAGTAGAAGAGGAACTTCCCCAGTTGGAACGCCGGATTGATCCCATATTTCTTTTCAGCTTCGAAGGTCTTCCGAGCGACATTTTCGCCGGTGTCTTTCACGTCTCAGTGTGCGCCATTACCGGTTGCCGATGTATGAGTGCAAAGGTTTGCAGGGTGGAAAAAGAGGGACGTGCACACACCACCTAGGTTTTGTGCTGCTACCGATGAAATTGTCCGGGTTGTGCTGGTACTTAATGTCGAAATTACATGGTTCAACTGCGTTGTCGGCTGTCCTGCTCAATCGAGTGGTTAATTTGTGGGTTGATGTGTTGCACAGACATCTTTCCAAACCGCACGATGCTTACCAGAGGGAAGGAAAACGGACGCCACATGTTTAGTGCGGCGAGAATAGAGCTGAAATGCTTCCAGATTTTAAATCGTTATGGGACAGATGCATGCCGTTCTTCTGGAGGAAGAAGAGCAAGGGATCGAAGCGGTGGGCCCAAACAAAAGCGCGGATGGTGTTAGTACCGCAAATTACCGCGCTCAATTTCAGCTCGTGGAAGTAGCGGCGAATCCCTCCCGGAGAAACAGCAAAGTGCCCTGGTTGGAATGCCGGTCGTGAGCCAATAACACTTCTTCAGAGGCTTTTAGGGGATATTTTTGACGGCGTCTGTCACTCTAAGCACGCCGCACATGACCGGTTGCCGGTTTGTGCGTGCGCACGTGTGTAGTGAAAAATAGGGGGAGCGAGAGAGGAGACATGCAGGCGCAGCTATAGGTTTCATGCCCCACTGATGGATGGCAGTCCGTTGCGCTGGTGCGAGATTTTAGAGCGGACGTTAAACGCCCAATTAGGCCTTCCCGGAGCCCTACGTTGTAGACCGGATTGGGTTTGTGCGTTCGGCTATGTTTAGATTACCGACGCAAAACCCGTGTCATGATCAATGGGCGTAAAAAATTCATGTCACGCAGTTAGGTTGGCTGAGACGTGAAATGACGTCATTCTTTAATGTAATAGGACAGTTGCGGCAAAAGTTTGAACCCGGCACTTCACGAACAGTAAGATGCTTACGACGCGGGAGAGACACAGGCGGTTCCCTGTTTATCTGCAAGACCAAAGCTTGGATTCGTCAGAGGTTATTTCAGCTAATTGGCTAGAAAATATGCTCCATCGCAAATTACGATAAAGAAGGTTCTGTTTAGTGCACTCCGTTCGACTGCATCCAGCTTTGCAGGTGATCCTTCTTCACATCAGTGGAAAGGCACTAATTTTTTAAATGCGGAGGCATCTCTTCGGCTCGCCTTGTCCTGCGTCGGTAATGGCGGCGCCGTCGACACGCTCACTGCGCATGCGCAAGCTCTCCTCCTTACACCCAAAACTCCTATGATACTACACTATAAAAACAAGAAATAGTTAGCGGCGCCCGGTTTCGATCCCACGACTCTCTGGCCGCAACGGGAGGTACGCGGTGCTCTTCCCACTATGCTACCAATCCGGGACAGGAGCAAGTGGCTACGAACGCGCCTTATGTCCCTGACTCATTAAAACTATGTCAAGAAGCTACTGATACAACGAAGGCACGCGAAGCTGAACGTCAACAGAAACGACGACCTGAAACTTTAGAGGGGGATGCTGAATTGCCGTGGGAAAGCTGTGGCGGGAAGCGACACGCGCCTTGCAGCTCCAGCAACCCCGTCCGCAGCGCCTCTGATGCTGATTGTGGCAGGATGCCCTTAGGGATTGGCCACCCAAAGAATCCATCACGAGATAGGTTCGCGTTCAACCACCGTCCTCATCTTCCCTTAGGGGAACCGCCGAAGAAGAAGAAGAAGAAAGGTATTCTTCTCTTCCGCTCCTTCTTCTTCTTCTTCTTATTCTTTCTTCTCTTCTTCTTCTTCTTCTTTCTTCTCTTCTTCTTCTTCGTCTTCTTTCTTCTTCGTCTTTCTCTTCTTCGCTTTCTTTCTTTCTTCTCTAGTTTCAATTTTGACTAATTTTCAATCTCGATTCCTCAAAAACAAGAAGAAAAAAGCTCCAAAATTTTCTAACTTTCCTTGTCATCCCCCTAGGCAGCAATCTCATTCTAATTAGAATTAGCAACTGTTTGGCCGAGATTGGCGCAAAGATGAAGGAGGAAACAACAACAAAGCTGCGAAGGAGGAGGGCAACAACAACAACAACAAAGCTGCGAAGAGGAGGGCGTGCTCTCAGCCCGTGCACCAATGTCAACAACCTTTACCTCACCAAAGCTGACGGAGACTACCGATACCACCACAGAGACAACATCGACAAGAACATGATGAACGAGTTTCGGCGCCTCGAGAACCACCGCCTACTCACCGTAACACAACAGCACTTGCGTGCCTTTGCCACCGGTGTGGACCCAGACGCGGATTTTCCCTCTGGCGCTAGTAAAAACCAGATCACTCAACATAACGGCAACACAATGGAACACACGGAACCGCCACGATGCTTCGCATCCTCATCAGGGTTCCCCACGGGAAGATGGTGTAATTTTTTTTGTTTGGAGCTGCAGTTTTCGGATCGCTCTCTCTGTGATGACTCGTACCGTTGCAACTGTTTCTAATGAGTTCGAGAATTTCAAATCACTGATGAAAAAACCTTCGTTGATGCCAGCCGAGTGCGACGACGCCAGCCGAGTCTGACGAATTGAATCACGTCAGGAATGAAAGCGACGATGAAAAAAAATCTATGAATTTCATAAACACTATGTTTTATAGCTGACAAAGAAGAAAACGAACTTCTTGTGGCGAATAAACAAACGTTTGGCAGCGTATAATGACCGGCTTTCGGCTCGCGTAGCACATCCAGAGCAGTATTCACGTTTGAATAACATGATATTCGGTATTGGTCCGTCCCAAAGGGGCGGAGAGAAGGTTGAGTGTCCTGTAACTTCAGATTACTCAGACACCGTTCACAGAGTTCCTACTCTCACCCCATACCAAATAAAGATCATTGGCCGCTTGTGCTCCCGTGACAAGCTCTTTTACTTTGTCGCCAAAGCACGTAAGTCTCCCATAGAGTCCTCTACACATGGCTTTACGGCCCCCGAGGAATATCTCATTTTTGTCAATGAGCACCTCACCTAGTACAACAAGGCTCTGCTTGCAAAATGCAGCCCTTACTTAAAACGGGAAAACGAAACTGGATGTATGTTTGGACACAAGAACTACGGCATAATAGGCGAAGCGAAGAAAAGAAAACAACGGACAGCAGTCTTTCGCGTCCTTCCCGAGGCTGACGAGCATCTTCGACAACTGAGCCATCTCACTTTGCCGAAAAGGAGTGAAATATGGGACAAACATTTTTACTCCTAGGCAAGGTTCCCAGTACTCGTCGACTTCTTAGAGTATTTCTAAACCCCACATTCGTGCGCTGAATGCCTTCATTATCTGTATCTTGATTGTGAAGGCGGCTCAACTCCGCATGGCCATTGTGTTAAGGTAGCTGTTTAGGAGGCAGTTCAGAAACCGCATCTGGTAACCGCGTTATGGTCGACAATCATTGAAAGGCAGCCACACAAGGTGGACAGCAGGCTGGGTATGGGGGGGGGGGGGCAAGGGACTCCGCTAGGCCCTTCAATTTAAGGCTCCACACTGTCAACAAAATTGCAGTGCTAAGAAAGATTTTCCCCCGTGATCCTGTGACCAGGTCAGCTCAATCCGGCTCACTGGCTGCAGCGTCCCACGAAGGCGTTATTGCGAGCCCGCTATTTTTTCCTCGTCGACGGGAAGTGTCAGCGGCACCTCGTATATGGAGCCAGAGATAGTCCAGTCGGTTTGCCATACCATTGGTCAGGCAGGTACACTTGACTTTACACCTCGCGCCGGGGAAGTTGGGGCGGCCTAGGTCAGCGTTGGCCCAGACGACGCAGATTGGCTGGCAGGCAGTGAAGGGTCTAGACTGAGTGCCACTGATGTAGTAGCGCTGCTGTCTGTCAGGCAGCCGGAATCAACTTTGCTCCTCATGAATCTTTGTCGAATGATTGTCGAGCCGCCTTCTCGAACGGGTTTCTGTTGGCAGACACTGCCGCAGACAAGTATGGTGGTGGAAATACGCTGGAACGGCGGCCAGTTTGAAGATATGACGCCGACGACGGATGCCCTGAGGAGCTACATGCACTCAAACGATACTGAGACGCCGTCGCCACAGGCAAGTACTCTTCCTCATAAGTGTCCGCAGTACTCATTTGCGTGGAAAAGTGGTTAACGAGACCTGAAAACTGCTCAACTCTGGCGCCGGACAAACATATGGGCCTCTTAATTCTAGACGCACCTCTGCAGCGTAGAACAATAAAAAACTACTGCTTGCGCCCGCAGAAAATTAGTGGTCAGACGTAAGAATAAAGATAAAAAAAAGGGTGGCGGGCATGTGCTGGAAGGAGGAATCTCAAACGGGGACAGGAGAAGGGAAGCGTCTTGAAGCCCGCGCTCGTGGTTATGCGTGTGGGTCTCTCGTTGTGGCTTTCCCGCTCGGGTTGCAGAAGAACCATTCGACGCCTCGGCGAACGCCAAACAACGCGGTTGGTGCAAGAACTTAGGTGTAGATGCTCCCCCAGCCGCACCCGATTCGTTCGAGTGTAACAGTAGAAAAGGAAAAGAAACTGTGGCTGACTGATTGAACGCTCGTGTAAGGTGCGTTCTGCTGACGTTTTTGCTTTCCTCTATGTTTGTGAGGAAAAGCAACGTTTCACTTTGTGTTTTGTGTAAAAATGTGTTGATCATTTCGCTGCCGCATTTTCTATTTCTCGTCCTTGTTCCTCTAGCCTGAGCATTACTTATACAATTGTTCTTGTATTCTCCATGCGGTTACTTTGCTTGGCAATTCAGTCCTCTTAACATTTATTTCCTCGCATGTTGTTTTCCCTCTGCGTTAGTTAAAACCCTTCATTGTACGTTTTGCTTTCCAAGTGCGGTTTTGTTTAGTGGTTTCCCTCTTAAAGAGTTATTGCTTTGCTCGCTGTTTTTCTGTTTGGGTGTACGGGCGCTGAAATCACTTTGTTTTGGTGCCGGCAGTAATCCAAGTATCCGACAAAGCCTTTTGATGCGGGGTAGTAGAGATGGCAGTGGGATGAGCACCGAAGGGGATGTCCTCCTTTACCTTGTGGTTGACGG